>CM035435.1:154460855-154863355 GCA_020310875.1 Ceratopteris richardii
ATAATTTCTCTGCATATTTTGTGAGGAAAGTTACACTTTGGTCACTTGTGTGTGCATGACTACGAACACTTAAGTAGCTTGTGAGAACCATTCGCTTGATGAGTCCTTTGATCTCCTTTCAACTTGTCATAGTGTACTATAGCTTCGATCTCATAATGTTCTTTAAGCGGCTAGTCCACTTGCCTCCATGATTTCTTTATTTTGATTCCAACTCTTCATGACTTCATGTACATCTACGACCTTAAGTTCATAATTATGAGAACAAACTTGACACCCATTGAAATTTAAGCTCCAACTGAAGGCGCACTTAGTCATATCAAAGGCTAGTTTCAAACAATCACATTTTGGGATAAAATATCAAATATCGCATTGAAAGATACTTTTTGTTATTACAAGAATTTCAATTCCTTTAAAATTTTTCACAAGCTAGCATTTCAAAATAATCATAAAATTATTATTTATACATTTCCTAATGGCTTTGATGGGGTTCACACCATGTAATTTGCATACTTAAAAACTAGGAACTTAAGTGGATTTCCAGGCCCAATAGTGTTATGAGAACAAAACTGACACCCACTGAAAATTAAGTTGCAAGCTGAATGAGCATTTAGTCATATCAAAGGCTAATTTAGAACAATTACATTGTGGGATAAAATGTATGATTTTTAATAAATTTAAATTGTACTTTTAATCTTGATTTTGAACTCACCAAAAAGCGATAATAGTTAGATAATAGAATACTTAGTTAAAACTTTTGTATAACTCATTTGTTACGTACTTGTATTGGTAGCTTCACAGTGCATTCATGAATACTCAGATCACTATCATTGTGTGAAGTAAGAAAGCAAGCCTCTAGCTAGGAACCCCGTCTTATTTATTACTATAGTAGAAGATCACCATAGCTCACTACATTGTGTTTTTATGTAGACTCTTAGTACATTTGAATTGAGTTTTTAACCCTAATCTTGTATCCATTTTACATAATTCAAAGCATGTTGGGTACATCTATGAGACTTATTTATCTACCTTAAGTCTACAATCATTTCTTTACATATTTAGTGAGTAAATTTACAAATAGTGCACTTTGTTCATTTGTGTGTGCATGATGATGGACACTTAAGTAGTTTGTGAGAACCATTCGCCTGATGAGTCTTTTGATCTCCTTTCACCTTGTCATGGTGTACTATAGCTTGGCTCTGATGGTTTTCTTTAAGTGCCTAGTCTACTTACTTCCATGCTTTCTTTATACTAATTCCACGTTTTTGTGACTTCATATACATCTTATAGCTGCAATTCATCCTTCATAGATTACCAAGAAAGAAGTAAACCATATATTGCATTGAAAGATATTTTTTATTTTTATAAGAGATGTTAACTACTTTACAATTTCACACAAGCTAGCCTTTAAAAATGAGCATACAAGCTTTATTTAGACATTTCGTAATGGCTTTGATGGGTTTCACATTTTGTAACTAGCATACTTAGAAACTAGGCCCTTAAGTTGATTTCCAAACCCAATAGCGTTATGAGAACAAACTTGACACCCATTGAAATTTAAGCTTCAAGCTCAAGAAGTAGTTAGTCATATGAAAGGCTAGTTTAGAACCATCAAATCGTGGGATAAAATATACGATTTTCATTAAATTTAAATTATACCTTTAATTTCGATTTTGAACTCACCAAAAAGTGAGTGTACTGATTAATAACTAGATAATAGAATAGTTAGTTAAAAATTCTGTATAACTCATTTGTGACATTGTATTGGTAGCTTCAAAATTCATTCTCACTTGAATAGTCAGATCACTATCGTTGTGTGAAGTAAGGAAGCAAGCCTCTAGCTCACAGCACCCTACTTATTCATTACTATAGTAAAAGATCACCATAGCTCAGTATATGGTCACTCTATGTAGACTCTTAGTACCTTTGAATTGAGTGTTTAACCTTGGTCTTGTATGCATTTTACATAATTCAAAGCATGTTTGGTACATCGATGATAATTATTTATGCATCTCAATTCTACAACAATTTATCTCCATAGTTAGTGAGTAAAGGTATAAATAGTGCACTCTGGTCACTTGTGTGTGCATGACTATGGATACTTTAAGTAGCTTGTGAGAACCATTCACTTGATGAGTCCTTTGATCTCCTTTCACCTTGTCATGGTGTACTATAGCTTGGCTCTGATGATGTTCTTTAAGTGGTTAGTCCACTTACTTTCATGCTACATTTATTCTGATTCCACCTCTTTGTGACTTCATATACATATTATACCTGAAATTCATGCTTCATAGATTACCAAGGAAGAAATGCATCAATTATTGCATCTAAAGATACTTTTTATTATTACAAGAGAGTTTAAAGCTAGCCTTTCAAAATGAGCATACAAGCTTTATTTATACATTTCCTAAGGATTTGATGGGGTTCACATTCTGTAATTGGCATAATTAAAAACTAGGACCTTAAGTTTGTTTCCAGGCCCAATTATGTTATGAGAACAAACTTGACACCCATTGAAATTCAAGCTTTTAGCACAAGAAGAATTTAGACATATCAAAGGATAGTTCAGAACAATCACATTGTGGAATAAAATAGACAATTTTTAATAAATTTAAAATGTACCTTTAATTTCGATTTAATCATATCAAAGGCTAATTTAGAACAATCACATTGCGGAATAAAATATACGATTTTCAATAAATTTAAATTGTACCTTTACTTTAGATTTTGAACTCACCAAAAAGTGATTTGGTTGATTAATATTTTTATAATAGAATAGTTATTTAAAACATTTTTATAACTCATTTGTGACAATGTATTGGTAGCTTCACAATTCATTCTCACTTGAATACTCAGTTCACTATCATTGTGTGAAGTAAGGAAGCAAGCCTCTAGCTAAGCAACCCCCTACTTATTTATTACTATAGTAGAAGATCACCATAGCTCACTACATGGTGTTTTTATGTAGACTCTCAATACATTTGAATTGAGTGTTAAGCCTTGTTTTTCTATGCATTTAACATAATTCAAACCATTTTGGGAACATCTTTGAGACTAATTTAGGTGCCTTAAGTCTACAATCATTTCTCTGCATACTTAGTGAGTAAAGTTACAAACGGTTCACTTTGCTCATTTGTGTGTGCAAGACTATGGAAACTTAAGTAGCTTGTGAGAACCATTCACTTGATGAGTCCATTGATCTCCTTTCATCTTGTCATGGAGTACTATATCTTGGCTCTAAGGATTTTCTTTAAGTGGCTAGTCCACTTACTTCCATGCTATCTTTGTTCTGATTCCACTTCTTTGTGACTTCATATACATCTTATACATACAATTCATCCTTCATAAAATTACCAAGAAGGAAGTGCATCAAATATTGCATCGAAAGATACTTTTTATTATAGCAAGAGATTTTAATTCCTTCACAGTTTAACACAAGCTAGCCTTTCGAAATGAGGATGCAATCGTTATTTATATATTTCCTAATGTCTTTGATGGGATTCACGTCGTGTGATTTGAATACTTAAAATTAGGACCTTAAGTTGATTACCAGGCTAATTAGTGTTATGAGAACAAACATGAAACCCATTGAAATTTAAGCTCCAAGCTCAAGGAGCATTTAGTCATATCAAAGGCTAGTTTAGAACAATCACGTTGTGGATTAAAATGTACGATTTTCAGGAAATTCAAATTGTACCTTTAATTTGGAATTTGAACTCACTAAAAAGTGGGTTGATTGATTAATAGTTAGATAATAGAATAATTAGTTAAAACTTTGATATAAATTATTTATGACGTTGTATTGGTAGCTTCACAATTCATTCTCACTTGAATACTCAGATCACTATCATTGTGTGAAGTAAGGAACCAAGCCTCTAGCTAAGCAACCCCCTACGTATTTATTATTATAGTAGAAGATCACCATGCTCAATACATCGTATTTTTATGTAGACTCTTGGTACCTTTGAATTGAGCGTTTGACATTGCTCATATATCCATCTTACATAATTCAAAGCATGTGTGGGTACATCTATGAGACTAATTTATGTGCCTTAAGTGTACGATCATTTCTCTCCATACTTAGTTATTAAAGTTACAAATAGTGCACTTTGGTCGGTTGTCTATGCATGACTACGGACACTTAAGTAGCTTGTGAGAACCATTTGCTTGATGAGTCCTTACATCGAAAGATAATTTTTATTATTAGAAGAGAGTTAATTCATTTGCAATTTGATACAAGCTAGCCTTTTAAAATGAGCATTCAATCTCTTTTTATACATTTCCTAATGGCTTTGATGGTGTTCACATCATGTAATTGGCATACTTTAAAACTAGGACCTTAAGTTGATTTCCAAACCCACTAGTGTTATCAAAACAACCTTGACACCCATTGAAATGTAAGTAGCAAGCTCAAGGAGCATTTAGTCACATCAAAGGCTAGTTTAGCACAATCACATTGTGGGATGTAGCTCAGTGATGAGTAGCACCTCCTTTAATGTCAATCCGGGAAGACGTGAGGATGGTATGAAGACCTCGAGCAAGTGGCGGCACAAGTGCGTGAGTGAGAAGCACACAAGCATGCACACACATACGCGCACACGCACACATATGGCAAGACAAAGAGATAGAATCAATGGAGCTTTTAGATTACTTTCAAAGTGCTCTTACAAGTTCGTTTCAATTACAATCTAACCTCAAAAATGAGCTCTCTAGCTCTTTTTATAGTTTTTTTACTAGTTTTGGCCCTGTCCAGACCTAGTGTCCGGCCTAGTTAAAAATTAGGTTCCAGGGCTTATTTGAGGGCTCAAACGAAGTCTAAAAATTATGAAAATTGGTACGATGGTACTTCTAATACTCCTCAAGCTCGAGGACTCCTCGGCTTGCACAAAATGGAGTCTAATCTACCAAAAACGGGATTTACAATGTTTGTGTAGTGATTAAAATCACTTGAGTTGTACATAATCCATGGGAAAAAATGATCTGGCCTTGTTGCCGTATTGTGCATTACTTCCTCTGTTGCTTTGTATGCCAACACTCCCCCCTTCCTAGCGTCTGTCGCCCCTGATAGACCTTTGTTCTCTCGGGTGGTCGATGTAATATTGGATGACATTGGTGGCCAGTTCATGTTCTCCTATCCTTAAGCCTCTTGCTAGATCAGCTTCCAATGCATCCCAATTTATTGCACCAGGGGTCTCTGGTTGCGGGGTGGTGTAGTACTCTGAATACATTGCTTGTTCACAAGCAAACAGTTGGAGCAGATGTGTTGGCTTTGGTGCGAAAATCTCCGAGTGATACTCCCAGAAACCTGATCTGAACATTTCTTCGAAGGTCTGTTTGTAGCAGGCGGGGAGGTATTTGATGCGTGCATGCCAAGCGTAAGCCACACGAATACTGGGGGTGGTGCTCATGTCATACACCAAGTCGTAATTTCCATTGCTAAACCCCGGGAGACGTACCTGTGGTGCGGCTGCATTTCTAAAGGTCTTCAGGACTACTTGCATCATGTCTAAGATTTTAAGCATCATTTGCGCTGCTACATCTTGCATGGGCTTCAAGCGCGGCATCCAGTGGCGAATGGTTCCCATCATATATGCTACTGATGGTGGTCCCTGTGGTGGCGCAATGTACGGGTAGTTCAGCCATTCCTTGCATTGCGCGTTGTTCTGTACCTTGATATTGAATGCCTTCCACGACCTGCGGCGGGGGACTGGACCGTAGCATGGATTGTACAGGAGGTGCAAAGGCGCGTTATTCCATGTGCGTAGCATTTCTGGATATGTCTCTAGAAGTTTCTGCCGCCATGTTGGTTGACGAATTTTGCCTTTTTGCACCTCTGGAGGAAGGTCTTCGGGTTGAAATTGGGTCGCAAAGGTAGGAATCTGACCCGTGACTCTTTGTATTTCTGCATTATAATCAGCCAAGATAATATAATACGGCCTGTATTGGAGTTCAGATGAGAGAATCAGGCGTCTCGATGACAGGTTCTTAAAGTAAGCTGATTGTAACAGAGTTTCCTCTATGACCCTCATGGCCTGATTTTGCACTACTGTGCGCTCTTCGTGCGAAGTCCCGATTTCCTCCACTTGACGTAGCCATGGGGGCCGTGGTGCCTCGAATGTGTCCTGCGCTTCTTCTGTTTGTTGGCCTCCTGGGAATGGTTGCGGATCGTATTCTTCGTCAAACGTTTGTTCCACAGGAATTTGCACAACTTCTTCGTCCGTGGGAGCCTCTGGAGGGGAAGATGGTCTCCCATATTGTAGTAAGCGTGTTTGCAATTCAGTGACCTGTTTCTGGAGATCTTTTATGGCCTCTGCGTCTGTGAGAAGTGAAGCCGCAGAGGGGGTGGTTGGAGGGGCTGCTGTTGGTCCTTGGTGGTGTTCCTGCTTCAATTGTCCCAGTTCCTCCGATAGTTTATCATGTGCTTCAAGCAGCATGGCATAATCTTCCAAGATAATCTTGATATTATCAGGGGTCACTGCTTGAAACTTGGATGGGCTTATGGGTGCCCCCGGTGTGCTCTCAATAGCTGCCTCCAGGTTCTCTTGATTTTGTATTTGCAGGCGTCTATTCTCTTCTTGAGCAGCCGCAAGATGGCGTTTGAGTAGTGCCATATTTCGCTGAAGTTTTGAGTTGCGTTCCAGCTGTGTCCGTAGGTGACCTTCTACCACCTGCACCGCTTCGTGATCTACGTTCTGTAACTGTACCTCCAATATGTTATGGGCTTCTTGGAGGGTTTGGAACTGTGTGTGGAGGCGAGCGTTCTCCTCTTCTAGTGCCGCAAGGCGGTGCTGGAGTGTCTCTGAGTGCTCGTGCAGGCGTTCGTTTTGTTGCTGGAGCTGAATGTAATCTGTTCTTAAATTTGATATACAAGCCAACATGGTGTCCAATGCATTTCCTATAGATGAGTGGTTGGTGTTTACCGTGGGAGATGCATGGGAAGGGAATTGGGGAAGGGAGACAGTGAATGATGTGTCTACGGAAGTTGTGTGTGTGGGTGAAATTGGTGGAGGGGGAATGGGAGGAGGTGAAACCGTGGGTGGAGGTGCCGTGGGTGGTGAAATGTCCATACCTTCAGGAGTGGGTGTGAGTGTGGGGTCTGCCATATACATTGGGATGGTAGGTGGTGTGTGTGTGGAAGTGGTGAGTAGATGCGAAGTGGGGTGGGGAGCTGAAACGACAGGGAATGGTTGAGAGCCTGGTTGAAAAGCCCTAGCAAAGAGGTCATGGAGGGATTGTAGGAATGGAGAGAGGGATGTCGGGGGTTGGGGTCGTAAATTTGAGAAGGGCTGAAAGGGTTGCGTGGTAGCAGGGAAGCCCATGAATGTGGATCTAGGGTCAGGATGACCCATGGCTGAGGGCATTGGGGAGGGTTGCCCTAGGGCAGGCTCTAGGAGGGGTTCGGTGGATTGTGTAAGGATGGGGTTTGCTTCAAAGATCGGGTTATCAGTGGTAGAGAATAGGGTGGCACTAGAGATGGGAGTACGGAAGATGAAGGTGGGGTCAGTGGGTTGAGTAGTCGATGTGGTTTCCACTGTTTCTCTTCTAGGAGGTGATGGTGGGGGAGTGGGTGGTAGTGGTTCGGTGGACTCCTCATGGGTGGCTGGGTGCTGTTGGCTAGCTGTTTGGGAGGTTGTCCTGATAGTTTCAGATGTAGTAGTTGGCTCTTCTGCAACTGTAATGGGAATTTGGATATTCTTACCTGAGCGAGGTCGTGTCTGGAACCTTCGTGGGTCATATTGAACTGGAGGCCTCTGAATGGCAGTGCGCACTGCTTCTACAACTCCATATGTTTCTGCCATCAATAAGAGACCTTCCCTGTACTCTGAGTCAACTCCCGCTTCTTCCAACAACTGAGTCATAAGTACTCTGCTGCTCTGTTCAGTGAGTAGTTGTTGCGATCGCACTCTTTCCATAATCTGATACAGCCTTCGGAGTTCTACTGTATAGGCTGGGGCTTCAGTGGTCTCTTCTTCATACGCTTCTTCTTCTTCCGGGTGTCCGTGTTGTTGACTTTGCTGAGCGTCACTCCAATGTACATGTCGACCGTCTGTAGACTTTCTTCTTCTTCGTGAGGATGTGCCCTGCTCCTCTGCCTCTGAATAAAACTCCACATCAGAGAATTGTGTACTTTGTAGGAATGCTTCGAAATCCTGGGGGTCCAGTCCTTCAGCATCTCCAGTGGCAGCAAATTCGAATTCAGGTGGAACAGGAGGAGCCGATGGGGTAGCTTGTGTCGTAGTGTCAGATTCCGACCTGGGTATCCTGATGGTAAAGGGAGGTACAGTGGCCTCCCTTAGTGGTGATGCCTCAGGAGTAGTCAGGACTTCCCTTGTCTGGACACAAGGGATCGCACCCCTCATGCGCTTGGATTGATGTGTGGACGTCTTGAGCCTTTTAAACATTTGTAATTGTGCCCAAGTTAAGGCACGTTCAATGGGGACATCATATGCTAGGCATCGGTAAATAATACGTGTGATTGCACAGCATCCGTTCACCACTAATTTCCTAGAAGCCCGTTTGTTTGCTTCATACAACTGATCTATAATCCACACTGGTAGCTTAATGGGTAACGCACCTGCTTCCGCTAAGTAGAGAGCGAACCAAATCTTCTTGTGTGGTTGTGTGAATCGGTCTTGGCCGGGAAAGGCGAAATGTTGCATGCACATGCGGAGAGGGATGGACACATTTGGGGTGAGTGCAGCCATGTCTTTAAGCTTCAATAGTTTCCTATCCTTCATGTTAGTGGGAACAAGAGCGTCCTTTTCAGAGGGTACATGCGTGCCGTGCATATTCAAAGCTTCGCTTACCAATTCCACGGTAAGTTCAAACCTCTTCAATTCGTTGTTGCCCAGCAAGGAGGGAAGCACAAATGATCCGGGTTTGTCCTTTTCTTCATTAGCTTGTAATGTGGAGACCAAATAGTAACATCGGAGGAGATCTGGTTTAGGTAGTGGGGCTTCAAAGTATTCTGCCAGCCCTGCCCGTTGCCATATGGTCTGGAGATCCTCGGTGTTCTGTAAGGTCTCGAACTCCCTGGAGAAAAATTGAAATCGGACCCATGATCTGTCATATTCGCACTTAGACTCCCAGATATATTTGGCCTCACCTAATGGACCTGGCATGCCATTGAACCAATGAGAATTGGCATGGACTCTTTCCGTGATCCCTGTAGGTGGATCTGGCACCGGGATTTGCTGAAGGTGCTGCAGCTCCACTGGTCGTTCAGTTGGTGGCACATCCACAGGTAGACTATCCACATCAATTCCTGCAGTAAGTATCCCTACTTGTGAGCCCGAACCTGTCGCTTCTGCCATTTTACTTCTTGCCTTTTGATTCTGTGAGAATATAGAATCATGTGTTAACATCGTAATGGACAGAATAAATCCGTTGTTGTCCCCGTTACAACATTAACATGAGGTAGATGGTGAGTTAGTGGTTAGTAAGTGCACGAAGACAGTGTGTGTAGTTAATGTTTGTGTATTCCTAGGAGACTAATGCCGTTAGTAAGTGGGGGTGAATTTACAAATTGGGGTCGGGGGGTTTATTACAGGTCTTGAGCTGCCAAATGCAGTGGATGGGTTTTTCCTTTGGTTTCGTAGAGGCGCTAGAGAACATTATAGGTGTATCAGCTTGAACATGAGGCCTTTTAGGGACCCATTTACAAGTGATTACATGCGTGCTCTTGGTTCTTGGTGTGTTCCTGAGTGTTGAGAACGAGTGAATACTGGCTGTACGCGTAGCTGGGTTATGCTGCATAAGTTGTGGCCTTGGCGTAGCTACTTGTGCCCGCAAGCAAGCCTTAGGTACCCAAATTTGCCTTGAGCGTGGGCTAGCCTTCATCGACTTCTTGGGCACCCAAATAGATTTCACGTTAGCAGAAGAATTTCCGAAAAACTTCTTATTAGTGTCGTGTTGTTGGTTACTAATAAGAAGCTTTGCCCGCGTGGTTTGTTTGAGTGCAACCGGGTGTTCGCCTTTCCGCACCCACACTTGTTTCACTTGCTGGGACATTTTGTTGTGCAGGTACTTTGGATCGCCGACATGGGTAGTACTCTGCTTCTTCTGCCTTTGATCCACTTTTGGTTGCTGTCTCCTTCTGGCCTTTGGGAAAGAAGGGAGTTCCATTGCATCCCTGACTCCTTTTTCGCAAATATCATTCCTCTGCAACACATGGTTTTGAACAAGAACAGCATGGTCATCTTCATGTGTACCCCTGGAAGGACCAGGAGTCTGTGCCTTTCCTAGTTCCTTGAGTGCTCCATTGTCTAATTCTACTGTAACTCGACTATGATTGACCCAAACCTGGAGAAGTCCACTTCTTAGGTTTAAGTTAATCGCTTGGTCATAGATCCAATCTTGACCCAGGACTAGAGGTTCAGTGAGATCCTCATCTTGACACACCAGTACTTTAACTGTCATTGCCTCATCGTGAATGTAGAGGGGAAGTTCCACCTCGCCCATGCAAGGGGTTTCCACGCCTCCCAATCCTATGAGATATGCTTCCACAGGATTGACAGTTAACTGTAACTCTTGACAGTAAGACACTCTAACAGCACTAGTGGCTACACCTGAGTCAATCAAGGCTCTTACGGTCCTTGCACTCTTTCCTTGTCCTATATCTAGGGTTACGAAAGGACGTCGATCAGTTATCCTATGTGAGCTGGTTCCTACGACTTCACACATTGCCATATGATATCCTTGATCTGCATAGTCATTTGTCCTAGGCTGCTCTCTACCTTGCCTTCGTAATTTCATCCTTCTGATGCGCTCTAAAGCTTCTGCTTGAGCTTCTTCTCTAATTCTCTTTTCTTCCTCTTTGCGTTTCTTAGCAGTGTTGAGTCGACTCAGCATTTCCTCCGTGAGGGGTTCCTGATACAACTTGACTCTGCATCCGCTAATATAGTTAGGGAGAACATCACCCTCTAACGTGGCTAATTGTACTGCTCCACTCGTGGAGATCCTATTGATAATCATAGGTCCGTAGCCTCTCTTTTCTAGCTTCCTCGCGTGTTGTTTCAGTGTATAGACTAAGACTAGATCTCCTGCTTTCAAGCCTTTATCCTTCACATGGGCATCGAAATATGCCTTCTGTCTCTTCTTAGCTGCATATATTCCTGCAGCTGCTCTCAGTCTTGTTTCCCCTAATCGTTCAAGGTCAAAGATCCTAGAGGAGAGCTCATGACCTGTCCATTCGTGCTCTCGTGCTACTCTTAATGTAGGAATCAGGAAGTCCAAGGGTAGCACAGCGTTTTGGCCGAATACCATCTGAAAGGGGGTGGCTTGGAGTACCGTTTTGTAGGCAACTCGATATGCCCAAACAGCATGGTGTAGCTGTTTGTCCCAATCAGAGCGTTTAGTGTTCACTAATTTCGTCAGTACATTGCATAAGATCTTATTAGTGCTCTCAGCTTGTCCATTAGCTTGAGGGTGATAGGGGGCAGACTTCTTGTGTATTACCAAGAATTCTTGGAGTAGATTTTCAATCACCTCATTTAAGAAATGAGTGCCTCTATCACTTACAAGCTCTATAGGTAGCCCGTATCGTGTGAAAACATTCTCAAACAAGAACTTGGCCGTTGTTTGAGCATCGTTCTTTGTTGTGGCCTTTACCTCTACCCACTTGGTGAGATAATCTGTTGCAAAAATGATATATTCCGCATGAGAACCTTTAGCTGGGGGATTAATAGGACCCACGAAGTCTATTCCCCACTTAGAGAATGCACGTCCACCCATCATGGGTTTCAGTGGCATCTCATCTTTGCGTATAGGATACTGAGTCCTCTGACAGACATCACACCGTTTCACATAGGTATGTGCATCCATGTGAAGGGTTGGCCACCAGAAGCCCGCAAATAGTATTGCCTTGATCACCCGATCTGATCCAAAATGTCCTCCTGCTACACCTTGGTGAGCGGTTTCTAAGATCTTCAGATATTCACTTTCATGGACACATAACCTCAGGTAACCATCTTTACCGCGCTTATATAGATTATCACCTATGAGTGAGTAATCCTGGGCTTCTTGTTCTAAACTCCTTTTCCTAGCTAGAGTCATGTCTGGAGGGAATGTGTTTGTCCTCAAGAATGATACTAGAGGTTCACTCCAATCTGGAACAATGGATACTTGATAGAGAGTGGCATGTTCCACAGGTGGTTTAGTGCAACAGATTGGGCATTCCTTGCACAACTTTTGGACATCAGCTTCCATAGTTGGCCAATGTACTCCGAGTCTCTTTAGGGTCTGTAAAGTTCGTTGCTTTGAATGGTGTTGCTCTAGTGCACCTACATGTGCTAATTGCAACCATTTAGCGTACTCATCCTCTTCTACGCAACAAGCCAAGATCCCTTGATCTGTGTGCTTGTACATGCTTCCTGCCATAATGTGGTACTTTTGGGCTTTTACAACCTCCCTATTCCGTGTGTTTATCACTGGATGATTAGGCCCGTATGTCAATACTGGTACCAATGGCTTAGACCACTGCGGCACCACTTCCAAATTAAACAAGTAAGCATCAGGAAGGTCATCTGATACTCCTTGTGGGGCTTCTCCCGATGTGAGCCTAGAAAGATGATCAGCTCTCAAATGGGTCCTACCTTTCCTTACCACCACTTCAAAGTCATATTCCATGAGCAAGAGAAACCATCTTACTAATCTTCCTGTATTGCATGGTTTATTTACGAGGTACAGCAATGCCTGATGATCAGTAAAAAATTTAAACTTATTTGCAAGCAAATAGTGTCTGAATTTCTTAACTGCATATACCATGCCTAAGCCTTCTCTCTCTGTAGTGGTGTAATTTCGTTCAGCCGCATTCAACTGTCTACTGGCATAGGCAATTGGAAGATCCATATTACCTTCACCAGTAGGTTGTGCAAGAACACATCCAATAGCATAATTGGATGCATCCACGTGAACATGGAATGGCTTATTCCAATCTGGGGTGGTCAAGATTGGTGCTGAACATAATCTTCGTTTAAGCTCTTGGAAGGAATTCTCACATTCATCCGTCCACTCAAAGTTTGTCAGAAGTCCGTACATGGGCTTTGCAATGACAGCATACATGTGTATAAATCGTCGGTAATAACCACAATGCCCCATGAAAGCTTGGACTTCCTTGACATTCTTTGGCCTAGGTAGCTCTGCTATGGCTCTCACTTTTTCTTCGTCAGTAGATATGCCATTCTTTGACACTATGTGTCCTAGAATCTTGCCTTGCCTGACCATAAAAACGCACTTTTCTGGGTTCAGGCATACTTGATATTCTCTACATTTGTCAAAGATTTGTCTGAGTTCTGGAATATGGGTTTGTCTAATGTTGGAATGAGCACAAAGATCATCAACGTAGACTTCTAAACTCTTCCTCAGGAACTCCTTAAACACATGGCACATCAACCTCTGGAAGGTTGCTGGTGCATTGGTAAGCCCAAATGGCATTACTCTAAAGGCAAAAATGCCCCATTCTGTGGCAAAGGCTGTCTTATGCTGATCCTCTAGAGCTATGGCTACTTGATTGTAGCCCGAAAACCCATCAAGGAAGCTATACACTTCCTTGCCTGCCACTCTTTCTAAGAGATGTTCTGTGATGGGAAGCGGATAGTTATCTCGAATTGTGGCTGCATTAACCTTTTTCAAGTTAATACACACACGCAGCTTGCCATTCTTCTTGGGCACCACTACGATGGGGGATACCCATTCAGTGTGCTCAATTTCATAGATAAATCCAGCTTCAACCAGTCTATCTATCTCTTCTTTGATCTTAGCAGCGTAATTATCGTTATATGTGTAGGGTTTTTGTTTAGAGGGTTTAGCATCTGAGGTCATGGGGATGGTGTGTGAGCATATGTCAGGGTCAACACCTTTCAAATCCTTGTAACTCCAAGCAAATACATCTCTGTATTCTCTTAGCAAGGCAATTAACGCATGCTCTTCTTCCTCTGTTAGGTCATGACCTATGTACGTACATCTCTCCTCTCCTTCTTCTAGGGCCACTACGATTTTCTTGGTAGTTTCTTTGTTATCATAGGCCTCTCCTGATTGTGCCTCTCATTTAGGCATTCTTATCATGACTCTTCTGTCGTCTATCTCGTACTTCTTGAAATTTTCTGGGACCTCAAACAAAGATTCTACCTCTTCTGGTGAGACTTCTCTCTTCGTTCGTTTCTTTCCTTCTTCCTTTGGAGTCACGTGTGTTGTTAATCTTACATCATTTATAATCTCTCCATGCCTCTGGGGTTGAAATTCTATTTCATGGAAGTATTCTTCATCTGATGCAAATGGTGGGTCCATAATGATAGACTCTAGATCGGAGTCACTTGCATCCTCAAATGCATCAGGGCTAGGTTCGCATTCTTCTAGAATTGCCTCTCCCATGATTGGCTCTATGGAGAAGACTGAAATGTCATAGCCATCCTCATCACAGTGAGGTGTCCATTGTTCTTCATTGATGGCTACGTCCATTGTTGCTAAAATTTCTGCCCAGCCATGGGGTTCAAATTCCTCATCTGGAAAGACTACAGGTGCATAGGCTGGGTCTTGAATGGGTCTATGAGTTTCGTTTGCACCTACCTCTCTGGCTTTCTCTCTCTTCTCTTCTTCTACTGCTACCTTGCACATCCATAAGTGAGTATCTTCATGCATCCATGAGGATCCAGACCCTATGGAATGCACCGATTCTGTATCATCTTTGGCTCTATGGATGGGATTCCATTGGATAGGAGGGACATCTCTATGAGAATAGTCCTTGAGATTGACTTTGGTCATAACGCCCAAGTGTTGCAAATACAAGGAGTTGGTTCCCCAATCCTGTACCACTTGCAACTGTCGCATAAATGGTCTTCCCAAAATCATCTCATAAGCATGATTTTTGCTGAAGTCACATATAGCAAAACTATGCTCAAACTCGACACCACAAGTGGTGAGAGTTATTCCTTCTAGCAATCCTAGGGGTTTTTCTATGTGACCATCGGCCATTTGCAATTTCATTCTCGTTGGCCTGAGTGCTGGCTTGCCCCAACGCTTCCATAAGGAGGTGGTGGCAATTGCAACTCCTGCACCTGAGTCCAAAATCGCCTTGGTGGTGTACTCCTGGTAGGTAATGGGAAGATAGGTGTTCCCTTCTTCGCCTTCACACATATCTCCTATTTTATCCAAGGGAATTTCTGGCACTGTCCTATGGGATCCTACCCGGGAATGAGGTTTTGCAACTTCAGTTACTCGACTGGCTGCATATTTCCGCGCGTTTGGTCTATCCTCAAGCAGTTCTTCCAAAGTGAGATTGCGTTGTACCTTGGTGTTCGTTACTACCTCCGTGTTCCTTGGTATGACTGAGTCGTCGTTCCTTACCATGACTGTGGGTGCTCTCCTACATGTGGACTTTGCTTCCCATGGGCCTGTGAAGTGGGGTAGCTCTTGTATGGAATTAGACTCAAAGTCCAATCTCTCGTGAGACTGAGCACTCTCATGTTCCCCGTAAATAGATGGGATGTCTTGTGGGAATTGGTCGTGTGCATCGTCCACAAGTTCAAAAGGAGGGGCGACCTCGCTTTCGTTATCCCATTTGTCTTCTTGAATCTCTCGTAGGAAGTCTGGTGCAAACCGATTCATAGAAGAAGAAGTGTTTGGCTCCGTAGAATTAGGCGCATAAGCAACCTGGGAAGGAGGACTTATTCTATCGTTGGCTCTCTCCTCGTTCTCATAAGCTTCCTGGGGAGGGTTACTTATTCTATTACTTTTCCGAACAGGCTCATACGCTCCCTGAGAAGGAATGTAGGCCACTTGTGGAGGTACGCAAGCTTTTGAGGGAGGCTCATGTGCCTTTTGGGGGGAAGATAAGCTTCTTGAGGAGGCACATGGGCTTCCTGAAGAGGCTTGCTTATTTGTTCTCTCGCCCTTTCCTTTCTTTGAGGGGCAGGTTCCTTTTCTGAGTGTGCAATTAGCCTCTCTATTCTTTCTAAGGAGGGGAAGTTGTCTGATTTAGTGGAACTGGCCACATAAAATTCCGATGGGGGATGGTTCATGTTTTTGCTTGCTTTCTCTCCCTCTTGAATTTTTTCTTCCTTGGCAGATCTTGCAATTATCCTCTCTAACTTTTCTAGGAATCCATCCAAGTGTAATTGCGTTTTGGCTGAGCCCGAGTAATTGAAAAGGCGACTGGCTTCAAACATAGTCTGAGCTAATGCGACCATTTTCGCGCACAGTTTGGTTCTTTCTATCTCTAGGTCAGCTCTACGATAGCACTTGTCATGATCCGTGACGTTTGGCCCTTCTTGGATTCTGGCCTGATATGCTTTAAGCATCATGTCTATGTCTTCAGGAGTGGGATCAGCTAATACTGATCCTGTTTGGGGTGGTGGGTGGGATACGTGGGGTGTCTTAGAGGGTGGAGGGATGGAAGGTGATGGGGATGGTAGCGGTGGGGATGTGTGAGAGTGCGGTTGAGATGTGATCTCCATGATTTTAGCCTTGGTTTCTCGTAGACTTTCCTCAAGTTCACTCATCTTCTTTGCCCATTGCCTTTTCATGCATTCGCGGCTATCTCTCCAAGCTCTTGTTCTCTTTTTATTTTGGCTCTCAGTATCGCTAGCATCTGGGCTCTTTTCCTGGCCTACCCCTTGGTTTTGCTGCAATGCTTGAGCTCGAGTGACTACCTGTACGGGAGCAGTGGAAGTGACACTTCCTGTGGAATCTACCACTAACCCAATAACATTGATAGGCGTGATTTTTGGCATATTATTGGGGTTCTTTGGGCAATCTCGTAAGAGATGCTCTTTTCCACAATCTTGGCAGAAGCCTTGGATCATTACTGACTGGGGTTGTGTAGGTGGAGGCAAGGGGCAATCACGAATGAGGTGATCTCCTTGGCATCTGTAGCACGGTCCTCTTGGGAATGGAGGTCTTACTTGCCTAGGTTGAGGCCTAGGGTTGGGGTTTGCATACATGACATTCGTGTAATCCGACTCCCAACTTATTTCATTTGGCTCTTCACTATAGTAGGACTCACCATGCTCAGGAGACTGCATGTAGTAGGCCTGGGGGCTATCAACATGTGTGGAATCAAAGCTATGGTCACTCGGGTCACTTTCAGAAAGCAAGGATGTTACAGGGACTATAGCTCTATTCAGGTTTTCTTCTGCAGCAGTATACTTTACCGGAATCACATTAGCTGGGGCTGGGGGTTGTTGTGCTAGCACAGGCTGAGGCCTTTGTTGGTTTTGATATTGAGGTTGGAAATTTTGTTGTGGCCTGCCATATGGTTGTGGAGGGTACTGGTTTTGGTATCTGCCTTGTTGGTAGGGCTGGGGTAGGGTTGCCTAACTACCTGCTTGTTATATGGGCAATCTTGCGCAGTGTGATTGGTGTACTTCCGTTCTATGGTGCAATACTGGCTACTAGGATTAATTTGGGGTTGAGCCATAATGGGACAGACGTTAGCCATGTGGTCACCACCACAAGTATAGCATCTTTTCACAGGGGCAAACCGTGGGATTTGTTTACTAGTTACTCCTAATTTCTGAGCTACTTTCTCTGCGAGTTCCTCAATTGATGTGGATTGCATGGAAGAGTGACTAGATGCACTATCTGAATCTTTGTAGATTTTTGAAAGCTCTAGTTCTTCCCCTAGGTTATCTTCAATGTCAATGCACATGCGTACACACTCTTCTATAGTCCTAGGGTCCTTCAGATACACATAGGATCTCAATTCCATACTCAGCAATCCATCAAGGAATAAGGCTACTTGTTTAGCAGATGTGGGTAGCTCCGAAACAGGGCACCTTTCAAGATATTGTCTAAATCTTCTTCCGGCCAATCTGACCGTCTCTTGGGGGGTCTGTTTGAAGCTGTGAATCAATGAGGAGGTATTGTGTCTTATGCCGCTCTTAGAGAACTCTACAATGAAAGCCTCTAGGAGTTGGTCTATGCTCTTGAACTGCCGCTCATCCAATGGCTGAAACCATGTAAGTGCTGTGTTCCTAAGGGTTAGACCAAAGGCATTGTATTGCGTGAACAGATCCTCCACTTTTTCAGCTCTCAAGACTTGCTTGAACTCCGCCACATGATCATAGGGATCTCCTGTGCCGTCAAAGTAATTCTTCATGGACTTAACTAGCTGGGTGGGTCTCAAAGTTCTTGTGTGCTCTCTAGGCCTCGGCAGAGGGAATCCATCTACATTTCTTTGGTTCCTGTGAGCTCTAAGCATCTCAGGTTCTACCCTATTCGTCTCTGTCCTCGCTCTTTCTCTGCCCACTGGGTTGGCAAAACTTACTTCTGGTCTATCTCTACTTCTCTCTCTTTGCATACCATGAGCTTGGGAAGTTCCAGCCCCAGGGTGACCATAGGATACATTTGATCTTGGTTGGGGGAAAATAAATTCACCCTTCCAAGTGTAAGCATGCCTATCATTTTCTGTCACCACAAAGATCCGTTCCGAAGTGTGATCTAAGTAGGTCACTCTACCTGGGCTATCCGGGTCCTTAAACTCATAGATCATGATATTTCCTATATCAGTTGGCTGATTGGACTTATACCTCCAAAAGGCTTCATCAGTGTCTTGATTGAGGAGTAATTCTATGCTCTTGTTGTCTTGGGGAACCCACTCAGGTGTGATAATCCTAGTGAGAACAGACTTGCCTCGGGGTGTTCTAGGTTCCGCGCCCATGTTCCCTTGTTCCAAGTCACCTAAGTTCGCTTCTGAGATTACATTCCCAAATTCATCTGTCCTATCTGGGTGACTGGTGACCACGTATATGGTTCCTTCTTTGTCCAGGTATGCACCATTTTCAAACTTGACAGCTGGGTGCTCTAGTCCAATGGATTGATCAGGATTTTTAATCTGGATCACGGGTCTTCCTAGGCCGTCCTCATAGATGCTAGCACCTAATCGGTTGGTCCTAAGGTAGTCCAACTGTGTTTTGTAAGGGCCTTCCACCCTGTACAAGTAAGGCACATCTGAACTTCCCGTAGGTCTGTCCATGCCTTGAGACATCTCTGACTCACTGGTCTCCGAGCTAGGGTAGTGCGAGTGGTGGCTCAACTGCTGGGCCCAGGACCTAGTAGTGTGGTTAACACTAGCCTCTGAAGATCTAAGGCTTTGCCTCTCCCTTGCTAGATGTCGTCCTGATCTAAGGTTCATATGCCTATCTAAGTAGCACAGTTCTTCGCCCAGAGTACAACCTCGTTGCTGGTTACTTTATATTAATCGCTTGGTTCTTTTTAGTTATTTTATCGTGTTTAAGGTCTTGTCTGATATCACGTCGTCAGGAATATTTGAATGTTGTTTCGCACTTACAGTTGATCGTTCCACGTTAAGTTCTTTCCCTTTAAAATTCTCGACAGTACAAGGATTATGCCCTTAGCTTGAACTTGAGTTTTTAGGTGGTCTTCAACTTGATAGTGGCCTATCGTCGCCCTGACTTACTCCTACTTCTAATCGTTCTTAGCCTAAGCTAGGAATTGACAAAGAGGAGTAGAGAGTATTCCAACCTTTCTTGCCGAACCTTGCTCTTTAGTGCTCAAGAAGTTGAATCTCAAGCTTGCGCAAAACCCTTGCTTGGACGCTCTCAATTGCTTCTCAATAGACCTGCATAAGTCTCAAGATTAGCTCCAAGTAGACCTTTCAATTGACAGACAATTTATTTCAGACACTTTTTTAATGACCCTTGTTCCCCCTTTTGTGTTGCTGGAAATTTCTTCTAGAGCTCCCTTGGTGTTTCTACCCTTCTGTGTGTCAACTTCCAAATATCCTATCTGAAAATCAACGCGTTATTCTTATAAAAAACAGTTGAGGGCGTGTAGTATATGCCACGAGCTTTCCGACAAGCCCTAGAGCTCAGAAAATGGATTTCGTATGAAAAAGTTATGACCGTTCAGGGTTTAGGGGGTTAACTAGACAAACAAATACTATCATGGGTTTTAATGCATTTTCTAAGGCCTTTGTAAGTATATGAGTACTTGAGAGTGCCAATATGCCCAAAATTTAGCCTAAATTCTCAAAAATTTACCCCTTAATTTTTGCCGAAAATGTCTGTCTGTCGCGATAGACGGTGTCTGTCGCGATAGACACAAACTATCGTGGGGGCTGTCTGTCGCGATAGACGGTGTCTGTCGCGATAGACGCTGTCTGTCGCGGATTTCTGTCTGTCGCGATAGACGGTGTCTATCGTGGAATTTCGGTCTGTCGCGATAGACGTTGTCTGTCGCGATAGACGGTGTCTATCGTGGATTCCTGTCTGTCGCGATAGACGGTGTCTGTCGCGGATTTTCGGTCTGTCGCGATAGACGGTGTCTGTCGCGATAGACACTGTCTGTCGTGGGTCTCTGTCTGTCGCGATAGACGGTGTCTGTCGCGGATTTTCGGTCTGTCGCGATAGACGGTGTCTGTCGCGGATTTTCGGTCTGTCGCGATAGACACTGTCTGTCGTGGGTCTCTGTCTGTCGCGATAGACGGTGTCTGTCGCGATAGACAGTGTCTGTCGCGATAGACGGTGTCTGTCGCGATAGACTGAAAAAACGCAAATTTTTGAGAAACTTCTAGTGATCTAGAGTGCCCTCAAGGTGTAGGTTACCGTGCTAATCATGCATTCACAAAATTTTAAGATTTTCTGTCTGTCGCGACAGACAGAGATCGTCGTCCCGGGACCTGTGCAGAGCCTGTCGTACCTGCGCACACTGCTGGGGATGCTGCTACAGCAAGAACCTGCAATGAAACTCAAGAAACATGCAAAATACGCACACACAATCTTGCTCTCTCTCAAACTCGCACACAACAAATGAGGGAATGATAGGGAAGAGGGGATATGTAGTGGAGAAGGAGGTGGAGGTGGAAATGGAGAATGAGGTGAAGATGAAGATGGAGATGGAAAAAAAAAATCAGAAATTTACCTACTACTTACCATTCCAACGCGTCCTCTCCACGTCTTACCATCACACGCTCGTCCTCAAAGCTCGATCCCCGGCAACGGCGCCAAAATTTGGTGTAGCTCAGTGATGAGTAGCACCTCCTTTAATGTCAATCCGGGAAGACGTGAGGATGGTATGAAGACCTCGAGCAAGTGGCGGCACAAGTGCGTGAGTGAGAAGCACACAAGCATGCACACACATACGCGCACACGCACACATACGGCAAGACAAAGAGATAGAATCAATGGAGCTTTTAGATTACTTTCAAAGTGCTCTTACAAGTTCGTTTCAATTACAATCTAACCTCAAAAATGAGCTCTCTAGCTCTTTTTATAGTTTTTTGACTAGTTTTGGCCCTGTCCAGACCTAGTGTCCGGCCTAGTTAAAAATTAGGTTCCAGGGCTTATTTGAGGGCTCAAACGAAGTCTAAAAATTATGAAAATTGGTACGATGGTACTTCTAATACTCCTCAAGCTCGAGGACTCCTCGGCTTGCACAAAATGGAGTCTAATCTACCAAAAACGGGATTTACAATGTTTGTGTAGTGATTAAAATCACTTGAGTTGTACATAATCCATGGGAAAAAATGATCTGGCCTTGTTGCCGTATTGTGCATTACTTCCTCTGTTGCTTTGTATGCCAACATGGGATAAAATACATAATTTTAAATAAACTTAAATAATACCTTTAATTTCATTTTTGAACTCACCAAATAGTGAGTTGATTGATTAATAGTTAGATAATAGAATAGTTAGTTAAAACTTTTATGTAACTCATTTGTGAGGTTGAATTGGTAGCTTCACAATTCATTCTCACTTGAATAATCAGACCTCTATCATTTTGTCAAGTAAGGAAGCAAGCCTCTATCTAACCAACCACCTTCTTATTTATTGCTATAGTAGAAGATCACCATAGCTCAGTACATGGTGTTTTAATGTAGACTCTTAGTACCTTTGAATTGAGTTTTTAACCTTGATCTTGTATCCATTTTAAATAATTCAAAGCATGTTGGGTACATCTATGAGACTTACTTATGTGCCTTAAGTCTACAATCATTTCTTTGCATACTTAGTGATTAAATATACAAATAGTGCACTTTGGTCATTTGTCTCTGTATGACTATAGAAACTTAAGTAGCTTGTAAGAACGATTCGTTTGATGAGTCCTTTGATCTCCTTTCACCTTGTCATGGTGTACTATAGCTTGGCTCAGATGATGTTCTTAAAGTGGATTGTCCACTTAATTCCATTCTAATTCCACTTCTTCATGACTTATTGATACTTAAGTAGCTTGTAAGAATGATTCGTTTGATGAGTCCTTTGATCTCCTTTCACCTTGTCATGGTGTACTATAGCTTGGCTTAGTTGATGTTCTTAAAGTGGATTTGTCCTTCATATATTACCAAGGAAGAAGTGCATCAAATATTGGATCAAAAGATAGGTTTTATTAATACAAGAGATTTGAATTCCTTCACAATTTCAAAGAATCTAGCCTTTCAAAATGAGCATGCAAGCTTTATTTATATATTTCCTAATGGCTTTGATGGGGGTCACATCGTTTCCAATGTCAAGGAGTATTTAGTCATATCAAAGAGCCCAGAGAGATGACCATGTACTAGGAGCACATGGGATTCAGGGTTTTAGATCATCAAGCTTACACTATGCTTGAGTTCATCTACATAAAAAACATGACGTTGACTTTTTCCCATTAAGGAGTTTTTATTTATGCTAATGTTTTTGGAATTTATAAGGATTTTTAATGATCATTTATTTATCTAAAAGCCTAGAGTTTTATTTTTGTAAAAGGACAAAAGGAAAGACTCAAATTTCATGAGTTTGAGGTAGTTGAACTTGATGACTCCTCAATCAATCAACTCACCTAAATCAAGTCATCAAACTTGAGTTTACTTTTCCTCGATTATAGGTACATGATTTGTTTATCACAACAAACTCTACCAGGATGGATTCGAATTTGAATTCATTTTGAATGAAGTCTTGGAACACTCCAAGAGTCTATATAAAGACTCTTGAATCCATTGTACATTACAATGAAGCAATATACAGACTTTTTGCCATCATTGTGTTGCTCCTTCATTTATCTGCATCATCATCTTCAACAATGGTTATCTTGCAGACGCTAGTTCTCTAGCTACATAGCTCCAAATTAAATGAGTGAGCATTCATTTGAAAGGTATCACGGACGAGTCTATGTGTAAATATGTTTAGAGCATTTTGTCCACTATAAATGAGAAATCACAATTTTAAGGTCTTGGAATCTATCTCTGCACATCCCTAAAAAATCAGGGACACCTCTGTTCAATGTTAGGTTTATTCCAAGAGCATATCTTGCTTATTTATTCTACTCTTGTGCCTTTTAGCTACTAAACTATATGTATATCATTCTTCCAAAAGGAAATTTTCCAATTGTAATCATGTTGGCTTCTCTTAGCATTTTAACTTGAGTGTTTCATCCAAAGATAGCAAGTTTCTTGATCTAGTCAAAGTGCAAACTTATCTGTTTTGTATCAATTCTTTCTCACTGATGTTCCAAAATAAATAGTGGATTTGTATATTTGACTTTGCAAAAGCTCAAAGGTTGGTCGTTTGTTGGTTGGTTGAACCAAACTTCATCACTTGGCAACTGATTTTACCTCTTGCATGCTTCTCCATGTTCTCTCAGTGGTATCAAAGCTAGATCAAGATGGGTGATGGATTTCCCTCAATGATTGAGAATCTTGATAGAAACAACTATGGTTCTTGACAAATCAGAATGGAAGCCTATTTGCAAGGTAAAAATCTTTATGGCATTATAGCAAGTGATCAAGTTATTCCTACTCCAAGAACCAAAGGAGGACCTACACAAGAGAAGACAGGTAGACTCACACTTTGGTGTGCAACGGATGCTCAAGCAAGGTCATACATACAAAACTCTTTCTCTGATTTTTTTCCCCACATATTAGAGGATGCAAAACAACTCAAGAAACTTGGGATGCACTTGAGACCTTTTTTTTGCTAGTACCAAAGCAAGAAAGAATCATCTATGGAATGCATTCAAACAAATGAGGAAGACACCAAAATAGATTATCACAAAGTTTCTTACCAAGGTCAAGGAGGTTGCAAATTAGTTAGCATCCATTGGAGAGCCGATTGAAGAAGAAGCAATCATGAGGCAAATTCTAAATGGAATTAGAAGTGATAAGCAATGGAAATCCTTCACCATAGCTTATGATCTCATCATGGATGTACAAGCCTGAGATTTCAACATACTCCTTGGACAAATAATCTAAAGGAAGGTAACTCTTCTCAAGGTAATTCAACAAGTGCTCTTTATGCAGATAAGAAAGACAAGATGCACAAAGACAAGAAGAAGGAAGATGATGAAGTAGAGATGTCCCAAGCCAACTATGCAAGCAAGAGCAAGTGGAAAGGGAAGAACAAAGGAGGAAAGCATGACAAATCAAAAGGTCAAAGTGTTCAACCTTGTACCATCTTTGATAAGACCAAATGAACTGCTAAAAATTGTTGGTTTAGTGGAAGGACCCAGAAAGGAAGTGGAAGACATGGATTTGGAAACACTAGAGGTAGAGGTGGACACAACTTCAACACCAACAATAGAATTCACAATAGAAGGGACTTCAACAATTAATCAGAAGATTGACCACATGAAGACTCATAAATTCGAGACACAAAGAACATAAAAAAGATGATCATTTGTTCTAGATACATTCAGGATATTCACACCATGTTGCAGGTAATGTTTCTCTTCTATCTGACTTGGAAAGTCCAAAGCATAAACATGAAGTAAAAATAAGGGATCGATCGATGGATTGATCGATAGATAAATAGATAGATAGATAGATAGATAGATAGATAGATAGATAGATAGATAGATAGATAGATAGATAGATAGATAGATAGATAGATAGATAGATAGATAGATAGATAGATAGATAGATAGATAGATAGATAGATAGATAGATAGATAGATAGATAGATAGATAGATAGATAGATAGATAGATAATAGATAGATAGATAATAGATAGATAGATAGATAGATAGATAGATAGATAGATAGATAGATAGATAGATAGATAGATAGATAGATAGATAGATAGATAGATACATAGGTAGATAGGTAGGTAGGTAGATAGATAGATAGATAGATAGATAGATAGATAGATAGATAGATAGATAGATAGATAGATAGATAGATAGATAGATAGATAGATAGATAGATAGATAGATAGATAGATAGATAGATAGATAGATAGATAGATAGATAGATAGATAGATAGATAGATAGATAGATAGATAGATAGATAGATAGATAGGTAGGTAGGTAGATAGATAGATAGATAGATAGATAGATAGATAGATAGATAGATAGATAGATAGATAGATAGATAGATAGATAGATAGATAGATAGATAGATAGATAGATAGATAGATAGATAGATAGATAGATAGATAGATAGATAGATCCATAGATCCATAGATCCATAGATCCATAGATAGATAGATAGATAGATAGATAGATAGATAGATAGATAGATAGATAGATAGATAGATAGATAGATAGATAGATAGATAGATAGATAGATAGATAGATAGATAGATAGATAGATAGATAGATAGATAGATAGATAGATAGATAGATAGATAGATAGATAGATCACTACCACTAAAAATCTAATAAGTGTAGGCCAAATAGTTGAAAAATGCTTGCAATTTAGGTTCACCCAACATGGATCATTTGCGGAAGATCCATGTCAAAGCTTCAAGAAGAAAGGGAGAGGTGAGAAGCATGGTAGGCTCTTTACTTTTCAAGTAGGAGAAGCTAGGCAGATAGCTCTATTCAGCTTTGGGTCTCAAACCCTAAGTGAGCTTGAAGTGTGGCATAAGAGACTTGCTCATGTGAATGAAAGCATCATGAAGGACATATGCAACAATGAAAGTGTTCTAGGGCTGGAAAACACATCAAAGCAACACATTATCAATAAATATGATGCTTGTCAGATTGGGAAGGCAAAAAGACAACCATTTAACCACAAAAGGCTACATCCACAACAACCCTTTGGACTTAGTACACACCGATGTGTGGGGACCAAGTCAAGAACCTTCGTTGAGAGGCTCAGGGTATTTTGTTTCCTTTGTTGATGATCACAATAGATGGACCATTCTGTACATTATCAAGAATAAGAATGAAGTGTTTAAATGCTTCAAGAAATACCTAGGACATGTGGAGAAACATACATGTAGATCATTGAAGACACTCAAATTTGATGGAAGAGGAGAATACTTTTCCAAAGATTCTGATGAATTCTTGCAAGATAAAGGCATCAAAAGGGAAGTGACTACCAAGTATTCTCCTCAATTGATTGGAATTACAGAGAGAAGAAACAAGACTCTAGTTGGATAAGCTAGAACAATGCTTGAAGAAAAGAAGCAGTTGCACTATTTATGAGCAGAAGCAATCTCAAGAGGTGTATATCTTGTGAATAGACTCCTTATGAAGCATGGAATGGTAGAAAACCAAGTCTATGTCATTGCAAGGTATTTGGTTGTTTAGCTTTTGTACATGTACCTTCACAAATCAAACGTAAACTAGATGAAAGGGCAACCAAGGAGATATTCATTGGCTATTATTCAACTCAAATGGGCTATATGTTTTATAATCCATCCATAAAGAAATTGAAAAAAAGTGAGATGTTGTGTTTGAAGAACACAAGTCTTGGTATGATGAAGACAAATAGAAGGTAAACCTACCATATAATCTTGATTTTGGTTTCCATCCATGGAAGCAAGCATGATACATAGGTCCAAGATCCAAGAAGTGAATATGATGATGATCAAGATGAGAAGGAAAGAGAGTATAAGCTTTGGAAGTCAAGAAGAAGGGCCAAAATGCAAGAATGTGGAGACGCCTCCAAGCATACGCCTAGAAGGTCAACAAGAGAAAAAAAAGAAACCTGAAAGGTATGGATATGATTCTACATTTGTTACAAAGCATTCAACTTACTTAGGCAAAGACTCAATTTTAGAGGAACTCTCAACATATGATGAAGCTAAGGATAACCCTAGTTGGGAGAAAGCTATGAAAGAGAATATAGAAGCATTAAAAGAAATGGACACTTGGGAGTCGGTTCCAATGCAGACTAATCAGAAGCTAATAGGTTTCAGATGGGTCTATAAGTTGAAAAAAAATTCAAATGGATCAAATTGAAGGTACAAAGCCAGATTAGTCACTAACAGATGTGCTCAAACTCATGGCACAGACTATGAGGAGACCTTGTCACTAGTTGCAAAGATGATTACAATCAGGACATTGCTAAGAAGACCCGAGAAATTGGACATTGGTTCAACTTGATGTGAAGTATGCATTTCTCGATGTTTGGATCAGTGAAGAGGTATACATGTCACAACCTCTAGGATTTGAAAACCCTACTTATACATCTTATGTATGCTGACTCAAAAAGGCATTACATGGATTGAAAGAAAATCATTGTATACTGATTTGAGACTTGTGAGTTCCAAACCTCACACATTTGGAGACAATTTAAGATTTATGCACTTAGCAACAAACCCTATCTTTCATGTAAGAACCAAACACATAGAGGTTCATTAACACTTCATTAGAGAAAACCTCATGGCAAAGGAGATTGAAATTTCTTTTGTTCCAACTGAAAAGCAATTAGGAGATATGATGAGAAAGGCATTGTGGGATCATTGCATATTCGAATCAATGGCACATATTCAACCTATTAGAGAATGAATAATCAAGCATAATTTAATTTTAGGGGTTTCTATTAGATCATCAAGTTTACACTATGCTTGAGGTGATTTGATCTACATAAAAAACATCACTTGGATTGTTTGCCATTAAAGAGTTTTTATTTATGCTCATGTTTTTGGGATTTTATAAGGATATTTAATTATTACGTATTTATGTAAAAGCTTGAGATTTAATTTTGTAAAAGGATAAAAGGAAGAAGTATTTCACACATTTGAGGTGGTTGAACTTGATGATTCATCAATCATTGAAGTCACCTAAATCAAGTTATCAAACTTGATTTTACTTTTCCTAGATTGTAGGTAGATGATTTGTTCATCATAACAAACTCTTCTAGTGTGGATTCAAATTCAAATTATTAGTGGGCCGCCCGATTGGCAGTTGTAAAAATTGAATCTTGTTCTAATCCGCACGTACGAAAGGTTGTTACAAGATGTTTGTAATCTTTATATAAATGAATGAAAAAAGAGGCGTGCAGCGACGGTCAGTGAAATTACCAGACTGTCTGTCTGGATGATTGTCTGTGACGTGCCGTTGTGACTGTTCTGTTAACTATGAGTACTATTGTGCCTTTCTGTTGTGATGTTCTGTAAGTTGTTATTCTTTGTGCTCTAGTAATGACAGTTCCAATATTGTGCGTTTAGGTAATGTTGAGTATTCTGATCTCGTCTCAGTCTTGCGTGGTTATCAATAACTGTTCGGTTGGTGAATCTTTGTCTAGTCAGTGAAGTCTGTGAAGTAACTGTAGTGTGTTTAGGAACTCTGAGTCGTATTGTGGTTGACGTCTGTGTTGAAGATCCGCTAATGTACGGTAAGGATTAAGTTACAATCAGGTTCGTCTTAAGCTAAGTACGGAATCTTTGTCCCGTAAAGGTTATGACTGTGAGTTGTGTTACGGCAAGTTCTTATATGGTACGCTGATCACTGAGTAAGTCTTACTCGGTGTAGGAATCAACATTCAGTACTGTGTGTTTGAGAATTTTGAGTCTTTCTATGTCTTTCGGTTCTAGTTGATTGTCTGTAATTACTTGGTAAAGGCTGAGTCACTGTATTATCGCTGTTGTTACAGTGTTTTGTGTTCGAAGCAGTTCTTGAGTTAATCAATATCATATCCGTATTACGATATTGAATAGTCTGGTGCTATAGGTCGGAAGTACCTTAATTGGAATCTGTTCGGTATACTTTAGGAAGTGTCCGATTACAGATAGTAAGATCGTAAAGCGTAAATAGATTCTTGATAAAGTTATTGAGCACTAGTATATGGTTGTGTGTGAAGTGGTTAGTTTGGGAAACCAAGCATAGGGCCTCTGCCTATCAGACCCCTTCCACTCCCAAGAACCCACTAATTGTCTAAATGCGTCTCTGACGGTAGTACCGCGTTTAACACTGGCGTCGTCTGTGGGAAGGTGGCATCAAGAGTGTTGCCAGCTAACTGTGGGAAAATGGCACCAGATTGTTGCCATTTGTCTGTGCGAAAATGGCATCAAGAATGTTCGTTGATTGATTGTGAAAGTGATCATAGAATGTCAATCGATCGTAAAGAAGAATAGTACGCAAAGTATTGCAAACATAGTATATGCCGGTTACTCGTTCCGGTGAATCATACCGGAAGCATAGAAGAAACCAACAGTCTTGGGTGATACCTAATTTGCTAAGGATGCCTCGAAGAAGTAGAAGTGCATATAAGTCTAACTCAGCTGTCAAGGAATTGAAGAACGCCAATAGGGATTCCGGTAGAACGTACTACGTTTCTGGCAGATTCCGATGCGATTTTGACACAGTCTGTCGAAGAAATAGTAACTCCAGAGTCTACCAAGACAAAGCCTGAAGTTAATTTAACACCATTGGGTCAAGATTCGAATTTGTCTGCGGATAGAAATGTCTTGGCCAAAGAAATCAGTGAAAGAGGAAAAGCACCTTGTTTTGGTGAAAATTCGACACCTTTCGGTGTTAGTTCGGTACTAGTTGCTGAGAGTTCACAGTCTTCCGGTGACAGTTTACCATTTCTTGTTGGATCTTTAGTCCAGTCACCGCTATTTGAGGTAAGTACCCCTACATCTAAGACCAAGGAGGAAGGTACCTTGTTCGAAACTGAAATCAGAAACATATTGAACGATATTATCAAGCCGGAAAGTGTACAGACTGACGACACAGATTCAGACGGTTCAGATATTCAGCCTCGGGATATAGAAGATAGTCACAATACCACCGCCAGCACGATGAGTGGGCAACAACAACAACAACAACAGCAGCAGCAACAACAGCAACATCTATTTCCACCCCGACCGACTCCAACAGGAGTAACGTACACTAAATTCGGTGGATTCCCAGGTGATGACCCAGACGCTCATGTACGCACATTTGACATAAGTTACGCAGTGCATCATCCACTTGATCCGGCGTATAAAGCTATTGTATTCTAGTCCATGTTAGTTAATGAAGCAGCCAGATGGCTTACGGAATATGATATTAACCATTTCGGCACCTATGAAGCAATAAGGGACGCATTTTTGCAGAGATTCAAGCTAAAGAAGAATCCAGTCAAAATTTTTGATTACCTGCAAAACAATAGACAGAAGATGAATCAGACAGTGCAGGAATATGCCACCCTATTCAAAACGCATTTGAGGCAATTACCGCCAGCACACGCCAACCTACCGGATGACGTTATCACTCAATGGTTTATCAATGGTTTGACTCCGCAACTTAAACAGATTATGACCATACGCTGTGTGGGAGCTATGACGCTAGATGCGGTGATCGCAATGGCTTTGTAGCTGGAAACAAGGTTGGAGGATTTACAGAAGACCTGGAATGGGTAAAAACAAGTAAAAATGTTGCAGAAGATCCGACCAGACAGATGTACTGCACCACGTGCAAGAATTCAGGGCATACCAGTGCCACTTGTGCCCTCAACCAGTTGTTTTGTGCTATCTGTAATACGACAGGACATTCCACCGAAAACTGTGCATACAACGCCAAAGTACAAGGAACAACAACAGTGAATGCAATTATACAAGAACCAGGGCAGCCTGCCAATCACTATGTGCCTCCTCAAATGAGAAACAACCAGCAGCAGGGCTACCGAAATTACACAGGACAGAGAAACAATAACTACCATTGGAAGGCAGGACCAGCACATGAGAATACTAATTTGCCACCACCTCGCTGCCGTTTTTGCGGTGAATTTGGCCACATTAGAAGTTTTTGTAAAGATGCAGCAGAATATGATCAGAGAAAGAAAGAACGGCAGAATCCAATGACTAATATGGTTCATATCACACCAATAGAAACACAAATTGTAGTAGTTCAGACCAGATCCAGTAGGCCGTTACAACCAGCAGCTGAAATATTTGAACCAGGCATCCTAGAGCAGCAAAGAACATATGACAAGGCGAGTCAGCGGACCACCACAGAACCTCCAGTGTTCCCAGATCCTATTCCGGTGACACAAGTTCCACTGTCAAAGGAAACTGCACAGGAGCAAGAGTCAATTCCAGTAACCGATGCATCGTTTTAAGAATCGGTGAAAGGTACAAATCAAGTAAATCAAGCCTGGGAAATTTTATCTAAAGCATCCATTACTCTTCCTCTTGGCCAATTACTTGCACTAGTACCAGGAGTCCGCCAACAATTCTAGCAACAGTTTAGTACTGAGTCTGCCTGCATTCCAGCAACAGCAACAGTACAACCAGAAACTGATGCTACGGTGGATCATTCGGTCCCATTGATTACGGTATGGTACAAAAATCATAAAATTAATCAAGTACTAATTGATGGAGGGTCTGGTGTAAACATTGCTACTGCCGCACTGTGTAAAAAGTTAGGATGGACGAAAATTGAGCCTGTCCAATTTTTTGTAAGGATGGCTGATCAGTCTAGAGTCCACCCAATGGGACTAGTACGAGATGTTCCCATAACTTTACAAGGTACAACATTTAAGATGACTTTTGTCGTCTTAGAGCTACCAGAGTCTAGCTTGGATTATAATCTGCTTTTTGGCCGTCCTTGGTTGAAACAAGCCAAAGTGATACAAGATTGGTCCGCACAGGAACTCACTTTCAAGGACAATAATCGTAAATATGTTGTTAAGTTAGATGCTATACAGCCTTGTGAATTACATGCTAGACCTTATTTTGCAGAACCAGTTCATATGTTAGATGGTTTGTCAGATGATGAAGAAGAAGAGTTTTTGAAGAATAATATTGATTTGATCTCCCTAGGAATTGTTGATCTACAATCTGTTGTAGATAATTGGAATACGACAGTTTGTACGGTAATGCCTGTGACTGAAGAAGACAAGAAAGAAGATACTGTTGCTATAGATGACGCTGATCTACAACAACTGTTAAAATCAGCTGATGTTACAGAGAAGTCTCGACAATTCTATGTTCCAGAAGATCAGCTGATCACCTATAATTTAGGAGATGAAGAAAATCTGTGTCCTGTCAAGATAAAGGAAAGCTTACCTGAAGTATTTCAAGCAGATCTGATCCAGTTACTTCGTGAGTTCGCTGATGTTTTTGCATGGGATTACAAGGATATGAAGGGTTTGGACCCGCGCATTTATCAACATAGGGTCATGTTGAAGCCGAAAGCAAAACCAATCAAACAACCCAGCTACCGGATGAATCCGAATTATGCAGCACAAGTAAAGGCAGAGCTAGATAGGTTATTAAAGGTTGGATTTATCGTGCCAGTAGAGCATGCTGAGTGGATATCACCCATTGTTATCGTCCCTAAAAAGAATAAGTAGCTACGCATATGTGTGGATTACCGGAAACTCAATGCAGCTACGGTGCTAGATCCGTTTCCCCTTCCATTTCTTGACACCATGCTTGACAGAGTAGCAGGACACGAAATGTACTCATTCTTAGATGGATACAGTGGGTATAATCAGGTCAGAATGGCTGAGGAAGATATACCAAAAACAGCGTTCATCACCAAATGGGGTGTTTTTGCTTGTACTGTTATGTGGTTTGGATTAAGAAATGCCCCCAGTACTTTCCAGAGGTGTATGCAGGAAATATTCTCCCCTTATCTTACCTCCTTTATGCAAGTCTATCTTGATGATTTCTCTTTGTTCGGTAAGATGGTAGCACACTTGTTCCATTTACGGTGCTGCTTTGCGGTTTCATGTGGTAAGTTGCTTGGCCATATTGTATCTGTAGAGGGCATACAAGTCGACCCAGATAAGGTAGCAGCTGTGTTAGAAGCACATGTACCTACTACACCAAAGGAAGTAATGCGTTTCATGGGTCAAGTGAGATGGCATGGTCATCATTTACGGTGGCTCGCTCATTTAGCCATTCCACTCAATCGTTTAATCACGAGTACTCCTAAACAGTTTGATTGGACTCAAGAATGTCAAACAGCATTTGATCGTCTAAAGTGTTTATTAACGCAGGTCCCAATTTTACAACCACCTGATTGGGAACGCCCATTTCATGTTTTTGTAGACGCATCATATATCGCCATCGGCAGTGTGTTAATGCAACAAGCTGATAAGTGGTTCCGCCCTGTTTTCTATGCGAGTAGAAGACTTGCTCCTGCAGAAAAGAATTACTCTGTAACTGAAAGAGAATGTCTGGGTTTAGTGTATTCTGTAAAGAAATTCAGACACTATTTACTTGGCCGCAAATTTACTTTTCATGTAGATCATGCAGCACTTGTCTATCTGGTACGACAACAGCATTTAGGTGGTCGATTAGCGCGTTGGGTTCTACTTTTACAAGAGTTTGATTTTGAAGTAGTCCATCGGCCAGGCAGCTCACATGCCTTAGCAGATTTCCTTTCTCGCTTAGATTCCGATGAAGCTCCGGTCGGTGTAGATGACACCACACCAGGATTTATGTTATTGAACCAACTAATGATGAATATGTAGAACCTCCTATGCCATCTACATATTATGATCAGATATTCACTTTTCTCACTTATGGATGTATTCCTACTCAGACCTCTCCTGCAATGCGTAGAAAGATTGCAGTGTATAGTAGCAAATTCCGGTTAATTGCTGGAGAATTATACTATATGGATCACACTGGAATTTTACTTTGTTGTATTCCTCCACACGAAGTTAACTCAGTCATTACTCTGGCTCACTCAATTCCTTCCGGTGGACACTTTGCAGCAGATCTAACGCACCGGAAAATTTTGCAAAGTGGACTTTGGTGGCCTACTATGTGCAGGGATGTAACTCAGTTTGTCAAACAATGTGATACTTGTCAGAGGTTTGGACAGCCTCTACAACGAAATTTTTTCCCTCTCCAACCTGTCTTGTTGTTGGAGCCTTTTCAGAAGTGGGGCCTAGATTTTGTTGGACCTATTACACCTCCAGCCATACTCAGTAATAATCGTTATATTCTAACATGTACAGATTATGCTACCAGATGGGCAGAAGCATGGGCTTTAAGGTCCGCCACAACTGTTTCGGTGGCAAAGTGTCTAATGAAAGATGTTTTCCTGCGTTTTGGCTTACCTCTAGAGCTTGTTACAGATCAAGGCACGCATTTCGCTAACAACTTAATGACAGTACTCACCCATTCTTTTCAGATAATGCATAAATTCAGTTCTCCTTATTATCCTCGTGCCAATGGTTTGGCTGAGAGTACAAACAAAACCCTGTTGAATATGCTTCGAAAACTGATTCTGGAATCACCGAAAAGGTGGGATCAACTGTTACCTGCAGTATTATGGGCGTACCGGACTACCTACAAGGTAGCAACAGGACTAACGCCCTTCAAATTGGCTTATGGACTGGAAGCCATAGCACCAATGGAGATTGTTGTTCCAAGTTTACGTGTAGCCATCACTCAGAAACTACTACCTGAAGAATCTTTGTCATTTCGGTTGGATACACTCAGAGAACTGGATGAGCATCGATGGCAAAGTTTTCTGACTATTCAGGAAGTACAGTTAAGACAAGCTCGAACACATGACCGGTATCTGAAAACTCCAGTTTTTTCGGTGGGGCAACTTGTACTCTTTTACAATGCAAAATCCAATCGCTCTGCTGGAAAATTCAAGTTACGATGGTTTGGTCCCTACCGAATTTCTGAACAAGTAGGCCCAGCTACGTTTCGGATGACTACTTTGACCGGAAGTCCTCTGCCGAAGGTGATAAATGGTTCGAAGATGAGTCCATATCATCAAGCATCTGGCTCTCGCTGACGTGTTCAGCGTTTTTTCATTTTAATTATTTGTTTTTTTTTTTTTTGCGTACTTAATAAAATAAGTCTGTAAATATCTGCATTTTGATATCTAATTATGACTAACAGCCGCCCTGCCTTATCGATTCCGCTCTTGCATGCCCACCAAAGTTATGAGGTTATCAGCTCAATATCGTGTGATGATTCACGAATTTAATTACTTCTTGGTATCAAGTATCTACTTAACCTTTTTCGTTTCGTTGTTAATCGCTATTGTGTTTGCATGATTTGTCTGTGTGTGCTCTCTGTCTACCCTGCGCTTGTGTTCTTGTGCTTGCGTTTAGTGTGTGCGCCATGGAAGCTCTGGCAAATTTCACCGCTTTCCGTGACGGACTCCCTGCTGATGTAGGTGAGTTCTTGCGCAACCGTGGGCTGGCCAATTTCGCTGAACTGCCTTGGCATTCAGTGGATTGCCACCCGTTCTATGCCCAGATAATCGCCGCCATCGCTGCCACACCTGCCACTGAGCAAAGTTGGCCTATCACTAGCCTACCATCCCGTACCGTAATCACTTTCGAGGCCTTTGCTGATGCGTTTCGACTCCCTCGGCAAGGTCGGGAAAATGGCCCAAATCTGCCAATAGCAACCATGATCCGGCTATTCCCTAGATACTCCTCAAATGAATACGCAATCCTCTATCGCCCTAAACCTGAGAGATCCGCGCTACAGTTCTTAGTAGCCATTCTTAATCTGTAGAAACGAACCTATGGCATCTCTCGGCCTTTCTATTCGGCAATAGATTTGGCTGCGAGAGAGCCTGTAAATTTTGCATCCTACTTCTTTCGCCGCATTCACAAAGAATGCGTATCGATTATCAAACAAGTTAATAAGGGTGATATGCCAAGGTCCAGACTACCGCACGTCATATCCTTTCTATTTCCGACTATTCTAGCAGCACAGCTACCACCCCGAGGACCCATCCTACGCCATGAGGAATCTGCACAAATATTAGAAGACGATGAAGAAGAAGATGAAGAGATTTTCCACCTTCTCCGTCAGAAAAGGATTAGAATCAGTTCATCCGATAGTGAAGTACAGGGGTCAGCCACAAATGATAAGGCAGACGACAAAGAAGAAGAAGCGAACGAAGAAGAAACCTTTCACGATACCACAACCTCCATGCATCACGAGTCATCAGCAAAGTCCTCTTCAGAGCAGCAACAAGAACAGAATAGCACTGCTGATTCGACAGACAGTTCTTCTAAAAACGAATCTCAACAACAAGACGAACACGACAAATCAGCAGAGGAGCAAACTATCATTAAAGAATTTTTTGAAGAATTGCTCAGAGCAGTCGAGTCGACAGCTGCCGGCCCTGATAACACTACATAACCCACAGAAAAGGTAATCAACGAACCTCTAGCGGAACCCATCGTTCCTAGCCCACCCATTGAACCCACCGCTTCCTCGTCATCTTCACCAAATTACTCTCCACTAAACTCCCAGCAACTACTCACCACTTCTTCATCTCAGCCCCGTTCTCAAGCTCCGATCCCTTCAATCTCATTACTTTCTGAGTTAGCATCCATGGGTCAAATGTTGATCCACTTATCACAACAATTACCTGTGCAAATGAAGCAAGTAACAGATAACATCCGAGATGACTTTCAACACAAAATGGATATGTTGGAGGCAGATATCACTCCTCTCCAGGAAGAATTACAGGCAGTCAAGGCAGAAAATCACGCATTAAATGGACAAATTCAGGAGTTGTAGGCCAGAATGGTAGAACAGGAAATAATTATCAATCAAAGAGATGCGGCCCTGGAAGCAGTCCAAGAAAAGAATGAATTACTAAGTGTTGCAGATGCAGAGTTAGTCAAGTTGAAGCAGATAGTCCAAGACAAAGAAGATGCACGAGTAGCTTTAGGGAATCTGTTAGAAGAAACAAGACAGACACTAGATGAAGTGGTACAACTAGGCCAAGAGCAGCATGATCTGGCTATGAAAACTGCTGAAGAACTCCAGAGATCCAAGACCGATTTATATGAAGTAAACAGTATTCTCAAACGAATATTGACCGAGGAAGCTCAACGACAAAAGGTAATAACAGATCTTCGAAGAGAAAGGGATGCCTACTCAAGGACAATCCAGTTTCAAAACCAGGAGATAGAAAGAAGGGAGAACCCACTCGATGCTCAGAAAGATAGAATAGCCAGAATGGAAAAGCAAGTTGCAGAAATGAAAGTGTCCAGGGATGCGGCATTAGCAAACAATTTTTATCTACAGGAAGCTTTTCTGCAGACCCAGGCAGAAGTTTTGTTGACCGAGGTCATTTCATTAAGTTCTGTACGAATAGATGCCCAATTAGTAGAACCAGATACTTTAAAACAGATGTTAGAAGCTTTAAAGAAGAAAATCGCCCAAACTTTTAGATTAGCCCGATCGATGTATTTAGAAGGCATTGTAGATGAACCCTAATTTTTGTAAACCTGTGGGTTCGAGTCCACCGTGCGTGCCAGAGTGTTAGTCGGCCGCTGGATTGGCAGTTGTAAAAACTGAATCTTGTTCTAATCCGCACGTACGAAAGGTTGTTACAAGATGTTTGTAATCTTTATATAAATGAATGAAAAAAGAGGTGCACGACGACGGTCAGTGGAATCACCAGACTATCTGTCTGGGCGATTGTCTATGACGTGCCGTTGTGACTGTTCTATTAACTCTGAGTACTATTGTGCCTTTCTGTTGTGATGTTCTGTAAGTTGTTATTCTCCGTGCTCCAGTAATGACAGTTCCAGTATTGTGCGTTTAGGTAATGTTGAGTATTCTGATCTCATCTCGGTCTTGCGTGGTTATCAATACCTGTTTGGTTGGTGAATCTCTGTCTAGTAAGTGAAGTCTGTGAAGTAATTGTAGTGTGTTTAGGAACTCTGAGTCGTATTGTGGTTGACGTCTGTGTTGAAGATCCGCTAGTGTACGGTAAGGATTAAGTTACAGTCAGGTTCGTCTTAAGCTAAGTACAGAATCTTTGTCCCGTAAAGGTTATGACTGTGAGTTGTGTTACGGCAAGTTCTTATATGGTACGCTGATCACTGAGTAAGTCTTACTCGGTGTAGGAATCTACATTCAGTACTGTGTGTTTGAGAATTTTGAGTCTTTTTGTGCCTTTCGGTTCTGGTTGATTGTCTGTAATTACTCGGTAAAGGCTGAGTCACTGTATTATCATTGTTGTTACAGTGTTTTGTGTTCGAAGCAGTTCTTGAGTTAATCATGATCATATCCGTATTACGATATTGAATAGTCTGGTGCTATAGGTCGGAAGTACCTTAATTGGAATCAGTTCCGTATACTTTAGGAAGTGTTCGATTACAGATAGTAAGATCGTAAAGCGTAAATAGATTCTTGATAAAGTTATTGAGCACTAGTATATGGTTTTGTGTAAAGTGGTTAGTTTGGGAAACCAAGCATAGGGCCTCTGCCTAGCAGACCCCTTCCACTCCCAAGAACCCACTAATTGTCTAAACGCGTCTCTGACGGTAGTACCGCGTTTAACAAAACTCATTGTGAAAGAAGCTGTGGACCACTCCAAGAGTCTATATAAATACTCATAAATCCATTATAAACTACATTGAAGCAAAATATATACACTTTTGGTCATCATTGTGTTGCTCCTTCATTTCTGTGCATCATCATCTTCAACAATGGTTATCTTGTAGGAGGCAGTTCTCTCTCTACAAAGCTCCAAATTGAATGAGTGAGAATTCAATGGAAAGGTATCAATGTTAGTTTATTTTTACAAATGTTGAAAGAATGTGGTTCAATAGATTTTTAGAAACCATAATTTTAATCTCTCAAGATCTATCTAACCATAGCCCTAGAAAATCAAGGACATCTGTGTTCAGTTTTAAGTTTATTCTAGAAGCATATTTTGCTTATTTATTCAAATCTTGTGCATTTTAGCTACTCAACCTTATGTATAAAATTCCTCAAAAAGTAATTTCGCTACTCAACCTTATGTATAAAATTCCTCAAAAAGTAATTTTTCCAATTGTAATCATGTTGGATGCTCTGAGAATTTGAAGTTGAGTGTTTCATCCAAAGATAACAAGTTTTTTTAGCTACTCAAAGTGCAAACTTATCTAATTTGTATGAACTCTTTCTCGATGATCTTCCAAAGTACATGGTGGATTTTATTGCACTAATCATAAGAATATAAGGTCTATTTGAGTCATCAAAAGGGCAAGGGCTGGTTCTATGATGGTTGGCTAGATCAAACTTCATCACTTGGCAACTCACTTTCCTAGCTCCTACAAGCTTCTCCAAGTTCTCCCACAGGGGATTGCATGCACTATCTTCTACCATTATGGATATTAACTCCACATTTTGGAAGGAGAAAATGTTTCTCAAGAGAATTAACTGCCACATCACATAACAACGACGAAGGGGTTAGTTGTTGTTGTTGCCACATGGCAAGGCTAGAAGCCTTTGCCCATTGGTAGGAAGAGAGAATATATCTCATTGATGAGACATAGAGGACTAGGCTTGGCAGATTGGGAGGTTAGTGTAATGGGTTCTTTTGTTGATATATTTAGGTACTAATGTGTGTGAACACTCTAGGACCGCCGGGGCACTTTTTTCCCTCTTTAGGAGGTTTTTTTCCCCCGGCTTGTATATACGCCTATTGCCCTAATGGGCTACTTATCTTTGTACATTCTCTAGTAATACAGTGTGTTTGTGCTCCAAGCTTCTTCTTCTTCCTTGTGTTGTTCGCGTGCTTCCGCAGACGTCTATCTCCAACAATTGGTATCAGAGCAGGTTGTCACTTCTTCTACGGTGCCGTCGACACTCCTTCGTTTGCAGTCTTAGATTCGCACGAAATTTGGTGAGCATCCTCAGGCCGAACACACTATCGCAGCGCTTGTGCAGGCTATTTCATCCTTTTGTGCCAAAGGTATATACCAGTTTCTATTCGCCAGTTTAAGCGTCTCGAAGTCTGCTACAGGTCTAGCAGAACTCATCTGGGCAGTTCTGTTCAACTTTTTGAGATACAGTCAATTTTCTGCATCAAGGTATTTTAGTCACCGGCCATGGCTGAAAGCAGTGATGTATTCCGTATGTTGGCTATTGAGGATAAGTTGGATGGTACCAACTACCCATTATGGGCTTATATGATGCGACATGTACTGGTTGCAAAAGGATTGTGGAACATTGTGCAGGGTGTTGAAAGACGTCCTATTACACCTGTAACGATAGGTACTGCAAATACAGGTGCTGGAGCTGATGAAGATGGTGTCGAAGATGATATTCCGCAGATTCCTGTTCGTGTTGCTGTTCGTGTTGCTGTTTCTGTTGCACCTACTGCAAAGCAGATTTGCTGGGATGGCAGAGATGCCCAGGCACATGCATTGATAGCTTTGTCTGTCAAACGTGCCATTATTCCTCACATTCGCTCTTGCAGAACAGCAAAGGATGCTTGGGATACACTTACCACATTGTACCAGGCTAGGAATGAGGCTCGTGTTGCTTACCTCCGAAAACAGTTGGAGAGTGAGCACATGAATGAAGGTGATTCTATGGACAGTTTCTTAACGAAGATCAAAGATTTGAAGGAACAGTTGATTTCTGCTGATGAGGTTATACCAGATAGCTCACTTGTGCAGACCGTTCTGAATGGTCTTCTTGATTCATATCAGAGTTTTGCTTCTACTCTTCGGTTGATGATGAAAGCAATCCAAATGCCTTGTCATTTGAGGAGTTAGTCTCTGTTCTGTTGCAGGAAGATCAGTCGAGGCAGAACAGGTCCATTATGCGTGTTGCAGATCAAGCTTTCCTGGCTAGTCAGAAGGCCAAAGGAAAATGGAGCTCTTCTACTAGTAAGCAGAAATCTGCAAATGCTGCACAATCGAAGAACCAGGATAAAGATGAGAAGAAATCAGAAAAGCAGAAATTGTTTTGCAAGTACTGTAAAGGAAATGATCATATCATAAAGAACTGTCCAAAACTGGCTGCTAAAGAGGCAAAGAAGAAAGAGGCTGGACTGGTTGTTGCAAAGGCCTCTACACCAAAAACAGAGTCTGCAAATCTTGTGCAAGAAGAAGAATGGGCGTTTACTACTGTATGCAGTTTTGACCCATCTTCTCATGATCAGTGCATGTCTGCAGTAGACTCAGATGTTTGGTACTTTGACAGTGGGGAGACCAAACATATTACCTCGCAGCGTAGTTTCTTCTCTTCACTCGAGCCTGCCCCTACAGGGAATACTATTACATGCGCCAACAACTCCTCTTATCCTGTTATGGGAGTTGGCAAGATCATTTTAACTACTTCTGATGGTAGTTCTTTCACTTTGTCAGATGCTTTATTTGTGCCAGGGATCAAAAAGAATCTGTTATCAGTTTCTGCATTAGCCAAGATTGGCTTGGTTGTGAAATTCGTTGATGATAGGTGTACAGTCCATGATCTCTCAAATGGCGATGTGATTATTGCTTCTGGCATTTTATGTCGTGGGTTGTATAAGCTCATAGACTATGAAAGATATGTGAATGATTCGGCATGTGCAGTTCATGATTCTCAGGCTATGTCAGATGCAAAGCTTTGGCATGCACACTTTGGTCATCTGAATTTTGCTAGTTTGTTACGCCTGTAGAAATCTGAAATGGTGTCCTCTTTGCCCAAACTTGAGGCACCTGGAAAACATGTTTGTGAAGGTTGTATTTTGGGCAAAATGCAGCGTTCTTCCTTTCCAAAAGATGGTTCAGTTCGGGCTACGCAGAAATTGCAGCTTGTACATAGTGATGTTTGTGGTCCTATGCAGACACCCTCTTTTGGAAATTACCTTTACTTCGTGACTTTCATTGATGACTTTTCCAGGCATGCATGGGTATATCCACTCAAAGAAAAGTCCGAAGTGTTCATGTGTTTCAAACAGTTTTTGGTTTTGGCTGAAAATCTATCAGCATGTAAAATGGGCACCCTCCGTTCTGATCGAGGGGGGGAATATATGTCTTCAGATTTTAATGCATTTCTGGTTGAACGTGGAATAAAACACCAGTGTAAAGTGCCATATACACCTCAATAGAATGGAGTTGCTGAACAAAAGAACAGGTCACTCATGGAGATGGCGAGGTGCATGGTCAAAAGTCAGGCTTTACCACATAGTTTCTGGCTTGAGGCTGTTATGTATGCAGCAAATGTATTGAACAGGTGTCCCACTAAAGCGTTGCAGTCTATCACTCCATATGAGGCTTGGCATGACCGCAAGCCATCTATTGCTTATTTGCGTGTTTTTGGTTGTCTGGCATATGCATTAGTGCTTGAACAACATCGCAGAAAATTGGATGATAAGGCAGTAAAATGTATTTTTGTTGGGTACAGTTCTGAAAGTAAAGGCTATCGTCTGTATCATCCACAGACTAAACGCATTCTGGTTAGCCGTGATGTTGTCTTTGTGGAAGATGATATTCAGCCATTGCTTTCATGTACTAAGGAGACATATGTTAGCTCCAAAGACATGTATGATACGTTGATGCCTCTTTTTACAGGTGGACAATCTAGTGCTGGTCCTAATGAGGCAACTTCTCAGCCCTTGCAGGTTTCATATGATGATGCAGATCATTCTATTTTTGATGCATTCATGATGCACTTGCTGATGAGAGAGCTGATATTGAGCAAGAAAAAACTATGCCAAAATGGCTTGTGCAGACTTTGCGTGACAGCAAATTAGATGCACCTTTGTCATATCGTACTCGTTCAGGCTCTCATAGTGCCTCCTTTGCATCAGATTGCTATGTTATGGCTGCATCTAGTCTCTGTGATGAGAATGAGCTTGTTTCTTTTGATGAAGCACAAAATTCAGAAAATTGGATGGCTGCTATGCAATCTGAATATGATGCTATAATGAAGAATGGTACATGGTCTTTATGTGACTTGCCTCCTGGCAAGAAGGCCATTGGCACTAAGTGGGTATACAAGCTGAGGCGTAAACCTGATGGTACAGTTGACAGGTATAAGGCTAGGCTTGTTGCAAAGGGTTATGCGCAGGAAAGAGGCATTGATTTTGATGAGACCTTTGCACCTACATGCCGTATGACTACTGTTCGGAGCATTTGTGCACTTGCAGCCCATCATGGTTGGAATGTACATCAGTTGGACATTAAAACAGCATTTATGAATGGTGACTTGCATGAAGAAGTGTATGTTTTTCAGCCCCGTGGCTTTGTGCAGAAAGGGCATGAAAACCAGGTGTGCAGGTTAAAGAAGGTGTTATATGGTTTAAAGCAAGCACCGCGTGCTTGGTATGAGAAGATACATGCCTATCTGGTTGCACATGGTTTTGTGAACAGTCCAACTGAAAGCACCTTATATGTTAAGCGTGCTAATGATGTGCTTCTAATCATTGTTGTCTATGTTGATGACATGTTGTTCACTGGTCCTATTGAGAAGCACATTGCTGATTTCAAGGCTGATTTACATGCCTCATTTGAGATGTCTGATTTGGGGCATTTGCATCACTATTTGGGCATTCAGTTTATGCAAGTTGATGGTGGAATGGCTTTGTGTCAAACGAAATATATTGACACATTATTGCAGTGTTTTGGCCTTGAAGACTGTAAGCCTATTGCCACTCCTATGGAGACAAGTTTACGATTGAGTCTTCATGATGCTGGAGATGCATTTGATGTTGTTCTCTATCAGCAGGCTGTTGGATGCTTGATTTACTTATGCATTACTCGGCCAGATATTCAGTTTGTTGTCTCACAGATGAGCAGGTTTATGCATTGCCCAGGAGTCACGCATTGGAAAGCGGTTAAGCGCATCTTTCGCTACTTGAGTGGTACTCGGCTACTTGGGTTGTTTTATCCCAAGGGGGGATCACTACCGCTAGATTTGCATGCTTTTTCTGACTCAGATTGGGTTGGTTGCTATGACACTCGTGTGTCCACCAGTGGTTTTTGCTTCATGCTTGGTAGCTCATGTATATCTTGGTTGAGCAAGAAGCAGCCTACTGTGGCCACTTCCAATTGTGAGGCTGAGTATAGGGCAGCTTTCACAGCGACTGCTGAGTGTGTGTGGCTCAGACGCCTTATGGCTGATTTGGGTGTTGGCCAGTCTTCTGCCACCACCATCTTCACTGACAGTCAGAGCGCATTGGCAATTGCGAGGAACCCTGTGTTCCATGCTCGCACTAAGCACATTGAGGTGCATTATCACTATGTCAGGGAGAGGTTCTCTGCTGGGGAGATCAGCTTGGCATATGTGCCCACGCAAGAGAACATTGCAGACCTTTTCACGAAGGCTCTGCCTAGGGAGAACTTTGAAGCTTTCTGCAAAGCTTTGGGCTTACTTCCTTTTGTGGAGTGATTTCCACATAGCTTGGCACTTCCTTATACATGAGTGTCAGCTCCTTGTTCACCGCATCACTCCCAGGGGGGATTTGTTGATATATTTAGGTAGTGATGTGTGTGAACACTCTAGGACCGTCGGGGCACTTTTTTCCCTCTTTAGGAGGTTCTTTTCCCCCGGCTTGTATGTACGCCTATTACCCTAATGGGCTACTTATCGTTGTACATTCTCTAGTAATACATTCAGTATTGTGTGTTTGTGCTCCAAGCTTCTTCTTCTTCCTTGTGCTGTTCGCGTGCTTCCGCAGACGTCTATCTCCAACATCTTTGTGTGAGTGTTGAAGAAGAAGGCAATCTCTAATCTCATCCATGAAGTGTTAGAAAGCAAAAAGATATTATGACCTTAAATTCTTCTAAAAGAATATAAAAGGTATCATAGATTTTTGAGAGAGCATGGCATACCAAATATGACTGCATAAGAAGAATATTGCCCATATTTTAATGCGGCATTTGCAAGGAGATATTATTGGAAATAAAATTTCATTTAAAATGCAACTGATATTGGACACTCATGCAAGTTTATCTTATTATTTACTTGTTGATGAGAGCATGAATCGTAAGATAAAAAATCATTTGATTATTTATACGGTATATGTAACACTTGTAAGAAAAGGTCCTATGAAATGTGCTTTTGTTGAGCTATTGACTATGGAAAATGCCAATGCAAAATGTATTCATGATGTTGTCTATGCATTTGATAAATAACATGTGGAGGCACTCACATCTCCAAATTTAGAGTACAATTAGATAAAAGTAGATAAAGGTAGATAAAAGTAAGAAGAAATGGAGAGGTGTCTATTTTTAGACAAGGAAGGCGCTTTTCTTGATAGCCTCTCAATAAAAAGAGTGGTTCTCTTAGTATACGTGGCCAAATTGAGTGATTCTTGTTGCGTTGCGAAGCTTACAATTTTTACTATATAAGTAGATGAGCTTTTGTACAAAAAACAATGAGAAAAACCCCATGCAAGTAGGCGTTTTTGCAGATTTCTTTCTTGTGTCTATCCGATGTCTCATCAAGGACATACCTCTCTTCAAACTTTCATATCTCAGTCGTTATGACGTCTTTTTGAGTGATTTCAGTTGGAGGAGTTTCCTTAGCTCTATATTTTCTATGTGTATCAAAATTTTCCATAAATCATTGAGTTTTGTTGCTGTTGTACATCAGTTTTCAATTCAAATAGTTAGTCATACCTTGCTATTGCAGGCCTCCACATACCTTGACTTCAAACTATTCGTTTGGGAGCTATACTCCACCTTTTTTTATGTTTTTTGTTTCTAGAGCATGCTATTCAGATCTAATTTCAGAATATATGATTATTTTTTACAAAATTCTGCTCAAAGTGTTTCTGGTGGTTATTTTGCTACAGTCACCCATTTCTATTTTCTTGAAAGTTTGGAGGAAAGTTTGATTTCTGAAGTTTGAAAATATGTGTTTAATCTTTTGAAGATCTTGGGAGGTCTTATCATGTTTCATTGTGTAATTTGATGTTTAAAAGTTTGTAAACATAATATTGTGGTATCAAAGCTATTTCTTTTTTTATCAGATCCTTGATCAATCTTACTGAACTATCTTCTTTGTTTATAACAATTCAACATGGGAGACTTATCAGATGGGAGAAATTATCCCATGTGGTAATTTAGAATGGAATCTTATCTCATGTCTAAAGGTCTATCTTGGAGATGGGTAGGTGCATGTTAAATGAAAAGGACTTACCACTTACTTTTTTGGGTTGAAGGATGCAATATGGCAGTTTATGTGATGAACAAGTTACCAGCTACTCAAAGTCATGTACAGAAAGCACCTTATGAATTATTTTATGGATCAAAACCAGATATTTTGAATTGTAAAATTTTTGGAAGCATATGTTTGGTTCATGTTCCACAACAGTTAAGGTCAAAGTTGGATCCAAGGTGATGAAAAATGGTTTTTATTAGTGTGGTAGAAGGGCAATTAGGATATAGATGTATGAACCCAGATATGGGAGAGGTAATTGTTTCGAGAGATGTTATTTTTCATGAAGATAACTCTTGGTATAAGCATGAAGTGCAGGTAGATAAAGAAGAAACTACAAGAAGTCATGAAGAAGAGCCAAGTTCCTCGAGCTCACGATTAAGTCAAATTACACATGAAGAGATAACTCCCCCAATCAAAAGTTGAAGAAAATTCTCAATTTGATTTCAAAGGAAATTGAGTCACAGGAAGAAGTAAGTGAAGGTTCTACATCAAGATGAACTCAAACTCGAAGGCAAGAAAAGCATGGTAAGACAAGAAGTCAATCAAGGTATACAATAAGAGAAAGAAGGCAACTGCAAAGATTTTCTCATGAAGCTTATATGGAAAAGCTTCTTGAGGAGTAGGAACCAACAACTTTTAAAGAAGCATCAAAGGTAAAGAAATGGGTTAAAGCAATGGATGAAGAAATGGCAGCTTTGTATGAGAACAATACATGGAGTTTAGCTCCAAGGGAACCTAACATGAAGGTAATCGGTGACAAATGGGTATACAGAATAAAAAGAAACAGTGATGGTTCAGTAAGTAGATGTAAAGCAAGGCTTCTGTGTAAAGGTTATGCATAGAGTCATGGCATCGATTATGAGGAGACATATTCTCCTATTGCCAAGATATCAACAAGAAGGACACTAATAAGTGTTGGCGCAAGCAAGGTATGGAATCTTTATCAATTAGATATCAAAAATGCATTTCTCAATGGTGATTTAAAAGAAGATGTGTACATGGAGCAACCAGCATGTTATGAAGATCCCAAGAAGCCTGCACATGTATGTAAACTCTTGAAAGCATTGTATGGTCTTAAGCAGGCTCCAAGGGCTTGGAATTTTAGATTGGTAAAGTTTCTTGAAAAGCAAGGATATAGTTGTTCAAATGTAGATACTTCTTTGTATGTTAAGGTTGAAGGATCATTGATTGTTTATATCTCAATTTATGTGGATGACTTGATAATAACAGGAAACAATGAAGGTGAGATGGAGAAAATCAAAGCAGAGCTTGGATCTGAATTTAAAATTTCAGATTTAGGAGAATCGACATAGATTCTTAGAATCGAAGTTATGAAGAAGGAAGATGGTGTATATCTTCTACAAAGGAAGTATATTTCAGATTTGTTAAAGAAATATAGCATGGAGCATTGCAAGAGTATCAGTAATCCGATGGAACCCAATGTGAAGTATAGTGTTGAAGATGGTGAACCTTTAGAAGATCCACTTATCTACAGGTCTTTGATTGGTTCTCTTATATATGCAACTTTGACAAGTCCGGATATTACATTTAGCGTAGTACATTGTCTCAATTCATGAACAAACCCACAAATGTACATATGTAAGCAGCTAAAAGGGTCTTGTGATATTTGAAGGGTACATTAAATGAAGGTTTGAGCTATAAATATCATGAAGTTATGGATTTGAAAGCATACAGTGATGCAAATTGGGCTGGAAATAAGGATGAGAGAAGGCGTACAGGTGGATATCTGATATTTGCAGGTAATAATTTGCTTTCATGGAGTTCTTAAAAACAGCCTACAGTAGCACTTTCAAGCACAGAAGCTGAATATAGAAGCCTTACAAATGCAACATGTGAGATTATGTGGTATTTTAAGCTTTATGAAGATATGAATCTATCACTCTTTGGAGATACACTACTCTTTGGAGATAATATAAGTTCATTACAGCTCGCGTCTAATCTAGTGCACCATGCAAGAACCAAACACATTGAAGTACACTACCACTATATCTGAGAGAAGGTGCTGAATGAAGATATTGATATTCAACATGTTGGATCTAAACAGCAATTAGCAGACATACTCACAAAAGCAGTGGATGCTCAGAAGCTCAAGCGAATCAAAGTCCTACTTAGATTCAAAGCTTTGGATTTAGAGTTTGAGGGGGGCAATGTTACATAAGAACAAGCTCTAAAGTATTATTTTTTAGGCTTATGGAGTTTATTATTTATGATAAATAACATGTGGAGGTGCTCACATCTCCAAAATTAGAGTAAAAGTAGATAAAAGTAGATAAAAGTAGATAAAAGTAGATAAAAGTAGATAAAAGTAGATAAAAGTAAGAAGGAAAGGAGAGGTGTCTATTTTTAGACAAGGAAGGCGCTTCTGTTGATAGCCTCTTAATAAAAAAGAGTGGTTCTCTTAGTGTAGGTGGCCAAATTGAGTGATTCTTGTTTCTTTACGAAGCTTACGACTTGTACTATGAAAGTAAATCAGTTTGTCTACAAAAAACAATGAGAAAGCCCCACGTAAGTAGGCATTTTTGTAGATCTTCTTTCTTGTGTCTATCCGGTGTCTCATCAGAGACATATCTCTCTTCAAACTTTCATATCTCGGTCGTTATGAGGTCTTTTTGAGTAATTTCACTTGGAGAAGTTTCCTTAGCTCTCAAACTTTCTATCTATATCAAAACTTTCCATAAATTATTGAGTTTTATTGCTGCTATACATCAGTTTTCAATTCAGACATTGTCATACCTTGTTGTTGCACGCCTCCGCATACCTTGACTTCAAACTATTCGTTTGGGAGCTATACTCCACCTTTATTGACGTTTTTTGTTTCTAGAGCATGCTCAGAGTCTACTTTGAGAATATATGATTAGTTTTGACAAATTCTACTAAGAGAGTTTCTAGTGGTTATTTTGCTACAGTCATCCAATCTGTTTTTTTTAAGTTTGGAGGAAAGTTTGATTTCTGAAGTTTGGAAATATTTGTTTGATCTTTTGAAGATCTTGGGAGGTCTTATCATGTTTCATTGTGTACTTTGATGTTTACAAGTTTGTAAACATAACAAGTAGTAGATGAGCTCCATTTACCTTTGCCCTTCTGACTAGCCAGGAAATCTTGATCTGTGACACGCATAGTAGATATGTTCTATCTAGACTGATCTTCCTACAATTGAACAAAAACTAACTCCTCAAATGACAAGGCATTTGGATTGCCTTTCATCATCAAACAAAGAGTAGAAGCAAAACTCTGATATGAATTAGAAAGACCATTCAGAAAAGTCTGCACAAGTGAGCTATCTGGTATAACTTCATCAGGAAAAATCAACTGTTCCTTCAAGTCTTTGATCTTTGTTAGAAAACTATCCATAGAATCATCTTCATTCATATGCTCACTCTCCAACTGTTTTTGGAGGTAAGCAACACAAGCATCATTCCTAGCCTAGTACAATGTGATAAGTGTATCCTAAGCATCCTTATCTGTTCTACAAGTGCGAATGTGAGGAATAATGACACGTTTGACAAACAAGGCTATCAATGCATGTGCTTGAGCATCTCTGCCATCCCAACGAATTTGCTACGTAATAGGTGCAGCAAAAGCTGCAGTATGTCCAAAATGGGTACTAATCCCAACTTATCCTCAACTGTCAACATATGGACTACATCATTGCTTTCACCCATGGCTAGCGACTAAATAACTTGACATGGAAAATTGATTGTATCTAAAAAAATTTGAACAAAAACACCTTGTCAAGCTCTGCTAAACTTGTGGCGGAGTTCGAGGCGCTTGTACTTGCAAACTGAAACTAATAGTGAGAGACAAAAAAGAACAAAATTATCTGTATAATTGCTGCAATAGTACATTTGAAGGCCAAAAGAAGCTCATATGAAAATTTCAATGCTACAAAGCAAACGAGTTTCGAACTTCTAATCAACCCAAGTATGCTCGTCAATTTCTGTGCGATTGTGGGACTGTGATTGGAGGGGTGCCGATGATGCCCTAGATGAAGCAGCGTCCTACTCTGATACCAATTATTGGAGTTCGAGATCTACAAAAGCACAAGAACAACACAAGGAAGAAGGAGAAGCATGGGTCATAACACAATACAAAATGTCTTACAAGGTGAATTAAAAAAGATAATTGGCCCCTTAGGGTTATAAGAATATATACAAGTCGAGGGAAATAAAGGTACCCCGATGGTCCTAAGTGTGTTCACACACATCACTACCGAAATATATCAAACACATACTCGAGATAATATGGCAGATGCTTTGACTAAATCTCTACTGTAGCATAACTTTTGACATTGTTTTAACTTGATGGGGATTACTTGGTTCATGATCTTACACAATTCTTTGTACATGCTACAACATGGCCATCATATGGGAGGTATAGGTTGTATACTTACAAACACAGGTATCCTTTATCGTTCTTTATTTTTTCTCCCATTAGTTGACTTGGCCATATTGGCCTTCAGTGGGAGATTGTCATTGTTAGTGTCCATGTGAAAGGCCAAAGGTTCGTACATGCTACAACATGGCCATCATATGGGAGGTATATTTTGTATACTTAGACACAAGTATCCTTTATTATTCTTTATTTTTTCTCCCATTAGCTCACTTTGGCCATATTGGCCTTCAGTGGGAGATTGTTATTGTTAGTGTCCATGTGAAAGGCCAAATGGTCGCTGAACACTTGTGTATATGTTCTTTAATAGTGAAACAAATTTGTTCGAACACATTCGTAAAACCTAGGAAATCTGTGTTTAGGGTCTCTACGTACTATGTAGTTTCTACGTATTCTACAAGTATGTGAAAAGTATCATGTGTGTTGCCTAAAGCTCCGTTTTCTAATGTGTGAGCATCGTCGTGAAGCTCTCTTAAAGGGGAATCCATTGTGGTGTAATGCAATTGCACCACTTCAATTCCTAGAGTGATAGATGATATATTAGCCAGCAAGATAAGAAAGAATTCAAACAATCCCTTAGGATTTGAAGAGATAACCTCTAATCTATTGAGATCATTTAATAACAAAATGAAGGATCACCGTGTATAAAAGGGCTTAAGAGAGTGAGAGAGCATATTTTGAGGAATAAATTCTATATGTTTTTTAGTAAAAAATAGAAGCATTCGTGTTTATCAACAATCAAGAGACACATATGGTGAATCTTTTTTCAAAAATGACTACTATGCCACATATGCATAGGTAATGTAGAAAGGGATCCCAATGAAACCTATCATAAGCTTTATCAGTGTCATTTTTTTGTGATACAATCTACCCCTTTCCACATTAAATGAATGACACCAAGAATAAATATATGTCTGTTTAAGCCTTTATAAGACAATCATTCTCATAGGGGTTCTTCATGGTGTATAAGCTTGATAGCACCTCCGATATAGCTAAGAGGGAAGGTTCCAAATAGCCATAGTCTCATGGCAGCTGTAGGTCTATCTGCATACTTATCCGAAAGGTGGATGCAAGTCAAAGGCCTAATATTTTCACGACTGGTTGATTTCACTATCCCATCTCATTCCTCGAAATCCTAAAACATTTTCCTTCCAAACGTCTCATCAACACTTAAGACCCTGATCCGGAAGTTTTTGTTTCCGATTTTTCTTGAATTATCTCCCCCTAGTTTTTTGTTTGGAACCAAAAGCCACTTCTGCCATATAGAACTAGGAGTCTACCTTGAGAGAAACCTGAACATTTCGCATGAACGCTTTCTTGCTCAAAATTATGCTGACAATCTCCCTCTAACGTTTCGATGTATGGCCATCAAAAATTGAGGTAGTTACAGTGTTCTGCATATTTTATTTAGAAAGAAACAATGTACTAAGCAAGCAATATGCGCCCTGGATTGAGACTTATGAAGTCATGATCATATTGTAAATATGATAAGATGCACGTTCAAACCTGTAACTAAAAATGCATCGGCTGTAGCATATTCATCCTGTCTGAAGAGTACTGTGAAAATCGAAATCAGACATTGTGGCTGTAAATGTTCTTTCTGTAGAGATTGAAACTTGACATTATTTGAGCCTCCACACACATGTATAGAGATACATAGAGTGAACCCATGATATAGAAGTCGACCGGTCTATAAACAATCACATTGGATACAATGGGGAGAGCTATGCCCAACCCTATTCCTGTAAGAAGAGAGATGTTTACGGTAATTTAGCAGTAAAGAGGTTCACAAGTCATTTTATCCCCTCGATAAAAAGAGAAAGTTTTTAAACAATGGCCAGAAGTTTCTCTTTCGAAGCCCTTTGATTAATGGTTTTCATAGCTTAGTTCTTGTTCTTGGTAATGCTAAGAGAGGAGCCTCAATTTATCATCTTCACTTCTAAGTCTTATGTTGATAAAAAAGATGAAGAATGGTGTCCATGATTTTTGATTCCCTGAAGCGCAGCCGTAGGTCTATCTGCATACTCATATCCCAAAGGTGCATGGAATTCAAGCCCTAATCTTTTCATGAATGGTTGATTTGACTATGCCGCCTCATGCTTGACGGTCCTAAAACCCTATCCTTCAGAAAATCTCCTCAATGCTAAAACTCGGATCCTGGAAGACTTTCATTTCCTAAATTTCCTTATTGTCTTCTCCTATTTTTGTTTAATTTGGAACCAAAGGCCAGTTCTGACATGTTGAACTTGGAATTTACGTTGAGAGAGACATGAACAGGGCCCTATGTTGCGTAAATGTTTTCATGCTAAAGGAAAACTGCGCTAAGAATCGCTCTCTGAACTACATTTTCTGTTTCCCCCTTACACTTTGACGTATGGCCATCCAAGTTTGAGATGATTAAAGTCTTCTGTATATTCATTTAGAAAGACACGATGCACTAAGCAAGCGACATGCCCTCTGGATTCAGATTTATGAAGTCATGATCGCAGCGACTATGTGATCATATACACACGTCCAAACGCACTGCCTGTAACATATACATATACATCCTGTAACATATATGTATCTGAAAACGCACTGCCTGAAACATATACATGATCGCAGCGAGTATGTGATCATATACACACGTTCAAACCTGTATCTGAAAACGCACTGCCTGTAGCATATACGTCCTGTCTGAAAATTACTGTAAAAGAAAAAAAAAAACAGAGATTGTAGGTGTACATGTTCTTCTTGTGTACACTGAAATTTGACATTATTGGAACGTCCATACGCATGTGTAGATAGATACACAGTGAATCCATCGACTCGAAGCCGCCATGTATATAAATAAGCATCGAATATAATTGGGAGAGCTATGTCAACCCTGCTACATATTATAATATATATTTGTTAGATTAGTTTCATCTTCTGGCCAATGCAACATCACCTTGGCCATACGCATGAGAACAGGGCTGGTGCGGACCATAAGGACGCAGAAGTCGTGGAGATCAAGCTCGCCACGGCCGTAGGAGTCACCTTCGCTGATCATGCGATGCAATTCACAGTCAGTCATCTGCGGCAGCCCGATCATCGGACCATTTGACTTCAAGCTCTGAAACGTTATTGTTTGGGATCGAGGATCTGCAAGTAAGTCGAAACCCTTTGCAAGCTCCTGCATTAGGCCATCTTCGCCCAATTTCTCGACCATAAGAGGCAAATAGTCCTGAAATTCCTCACCGCAGTTCATCACGCGTATATGTGTGCAGCGGTGAGTTATCTCTTAAGCCTCTGAATAAGAATCGGTACAAGAAGATGAGAAGGGCAAAGTAGTAGCAAGCAACTGAGAGAACGATGCCAATAGCAGACGGTAAGGGGGTTTCTGAGAGCTTCCATTGTTGCAGGCTTCTTGAAGATGGTAGTGAAGCGCGGAGGAGAAGTTGCAAGGAAGGACCTAGCCGCAAATACTTGTCGGTTGCTTGGACGATGATGAGACGCGGGGGCGGAGGAAAAGTCGAAGCTTCCGATGCCGACCATGACTCTAAACAGCTGTAAGCGTGTAGACATAGCACTAGGGAGAAAAGAGTAGGAGATAAAGAGCTCATAAGCCATTGTTTGTTTTTTTTCGGAAAGCTCCCTTTAAATTAAAGAGGCCATTGTTTCGGTTTGGACGCCTCATTCCGTGATTATTGTCTGTCAATATCATCCATCCGCCCATGTTACTTGACATCATCTGAATACATGTCAAAGTATTCTTACTCTTTCTTCAAAGTTCCTCTAAGATATCAATCATATTTTACGGTTAAAAATAATGAAATAGGACAATAAGGTCATTAAAAAATCACCCTTGTTGGTACATGGTAAACTTTTCTAGCCACATTCATCACGTCCATCTATGGAGAGCTACACACACACAACGATGTAAGCGAGAGATATTAATAGAGAGACATGTGTTTTTACATAGTAATTTTTAGTATACAAACAATGTCCACACGTCAAGATAGTTGCTTACTTGTGAGAACCCCATAATGAGGAAAAGCGAGTTGTGCATTGCCCTAGTGGTATGAACCCTAAGTTGCATGTTGTATGAAGATCATATTGGATCATCTATGGTTAGAAAATGTTCTGAAGTAGACTTGGATCACTTCCAAAAATGACTCTTAGTTAGGTTGGTGTATAATGCAAGTTGAACCTATGAATATGCAAGCGGCTTTGATGATTTTACATTGCAAATATAAGCTCACTCTTGATAATGCTAACATAAAGGGCTCATTTTATTTTATTTTGTTGTTCATGAAGTCGGTTACTTAGCTTGGTATACTTCATGTCACCAAACCTTGTGTGTTCATGTGCATATCAGCAGTAATCCACTATGTGAGTGGTGGTCACCCACACAAAACTGCCCATTCTCAATCATCTACATAAAGCTACATCTCTTTGTGACCTAATATTAATTATTTTTTCCTTATGCTAAGTATCTAAGTGCATCAGCATACCTGAACCCTATATTCCCCCCACCTGAGTTGTTTGGATCACTAGTGAAGTTGTACTTTGAGAGCATGTTGGTGAGCAATGCCACCATTCTTGTACTTACTATTAGCAACATTTTTTTTCCCTACATTTGTTCTCCATTCATCTTGTTATAAAGTCTCCATGCACATGAGAGAATGATCCTTAGCTCTCCACCCAACTGTTTAGTATATAGCTTTCCTAATTGAGCGTGATCATTCGGGTTAACTAGAGCTTACATAATTTTCGTAATTGAGGGTGATCTTTCCACCTAATCGACTATTAGAAATTGAGATGGTGTTTAATTTTCAATCCACGTCTTTTGTTTGATCCAAAACCTTCAATTAAAAACTGAGCAGTGTTCAATTTCTAATAATTTGACCCTTTGTGCTATACAATATCTTTCGCAAGGTTGAACTTCTCCTTTGAATCTTTAATGAAGCATATGAGATTGTGTTAAGAGTACACATGGAAAAGAAAAGTTAACAAAACATGTACTTACATATGAAACGAGTGTAAGACTCAAAAGAGTGAGTAGATCGTGAAATCCAAAAATTGACATTGGGATTAGAGTTAGCTTTCCAATAGCATTGTGGGAGCTCTCAAGCTTCTAGCCAAGTATAAAAGTGGGAAGAGGCCCTCCTTATACAGATTTTGAGGAGGAACTCATAAAGTACATCACATGTGGAATAATTTCCGTTGAAGCAAGATCCATATAGGAGTACAAGCTACATGGAAAGTTTCCCAAATACAACTAGGGTGATACAAAATGGAGGTGCTCTTATAGAAATGATCTAAACTAGATAAACGCGTGGTAATATGGAAAAGTAAGAGATCATATCTTCAACAAATTGTGGAACAAAATTGGAGGTAGAAGCTTTATGAACATGTTCTCCTGCAAGATGCACTACTCCAAAGAGATCTCGGAGGATGAAATCTTCTCTTGGATAAAATGGTGCTAGATCTTGATGTGCTTCACCTAAGCATAAAACACTAGATTTTTAGTGATGGACAAGGCAGACTGAATATTAGTGTGGATGCATGTAGGCGAATCTTGTGAAGGCAATGGCTTCAAAAGCTACAAAATATGATGCTCGATATTAAACCTCGATGGATAAAAGTGTGATTGTCAATTGTTTCTTACTTGGCCAAGAGATAGCTCTTGAGCCAAGCAAGAATATATATCTTGAAGTGGAATAGCCGATGTAACCGATAAGATCGATGTTGCCTCTATACCAAAGGCCATGTTTTTGGGTGAGGGATAAATATTGCAATAACCTCAAAGCATAAATTTTGTAATAACCAGTTGTCTGTTAATGGGTCTAAAAAGACTGATGGGAGAACTAATTAAGAACACCCACTACATAGGAGACATATGGCTTCATGTTTGCTAAGTAAATTAAATAGCCAACAAGTTGTAGGCAATCATGCACATCAACAAGTGGGGTAGTATCTCCAATGTGAGCTTGATGCAAGGATCCAAAGGTGTAGATTTGGAGCGAGAATGGTCCATGTTTTACCTAGAAGTTAAATCAAAAGAGTTTTTTTTTGTTTTTTTTTTTTGTTTTTTTTTGAGGAATAAACCTTCATGTAGTTGCCAAGCTTCCATGCTAAGAAGTGATGCAATAAACCAACTATGCACTTTTCCTACAACTCACTTGCTTCCATCCTTCCGTATTGCATGAAGATGTGTGCATAAGGCGTGAGTTAGAGAAAAGACCAAGTAGAGAGTGATAGAGCACAATGCGATTAGAAGGGTAGCACAATTTCTTATCTCTGAGCGGAGCGAAACAGGCTCAGATAGAAAGAGAGAGAAACTAAATTTTTCTTTGATCTCATGTGAGGACAAAGTATCTACGTTTGAGAGCATTCTCTTTGGCTAACCAAACATATTCGCTATGTACATCTTGACTCCGAAATTCACTCTTCATTACATTTATTTCTGAAGTTGGATATTACTTTATGAAAAGGAGGGTCTCATAGTTAAGATCTCTAGCCCTTAATTTTCCGTATTGAAAGAACATCTGTATTATTTGGAACCATCATTTGGCACTAGCTGCCGTCATCTCTATTGTAACACTTAGAAAAAAGAAGATTTTTTTGTCTATATGCAGGGTTGGGCACTATAAGCTATCCTTGTGTCTCTTCTCGATTCATTTTGGTGAAAGGGCTACTCTAAGCCCTCATGTGTGATTCGTGCCTTATGTTCAACTTGTCTCCAATAATCTTTTGTAAAGTTTAATTTTCTTGAATGTTCTCAAGTTCGGGTTACAAGATGTCCACACTCCCAACTCCCTTGGCATCAACTTCTTTATAACTCGCCTCTTTTATGACTATATGATCATGTCCAAGGATGAACGTTGTCGGTGTGAAGGCCACCAGGTGGATCGACACCGGCTCTTCTAATGTGATTACATGTGATGCACTTAGGGTGCTTGAACCTATTAAAATGCTTATATGAATTGACAGAATGAGTTGACTGATTTTGATTTGAAAAGGTTACGCATCTAATTTCAAAATCAAAGCCCAAAGTAGATTTATTTAGATAAGTAAATGGGGATTACAAATTAATGTATCTAAGCACTAGTTTATTAGGAGAAGTTTCATCATCACGAGTGGGAAGTTGAACCACAGGCAGTAACAGAATAGCCCGATCTAGAGGTGGAACACAAGTGGTATCTAATCCCTTCCATGAAGGTGGTGGATAAACTACAACTGGAGTGCAAATTTCATCATGACTATGTTCATCTAATACATGATTCAAATTCATTTCAATTACAAAACAAAGTTAAAGAGAAGAAAAAACTTCTAAGATACAATCTTCTTCATAGTTTGACTTCACTAACATTCTCTTCAATCTCGAACTTCGAGCACTTGGATGATATGCGTAAAAGACATGAAAAGAAAAGACTTCTATTTTTAAAAATAATTTACATTACAAACTACACTCATTTTCTTCTGATTTCCATTTTTCTATTTTTCATATTTATATCTAGTTTTCTATTTGTAATCTTATGCACCTTTTTCCTTAATTTCTCTATGCCTAATTTTCTTTAAATGATCATAACTCCCTTTCTTTCTCTCATTCTCCCCAACTCTCTCTCTCTAAGCCTAAGCCTAGATAGCCAATCACATTGTCTCTTCAAACAATCATTAATCCATATCTCTTTTCTCTTTTTGTCGAGAATCTTTTTTTCTCCCTCGTGCAATAGAATTACTACCCATTTTTGTCCTCTCATCTATCTCTCTCACTCTCACCCCCATCTCCCTCTCTCTCCTATTGTGTTGAATACATTGGTACAACAATGTTGATATATTTAGGTAGTGATGTGTGTGAACACACTAGGACTGCCAGGGCACTTTTTTCCCTCTTTAGGAGGTTTTTTCCCCCAGCTTGTATATACGCCTATTGCCCTAATGAGCTACTTATCTTTGTGCATTCTCTAGTAATACATTCAGTATTGTGTGTTGTGCTCCAAGCTTCTTCTTCTTCCTTGTGTTGTTCACGTGCTTTCACAAACGTCTAACTCCAACAATTGGTATCAGAGCAGGTCGCCGCTTCATCTAGGGCGTCATTGACACTCCTCCGGTTGCAGTCTCAGATTCACACAAAATTTAGTGGTGCCGAAATCAAGATTTGAGCTCGTCTCGGCCTCCGAACGCACTATCACAGTGCTTGTGCAGGCTATTTCATCTTTTTGTGCCAAAGGTATATACCAGTTTCGGTTCGCCATTATAAGCATCTCGAAGTCTGCTACAGGTTTAGCAGAATTCGTCTAGGCAGTTCTATTCAATTTCTTGAGATACAGTCGATTTTCAGCATCAAGGTATTTTAGTCACCAGCCATGACTGAAAGCAGTGATGTATTTCGTATGTTGGCTGTTGAGGATAATTTGGATGGTACCAACTACCCATTGTGGGCTTATATGATGCGACATGCATAGGTTGCAAAAGGACTGTGGAACATTCTGCAGGGTGTTGAAAAACGTCCTATCACACTTGCAACTGTTACAATTGTAGGTATTGAAGCTGATGTAGAAGGTGTCGAAGATGATGATATTCTGCATATTCCTGTTCTCGCTGCGGTTTTTGCTGCACCTACTATAGAGCAAATTTGTTGGGATGGCAAAGATGCCCAGACACATGCATTGCTAGCTTTGTCTGTCAAACGTGCCATTATTCCTCACATTTGCTCTTGCATAATAGCTAAAGATGCTTGGGATACACTTACCACATTGTACCAAGCTAGGAATGAGGCTCGTGTTGCTTACCTCCGAAAATAGTTGGAGAGTGAGCACATGAATGAAGGTGATTCTATGGACAATTTTCTAACAAAGATCAAAGACTTAAAGGAACAATTGATTTCTGCTGATGAGGTTATACCAGATAGCTCACTTGTGTAGACAGTTTTGAATGGTCTTCTTGATTCATATCAGAGTTTTGCTTCTACTCTTCGGTTGATGATGAAAGGCAATCCAAATGCCTTGTCATTTCAAGAGTTAGTCTCTGTTATGTTGTAGGAGGATCAGTCCAGGTAGAAAAGGTCCATTATGTGTGTTGCAGATCAAGCTTTCCTGGCTAGTCAGAAGGGCAAAGGAAAATGGAGCTCTTCAACTAGTAAAAAGAAATCTGCTAATTCTGCACAATCGAAAAGGGAAGACAAAGATGATAAGAAATCAGAAAAGCAGAAATTGTTTTGCAAGTACTGTAAAGGAAATGATCATATCATAAAGAAGTGTCCAAAACTGGCTGCTAAAGAGGCAAAGAAGAAAGAGGCTGGAATGGTTGTTGTAGAGGCCTCTACACCAAAAACTGAGTCTGCTAATCTTATGCAAGAAGAAGAATGGGCATTTACTACTGTTTGCAGTTTTGACCCATCTTCTCATGAGCAGTGCATGTCTGCAGTAGACTCAGATGTTTGGTACTTTGACAGTGGGGCGACCAAACATATTACCTCACAGCGCAGTTTCTTCTCTTCACTCAAGCTTGCCCCTACAGGAAATACTGTTACATGTTCCAACAACTCCTCTTATCCTATTATGGGAGTTGGTAAGATCATTTTGACTATCGCTGATGGTAGTTCTTTCACTTTGTCAAATGCTTTGTTTGTGGCAGGGATCAAGAAAAATATGTTATCAGTTTCTGCATTAGCCAAGATTGGCTTGGTTGTGAAATTTGTTGATGACAGATGTACAGTTCATGATCTTTCAAATGGCGACGTGATTATTGCTTCTGGCATTTTATGTCGTGGGTTGTATAAGCTCATAGACTATGAAAGATCTATAAATGATTCGGCATGTGCAATACATGACTCTCAGGCTATGTCAGATGCAAAGCTTTGGCATGCACGCTTTGGTCATTTGAATTTTGCTAGTTTGCTATGCTTGCAGAAATCTGAAATGGTGTCCTCTTTTCCCAAACTTGAGGCACCTGGAAAACATGTTTGTGAAGGCTGTATTTTGGGCAAAATGCAGCGTTCCTCCTTTCCAAAAGATGGTTCAGTTCGGGCTACACAGAAATTTCAGCTTGTACATAGTGATGTTTGTGGTCCTATGCTGACACCTTCTTTTGGAAATTATCTTTACTTCGTGTCTTTTATCGATGATTTTTCCAGCCATGCCTGGGTATATCCATTGAAGGCAAAGTCCAAAGTGTTCATGTGCTTCAAACAGTTTTTGGTTTTGGCTGAAAATCTATCAGCATGTAAAATGGGCACCCTCCATTCAGATCGAGGGGGGGAATATATGTCTTTTGATTTTAATGCATTTTTGGTTGAACGTGGGATAAAACACCAGTGTACAGTGCCGCATACACCTCAACAGAATGGAGTTGATGAACGAAAGAACAGGTCACTCATGGAGATGGCGAGGTGTATGGTTAAGAGTCAGGCTTTACCACATAGTTTCTGGCTTGAGGTTATTATGTGATGTATGTACTGAACAGGTGTCCCACTAAAGCACTGCAGTCTATCACTCCATATGAGGCTTGGCTTGATCACAAGACATCTGTTTCTCATCTGTGTGTTTTGGGTTGTTTGGCATATGCATTAGTGCCTGAAAAACATCACAGAAAATTGGATGATAAAGCAATAAAATGTTTTTTTTTTTGGTACAATTCTGAAAGTAAAGGCTATCGTCTATATCATCCACACACTAGACGCATTCTGGTTAGCCGTGATGTTGTTTTTGTGGAAGATGCTATTCACCCATTGCTTTCATGTACTAAGGAGACATCTGTTAGCTCCAAAGACATGTATGATACTTTGCTACCTCTTTTTACAGGTGGACAGTCTAGTGGTGGTCCTAATGAGGCAACTTCTCAGCCTTTGCAGGTTTCATGTGATGATGCAGATCATTCCAATTCTGATGCAGATTTACATGATGCACTTGTTGATGAGAGAGCTAATATTGAGTAGGCAAAAACTATGCCAAAATGGCTGGTGCAAACTTTGCGTGACATCAAATTAGATTCAGCTCTATCGTATCGTACTCGTTCAGGATCTCATAGTGCCTCTTTTGCATCAAATTTCTATGTTATGGCTGCATCTAGTCTTTGTGATGAGAATGAGCCTGTTTTGTTTGATGAAGCACAAAATTCAAAAAATTGGATGGCTGCTATGAAATCTGAATATGATGCTATAATGAAGAATGGTACTTGGTCTTTATGTGACTTGCCTCCTGGCAAAAAGGCCATTGGGACTAAGTGGGTATACAAGCTGAAGCCTGATGATACAATTGATAGGTATAAGGCTAGGCTTGTTGCAAAGGGTTATGCGCAGGAAAGAGGCACTGATTTTGATGAGACCTTTGCACCTCCTTGCCAAATGACTATTGTTCGTAGCATCTGTGGACTTGTAGCCCATCATGGTTGGAATGTACATCAGTTGGACATTAAAACTTCATTTCTGAATGGTGAATTGCATGAAGAAGTGTATGTTTTTTAGTCCCATGGCTTTGTGTAGAAAGGGCATGAAAACCAGGTGTGCAGGCTAAAGAAGGAATTATATGGTTTAAAGCAAGCACCACGTGCTTGGTATGAGAAGATACATGCCTATCTGATTCCACATGGTTTTGAGAACAGTCCAATTGAAAGCACCTTATATGTTAAGCGTGCTAATGATGTACTTCTGATCATTGTGCTTTATGTTGATGACATGTTGCTCACTGGTCCTCATGAGAGGCATATTGCTGATTTTAAGGCTGATTTACATGCCTCATTTGAGATGTCTGATTTGGGGCATTTGCATCACTATTTGGGCATTCAATTTATGCACGTTGATGGTGGAATGGCTTTGTGTCAAACGAAATATATTGACACATTATTGCAGCGTTTCAGCCTTGAAGACTATAAGCCTATTGCTACTCCTATGGAGACAGGTTTATGATTGAGTCTTCAGGATGGTGGAGATGCATTTGATGTTGTTCTCTATCAGCACGCTGTTGGATGATTGATTTACTTATGCATTACTCGGCCACATATTCAGTTTGTTGTCTCACAGATGAGCAGGTTTATGCATTGCCCAGGTGTCAAGCATTGGAAGGCGGTTAAGTGCATCTTTCGCTCCTTGAGTGGTAATCAACTACTTGGGTTGTTTTATCCCAAGGGGGGATCACTACCGCTAGATCTGCATGTTTTTTCTGACTTTGACTGGGTTGGTTTCTATGACACTCGTGTGTCCACTAGTGGCTTTCGCTTCATGCTTGGTACCTCATGTATATCATGGTTGAGCAAGAAACAGCCTACCGTGTGGCCACTTCTAGTTGTGAGGCTGAGTATAGGGCAGCTTTCACGGCTACTGTTGAGTGTGAGTGGCTCGGACGCCTTATGGTTGATTTGGGTGTTGACCAGTCTTCTACCACCACCATCTTCACTGACAGTCAGAGCACATTGGCAGTTGTGAGGAACCATGTGCTCCATGCTCGCACTAAGCACATTGAGGTGCATTATCATTATGTCAGGGAGAGGTTCTCTGCTAGGGAGATCAGCTTGGCATATGTGCCCACACAAGAGAACATTGCAGAACTTTTCATGAAGGCTCTGCCTAGGGAGAAGTTTGAAGCTTTCCGCAAAGCTTTGGGCTTACTTCCTTTTGTGGATTGATTCCACATAGCTTGGCACTTCCTTATACATGAGTGCCAGCTCCTTGTTCACCCATCACTCCCAAGGGGGATTTGTTGATATATTTAGGTAATGATGTGTGTGAACACACTAGGACTGCCGGGACACTTTTTTCCCTCTTTAGGAGGTTTTTTCCCGCGGCTTGTATATACGCCTATTGCCCTAATGAGCTACTTATCTTTGTACATTCTCTAGTAATACATTCAGTATTGTGTTTTGTGCTCCAAGCTTCTTCTTCTTCCTTGTGTTGTTCGCGTGCTTCTGCAAACGTCTAGCTCCAACAAACAACAACACAAACCTCTTATCTTTTCGATGGCACAAGCATCTAAAACTCTCCCTTAGTCCCTCTCTCTTACTCTCTATCTATCTCCATCGATAAAATATTTATAGGCATAATAGAAATCTAATAACTTTTTCTCTTTTGACTCAATGAACAAGAACATAGGCGTGTTTTCATCTCTCTCTCTCTCTCATTCTCTCTTTGGAAAAGAAGATGACAGCTACACTTGCTTTCACAAAACAAATAGTGTGGTAGAAACAACTCTCTACTCTCCCTCTCTCTCTCTCAAACACACACAAACAAACTACGATCTCTCTTACATTAGTCTTATTTGACATCCTTCTGACATCCATCATTACCATGTAGTAGCAATCTGTTAGATCTCTCTTAGTCTCTCTCTCTATCGCTCTCTCTCTTTCTCCATCTCTATCTATACATCAATAATATATCCCCAACTCTCTCTCATCTCTCTACTTCTCTCTCTCTCAATATATCCCAAATCTCTCTACTCCTCTCTCTCTCTCAAATGCAAACAAACAAGTTGCACTATCTCCCTTTATCACCTCTCTCTCTCTCTCTCCCAAATCTCTCTGCTCCTCTCTCTATATCTCTATCTCTCTCAAACACACACAAACAAATTATTAAACTATCTCCTTTTGTTGTCTCTCTCTCTCTCATCTCTCTACTTCTCTATCTCTCTCATCCAAATATCTCTCTCTCTTAATCTCTCTCTCTCCCTCTCCCTCCCTCTCTCTCTCTCTCCCTCTCCCCTCTCTCTCTCTATGTTTGTTTGGGTTGCCTCATGCCATATGCTCAAGTTGCTCATGCCATCTGTTCAGGCTACTCAAGCCATATGTTTGCCCTCTATAATAGCTTAGGGTTCAGCCCATTTGCTCCTCTTTGGGATATCTACTCCTCTTCATGCCATTTGCTCACAAAAATTAAACCAGCTTGCTAAATACTCACCCTTGCATGTACTAGCTTACCTTTTGTACCAGCATAGAGTTTGTCGTTGCTCATGACCTCTGTAGCAACCGTATGTACTTGTGTGAAATTCCCATGAACCCTAATTTTTTTCAACAAACACTCACCCTCAACAGCTGCTTAGGGTTTTTTTAAGAACACAACAACCAATAAAAATATGGACTTTGAAATGGAGGAAAAGCTCAATGTTATCATCAAGGACAACAAGAGAATGACGGACTCAACCATGACCTTCATCATCAAATGCATCTCCAAACTCCAGAAAGTAGTGGAAGGCTTCAACAAAGAACATGGAGCATGGGGCAAAGAGAAAGAAGAACGGGAGATTGAGAGATTGAAGGAGAGAGAAGAATGGATCAAGGGGCAAGAAGTTGGATAGAAGAGAAGAAGGCCATGCAAGAACGAATCGAACTCCTCAATTCTTCAATTGCATCCCTCACCTTGACGAAGGTGAACTTAGAATGGATGTGAAAGAAGCTCTTAAAATGGAGCTCACCAAAGCCTTGACCGCAAGCATTGATACCAAGCTAGAGGCAACCAAAAGTAGTGAAGAAAAACATAAAAAAAGTGGCAAAAGAGGAAGCACAAAAGGAAGAAGCACTCATTGTGCACACTACCATCAAGGAAGAGAGGATGAGACAAGCTCCGCATCTTAATGTCTATGTCACATGTATAGTAGAGAAAGGAGGTTTCACTTCAGAAATGGATGGGGAGACACTATGCAAGAAGCTCGGCTACAAGGAAGAAAAATCCCTCCCATTCATCAGATCTTGGAGAGCGAGGAAAGACCCTTCAAAGAGAGAGCTCTCATCTTGCACTTTCCCTCTTAAGTGGCAAGATCCACCTTCCTCTACAAGAGGGCGATTTTGAGAGGGTTGGAAGGACCCCCTATTTACCTAGATGATGATCTCACACCCATGCAAGTAGCACATCGCCATGCATGCATGCCAAGAGGACATGAAGCCTGCAAAGAGGGGAAGAAGGATTCGTAGAGGGGCTATTGGGTCATCATTGATGGCAAAGCCATCCCATAGGGGAGAAATATTTCTTGTCTAACCAAGAGGAGTATGAACACCCACAAATCGGCATGGAAGCATGAAGCTTGCCTACCCATGATGAACAAATTAAAAGAAATAAAAATTGAATAGTGGTCCAAAACCACAATATCCATCCTCTAAGAGAGGGAGGGCAAACGAGGTGATCGATGAGTTCTGAAAGATATAGCATCTTTCGAGTCTAACTTTACAAAGATCAACACTGGATTGGAGGTTTGAGCAAGAAAAGCCACAAGATTCTTTGACTTGAACTAGATCATGATGAAGCTTCAGAAGACCCTCATTCTCTTTTTCAAATGCTTGGATAACATGATCTTTTGTTCCGATCTATTTGAGACCACTCCCACCAGGTTAAATTTGCCACTGTTGCAGAGCTAAAAGAGCGCACAAAGCAGAGAAAAAGACGGGCCCCAAAATTTTTCCGATTTGGACACGTAACTTTTGTATCATAACCACTTTTGTATATATTTTCCGTTGTAAATGCACTAGAGGAGTCCTCTAGATGCATCCCCACAGAAGATTAGTGATTTACCCATGTACAATAGTAGGAAATTAGTCTTTTAGTGAATAAAGTGCCGGTCTCTTGTGTGAAAGGACCAAACTTAGGGCTCTAGTATATAAGTCAAAAGTGACTCTTTGTAAAGAACTTTTTGCCATTGTGAAGAAGGAGCACTTCTGAATTTTCGAGTTTGCCTCTTTCTTGCTGATTTTGATCTTCATTTTGCTCTTGTATGTGTGTGTGATGCTTGAAATGCATGTGTAGGACTGTTTTCTACCCCTTCCCCTTTGTTTTGAGCTTCTGTAGTGCGTGTGTAAGCTAGGAGAAGCTGTGGCGCGGGTGTTTGTGACTCCCGTAATTCACTGTTTCTGCCATAACTTGAAGCAGAGTGGTCAGAATTGAGTGAGACCACCACCGTTGGATGCGTCTCGTCGAGAGCTTCGAAACGAGTACCCTATTGTCTATGTTCGGAGTTCTAAGCTGGGAGAAAACCTCAAAATACCAAAACTGCTGAAAAGAGGCTTGCGGCAACACTTTCAGTATTTCAGTAGGTGTGAGAGGTAGTAGTCTTTTCTCATGCGTGATTAGCTAAACCACTTCATTTTCTATCACGTGTGCACACGTCTTCATACACTTGGTTAGTCGCTCCTTACGATTGACATTTAAATGTATGATAAAGATCCCACTATATGCACTTGTATGGCAATTGAGGTATAGTCTCATTGGTACAAGTCCTCGAGTCTTCGTGGCTCAAGTACACACGTTTTTGGCGCCGTTGCCGGGGAGTCACTTAACCGAGGTGCCTTCGTGATGGTTATAGACCGAGTGTGATCGAATCGTACTTGTAGATGCAAATTTGTCCATTGGCAAGTAGTCCACCATTTCAGCACTTGTCACTTCTCATCTTCTAGGTGTGTGTGATAAGTTTTAGGTTTAGGTTTAGGAGGAGGGAAGAGAAGAAGGAGTTAGGGTTAGGTTAGAAGGAGAGGAGAAGTAAGGAGAAGAGGAGTAGGAGTAGGCCAAAATCCCCAAAAAATCATCAAAAATACCCAAAATTCAAGTTCTGTTCAAAAAACTATAAAAACCAAAAAATTTTCATTTCAAACGACACTTCCCAGTGTTTCAGTATCGTGGCGAGCAGCGACTGGTATCGTCAGGTTGGTATCGTGCAAAAGAGAGCTTCAAAGCTTGTGCAGAAGATCAAGAAGCAAACTAGATAGACCCAAGGTGAGTCCCCATTAAGATTTAATACCTAAAACTCTCTAAACTTGCACAAACAAATGATTAAAAGGAATGCGCAGTATCGCGGGGGGGAAAATTTTTGAGTAAGTGCATATTTTGTGAGAGACAGAGGCTTAGGAGTGAGGAGAAGGGTGAAAGGTGCAAGGGGGTATAAAAGTTTTCAAGTTTGGAGACCTTTTGGCTTGAGTATCGCGATCGATTGAGTTCTGGTATCGCGATACCGAAATTCCCTTGTATCGCGACACTCGCCAGAGGTGTCGTATCGTTGGATACCAGCCTTGGTATCGCGACACTATTTCGGTATCGCGACACTGAGTCGGTATCGCGATCGTGCTCGATCTCTGGTATCGTATCGTCTGGTACTAACATTTGGTATCGCGACACCATTGTGGTGTCGTATCGCCTAAGTTTTTAGTATCGCGACCTCACTTTACCGGGTGGTATCGTATCGCTTGATACTTTGTTGTCGCGACACTACTTGAGTATCGCGATCGGGCCCTCCCCAAGTGTCGTATCGTCGATTGCTTATCTTGGTATCGCGACACCGTAGTGGTATCGTGTCGCCAAGATTGGTATCGCGATCACACCCATCACGGTGAGATCGTATCGCCTGAGACCTCTGGTATCGTATTGTCGATCCTTGTCAGTGTCGTATCGCCATATTTCCCATTGGAGTATCGCGACACTATATCTGGTATCGTATCGCCGGTCTTTTTGAGATCGTATCGTGTCTTGAGAATTCTGATATCGCGACACCATATTGGTATCGTATCGTCTGTTCATCAGGACAGTATCGCGACACTGTCATTAGCATCGTATCGCCGAGATTTTCAGGTATCGTATCGTGCATAGCTGAGGTGTCGTATCGTTTGTTTTCTGGGATAGTATCGCGACACCAGATTGATATCGTATCGTCTGGGTGTCTGGTATCATATCGCATAGACCTCTGGTATCGTATCGCGGTCAGTGCAGTATCACCGAGAGTAGTATCGTCAGGAAGTGGTATCGCCCAGATTAAACCCTTCTTTTGGCAGACAAATTGAGTCATTGGGAGAGCTACCCAAGGGGAATCTAAGAAGCATAAAGAGAGGCTTGGGAGAGTGAATGAACTTGAGGTCAGGAAGAGTTCTAAGTAGTCGAAGGAGTATCATATCTTCAGTAGGAAGTACTGCCCAGGCTAGTCATCACTCCGTTTACTTAGAAACCTCTAGTGACTCGGAAGAGGAATTACACATGGCTTCGGAAGACATGCAAGGTCCCACACCAACAAGAAGCTTCATGACTACTGTGGAGGGGGACTACCGTACTTCCTTACAGTATGTGTCCACCAATGCCCAGGAGATTCCAATCTACCTGGATGGCTTAAATAGGTCTGTGGCCAGGATGGTAACTTCCCAGAATGCCACAATTGTGCCCCGACCAGCTGTCAAATACGAAGGAGGTGCATATGTTGACAAAGTTGGTCACATCTACATTGTAACCGAATTCCCGGAAAGGATCAATGAAAGAGGGGAACTCTCAGACCCTGAAAACCTAGGAAGGACACAACCAGAAGAGTTTGTGACCACCCCTAGAGGCAGATCCCGAGTGTCACGTGTCTTGAGAGGTGACTTGATACCTCAAGACGACTATTTGTTAGAAGTCTATATGATTCACGGATCAAACTTACTGTTGCAAACCGATTCACCTGTTCCAGGGAGAGAAGAGAACCCCATGACATTCTATGAACTGAAAGACCCGGATGATGAGACTAGACTCACATACCTAGATAAAGATCAAAGAAGGTATTGGCCTGTGAGTATCTTAGACAGGTCTCGATTAAGATATATGGGTGCACCTGTGTTTCCTCAGAGAGAGCAGGCAACAACCTCATAATCCATTTGGAAATCAAGAAGAAACAGAAAATGCTGCATCAGGACAGACCAGCCATAGGAGCGTACCTAATCATGCTCATGTACAATTTGCCACACCAGGAGTACAAGCACACTATCAGACCCAACCAGGGATAGGAAACCAGTACAGACCACCAGTAAGACCACAACCACCGATAGGAAGACAGCCTGGAATGCCACCAATACGACCAGCTGTCCCTATTCTTCCTGTGATGCCCAGACCACCTAAACCGGTTAGAAGGCTGAGGCCTATTCAAGTGGCTAAGTGTGTAAGAAACCCTTATGATGGATCAGGAGAACCATATGATCACATTGCTGAATTCAAACAAGTCCTAAGAGCGGAACAAGTGGACGACTTCTTTGTACAGTATGAGGCGTTTGGACTCACCCTCATAGGAACAGCTCTGACCTGGTTCCAGCCCTTAGATCCCAATCAGTTTGGAAACATGGAACAATTTTTTCAAGAATTCATAGGAGAATTCACTAAGAGGGGAATCAAACACAATTCAGCTTCGCTAATTCACAGCTTCAAACAAAATCCTAATGAAACGGTGAAGAATGCCGCCAGAAGGTTCAACCAGTACGTGGATAGATGCCCAGTGACAGAGAGACCGACTCAACAAAAGATGATTTCACTATTTTTAGATGGGCTCACTAACGGAACCTTAAGAACACTAGTGTACGTGAAAAGACTACAAACCTTGAGTGAGTGTCTTCAGGAGTGTATTGATTTGGAAGATAACTTAGCTGAGGACCTCAACAACAAGTCCAGCCACGCTAAATCAGACGATTCAAGGAGTGCCATTTCTTCCAACCCCAGTCACGTGGAAGAATTAGCAGAGCTATTAGCCAAGAAATTAGGGGCACAAGGGCAAAGAGCTTATCAACACCCAGCTCAAAGATTGCCTATGCTACGGAGATGTAGCTTATGTGGAGGAGATCACCCCACTCACCTGTGTGTTCGAGGAGGGGGCGGTGCACAACCAGCTTATCCATACAACAGGCAGCAACAACAAGGGACTTCTTGGTACTGTCACATAGAACAGAAATACACTAATCACACTACTGAGAACTGTCCCTTTAATAGGCAAACACGCCCTTTCCAACCACCTCAGTATCGACCGTATGGATATCCACCTAGAGACCCGAACAGAGAGATCCCAAGATACAACCCTTATCCAACACAGACGGGAGTACCTAGACCAATTGAACAGACACCATACCCACCACCACAACCAGTGCTAGGACCCCAACCGTCGCAACCTCAACAAGTAGTACCAGTAAAGTATGCGCAATCAGAAGAAAATCTAGAAAGAGCTATAGTACCAGCCACGACAATGACCCAGATAGAATCAACAAACCTTGGATACGAAGCCCTACCAAGTGAGTACTATCCGTATGAAGCCTACATGATGGAGTACGAACCGGCATATGAGACTACATACTATGGGTATGAAGGCTATGATCAGACTTATGGAGCAGAGACTTCCACTCTAATGTATACAGCTCCTAAAGCACCACAACCCATGAGACCACCCAGTAGACCACCAGTATAGAGAGGACCATGCTATAGATGTGGAGGAGACCATTTCATTAGAGAGTGCCCTCGACCATACAACCCTCCACCACCTAGAATCTGGGAAGGATATTGCAGTGATTGCGGAAAGGAACATCTTTTTAGGGATTGCCCTAAGAATCCGGTAAAAAACCAAGGTTCTGCACCAATCAATGTAATAGAGGTCATAGAAGAATCGGGAAGTGATAAGGAGTACACAGTGCCACTAAAAGCCATCACTAGAGCCCAAACAAAACAACAAAAAGAACAGCAATCAGAAGAGGAACAAAAAAACAACACGAAAATAAGCCCTTCAACTCAGATAGTGGAAGATTCCGAGGACCCATGTGAAAATTCCCGCAACATAAAAGCTCAGAAATGGAAAGAAAGACGAGAGAAACTCAAGGATAAATGGGCAAAGAACAAGAGCACAAACAGTAAAAAGCAAATTGCAAAATCAAGTAAACACAAAGAACAAGGGAAGTCTAAGGAAACTCCTGAGCTAATCGAACCTAGCTCAGATAGGGAGAAGCCCGGATCAATTCTAGCAGACCCAAAGCCAGACGACTTGGATATGTGGCTAAAAGCGTACCAAGCTAGAATCAAAATGGGACCGAACATAGAGCAACATGAAAAAATCTACCTTAGAGGGGAATTAGAAAAGGAAAGACTGGCTATATGCAGAAAACTCATAGAAGTAGCACAAACAACCCTAGAAAAGACTATCCCAACTCTACCAGAGACAAGGATTGCACAGGAACCTTATGAAGAATACATCAAACCAAAGGATAAAGAATTGAGAAAAGAAGATTCCCAAGGTGAACAAGAGACAGCACAAGATGGCCCTGTGTCAGCCATACCAGACTTAGAAGCAGAATGGCCCAAGGACTTGTGGGATAGAATCAGAGAAGAACAATGGAAGAAGAATGGTGTCGATCCACCACCATTTGATGAAATAGATGTGGAAGACTGTCAACCCCATCCTAACCTCGAGGAGGTCTACGAGGAGATCTCAAGACTCGATAGAGGTAGAGAGGAGACCATAAGCATTTCAACATTGCCTAACTATATGGGAGAGTACGAAAGAGAGTCAATGGTAATACGAGCACCCACGGTGCATGGAAAAGGAACAGGAAAAGGAAAGGAGAGTTCACATAACTTAACAGAGTTAAAGAAAACGAAAGTACAATGCCAATTAACGGTGGAAGATTTGCTTCGACTTAAACCCCAATTGTGGAAGCAAATGGCAGAGCAATTGAAACCACTGCCAAAGAATGGAGGATCAAAAGAAAAGGAACTGGAAAATAAGTCCACAATACAGGTTCCAGTCGATAAAGTAGGAGAGTTCAGTGAAGGAGATGAAGGGAATACCTGTTTACCTTTCATCTACAATGGGTACATGACCAAAGCTATCTTAGACACAGGAGCTGGGGTAGGAATTGCAACGAAGGAGATTTGGGAAAAGTGGGGAAAACCAGCCTTACGACCCACTCGCATGAAACTCCAGTTAGCAGACGGTCATGTGGAGAGACCCCTAGGAATATTGGAAGGAATTAAGTTAACCACGTGTGGAGTGGAATTTGAACACACACTGGCCATATGTAAGTTCGAAAAAGCAAACAATTATGAGATGATATTAGGACGACCCTTCATGAGACAGATGCGAGTCGTACAAGATTGGGGCAGAGATTCATTACATCTACAACATCAAGGGAACACTACCAAGATAAATTTGCACACATTCGCTTATCGGGATGTCCCTCCATTACAATGGAATCCAGTCCACAAAGAAGAAGATGACCTATCCATTCACAGTGCTGGATCAAGTGACCAATCTTGGATGCACGAGGATGCCCAGTTGTGGATGTGCAAAGAAGCAAAGAAGGAGGAGGGTAAAAAACAAATGTGGCCAATAGGGCACCCTAACTATTGATCAATAGAAGACCCCGATTACATGCCTAAAATTTTTTCAGATGAACTCTTCGAACCACATGGCTGGATGGAAATCCTAGCCACATTAGATGTGTGTGTGAATGAGGAAGTATTGACGATGAACGATTGTATAGACGAGGAAGGATATGACGTGAACCTCTACATGGTTGTCCTCCAAGAAGTAGAAGCAGGGGAAATTGTAGAGGAAGAGTGGAAAGAAGAGTATGAAAGCATAGAAATGGAACCAGAGTTTGACTCTGAGGAACAATATTTAGAAACCATGCAAAAGGAATCAAAAGAAAGACCAACAAAAGTCTTAGCAATCGAAACCATCCCAATAATACACGAGCATAAAGAGGACACGAGTAAAGTGGAACCGGAACCAGACCATTTCGAAGTTCCAGAACATTTTAAAAGATACGAAGTGGAAGAAAGAAAGATAGCCACTCAAATGCCTAAACGAGAGGCCCGGGATGGAGAAGCCTATGACAACAAGGAACAAACCAAGAAAGTTGTTGTAACGATAGAAGACGGAGAAGAGAGGTGCACGTATATTGGGAAAGACGTATCGAAAGAGGAAGAAGAGGATCTCATATGACTCATCCGAGAATATCGAGACGTGTTTGCTTGGACGTACAAAGACCTCAAGGGTGTAGAACCTAGCATATGCGCTCATCGAATCCCTATGACATCAGATGCAAAACCTTCTAAACAACGCCCTTATACGTATAATGAAGTTTATGCAGCAAAAATAAAGGAAGAAATTGACAAATTACTAGCGGCAGGATTCATTTATGAGATTGAACACACAGAATGGGTATCGCCGTTAGTAGTAGTGCCCAAGAAAAACGGAAAACTAAGGGTGTGTATCAACTTGAAAAAAGTAAATGCAGCAACTATACGTGATAGTTTCCCTTTACCCATCACAGACCATCTTTTGGAAAGAGTTGCCGGCAAGGAGGTCTATAGCTTCTTGGATGGATTCTCTGGTTACAACCAAGTAGCTATTGCAACTGAGGACCAGCATAAAACCGCATTCGCGACTGAATGGGGAATCTATGCATTTAGAGTGATGCCTTTCGGGCTCACTAATGCGCCAGCCACCTTCCAACGACTGATGTGTCATGTATTCAAAGAATTTCTGAGAAAAAGTATGGAAGTATACGTAGATGATCTGTGTACATACTCAAATCAACGACCAGACCATATACCGGAACTGAGAAAAATATTCAATAAATGTAGATAGTATAGAGTTTGTTTGAACCCTGAGAAATGTGTCTTCATGGTGCGACAAGGAAAAATCCTAGGACACATCGTTTCAAAGAATGGAATATCCACGGACGAAGAAAAGATTAAAGTTATCTTAGAGCTACCAAGACCCAGGAATGCAAAGGAAGTACAAGCCTTTATGGGACACTGTGGATATTACCGTAGGTTTATTCACATGTATGCCATAATAGCTAAGCCTTTATATGGTCTATTGACTCAGTTCACTTGGACAGACGAGTGTGAGAAGGCCTTCAACGAGCTTAAGAAGCGGCTGAGTACAGCCCCAATTCTAAAATCACCCAACTGGAGCAAGCCTTTTTCATATTCATGTGGATGCTTCGAACTATGCCATTGGATGTATCCTAGCTCAACCGGCTGACGAAGGGAAGCTTGACCATCCAATCGCTTATGCGAGTAGACAATTAAACCAAGCAGAAAGAAATTATACGACTACTGAAAGGGAAGGCTTAGGAATGGTTTATGCAGTGAAGAAGTTTAGACACTACCTCTTAGCCAACAAATTCAAGTTCTTCATTGACCATCAGGCTTTGTTGTATTTAGTCAATAAGCCTTGCAACACGGGAAGATTGGTACGATGGTTCTTGTTATTAATGGAGTTCGACTTTGAGGTAATAGTCAAAAAAGGAAACACACATGTAAGAGCAGATCACCTTTCAAGGCTAACGCATGGAGAACCACCTAGCGGAGTACCGGATGATTTACCAGATACGTATTTGTTTAATCTTGAAGTATGTCCAAAGTGGGCGGAACGATTAATTCCCATACTCACTCATGGCCCTCAACACCCAATAAATAAGGATAGCAAAAAAGAGATTCTCCAAACAAGAAATTTACACATTGTTGCTTGAAGCATGTATTATAAGGAACCCAACGGTGTCTTATTAAGATGCGTTGAGGAGGACGAACAGAAGCAACTAATCCAGCAGGCACACGTAAACAAGTGGAAAACCCATCAAGGGATGCATGGAACTATTCGAGAATTAAAAAGGTTAGGCGTCTATTGGCCTGACATGCCAAAAGATGTTCACGATTATGTAAGTAATTGTGTGGAATGCCGAGAAACTATCCCGGAGGATCACGTGTCCTTACCTTTTTCGACCATAGCGCCTAATTGGAGTAAAACATTAGTACAATTCCTCAAAACGAAAGAGCACGAAATAGGAGCTAGTTTAGCAAGAAAGCGATCCCTAGAAGAAATGAGCAAGGATTATGTGATAATGGGAAAACAATTGTTTAGAAGAGGAAAAGATAATCAACTCAGATTGTGCGTGCATGAAGGAGAATATCTTCCCATATTAGAAATGGCACACGCCGGAGCTGCGGGAGGACATTTTTCAGCAGACAGAACGGTCAAGATGATTCTCTTTGCAGGTTTGTGGTGGCCAACTCTACATATGGATGCGGAGACATATGTGAGAAGCTGCGAAACATGCCAGAGAGCGAAATATCCCATTCGAAGAGACGACATGCCTTTAAGACCCATGGTTTGTGCAAGAGCATTAACCAAGTGGGGTATTGATTTCATAGGACCTATCAATCCACCGACTAAAGGATCACATGCGGAATACATCATAGTAGCCACCGACTACTTAACCAAGTGGGTAGAAGCAAAAGCCACTAGAAAGAATGATGCTCAAACTACAGCAAAATTTCTCCTTGAGCACATCTTCACACGCTTTGGACTACCAATTGAGATAGTGAGTGATCGAGGAACGCATTTCCTAAACGAAGTCATTGAGTCGCTAATGAATGACTTTCTAGTGATTCATAAAAAATCAGCCCCATACCATCCTCAAGCTAACGGACAAGCTGAGAGTTCCAACAAGGTACTATGCACTGTATTGACAAAGATTGTCAATAATGGAAGGTCAGATTGGGACAAACAATTGCATCACGCAATTTGGGCCTTCCGAGTGGCATATAAAACGGCCATTGGAACCACACCTTTCAATCTAGTGTATGGGCAGAACGCAATTTTGCCAATTGACTTCTTGGTACCTACATTGAAAGTGGCCCAGCAATATGAGTGGAACGGTCATGAATTGTCCCAACAACTAGATCAAATTGAAAAGTTGCACGAGACTAGATTGCAAGTTGTAGCACGTGTTTATGCCGCTAAACGGAGACAAAAGGCATATTATGATTCACATATAAAAGACAAGGGACTAAAAGAAGGCGACTTAGTCCTAGTATACACCCTAAAACAACATGCAAAGAAGCTACAAAAACGCGGATACGGACCTTTGATTATAAATCGAATCTCTACTAGTGGTGCAGTCAATCTCGCTACTCTAGACGGAGACATTCTTCCCAACTACATCAGTGGATGCAGAGTAAGACGATTCATGGAGCCCTTGACTGATCAAATGCTAGCGCGACTGTTAGGAGCTCAAAATAGGAAAAAGGAAGAAGAACTACTTTTAGGTGATTGATTGTTTGATTGAATGCAAATCAACCACCGCCAATTCGTGGGATTTAGGCTCTATCTTTCTACTTTTACATGTGTAAAGCTCAAGGCTTTTACAATGGTAAAAGATCCATGAAAAATCTTTTTTAAAAAATACAATAAGTGAGCATAAGAAAAAGAACTCTCCAATGGATATTCTTTTGACGCGATAGCCTTTGATGTAGATCAAATCCACCTCAAGCATAGTGTAAGCTTGATGTTCCAACATGCTATAGTGAATGGCTTGTGTGCCATTGGCCTGCAAGGCCTTATTTTTTATCTTATGATTAAAATTTTTTGGAACTCCATTTCCTTGGGGAAACGCTCTCCAATTTTTTCCCACCTCATGGCGTTATATACACACTTACCTTTAGGTGAGGCTTTTATGGCATAGTAAAATGCCTTCTCTACAAACATCACTAAGTAGTAAGCATGCTTGTAAGCATGTACTTGATGGACTTATGACCATCAAACTATCATAAATGAGGAAACTTTAGTAGTAACTGGATCCCTATACATAATCCTTATGGATTTATACCATAGGATTGCTAAGGGGAAGGAGATATACATTCACCATTAGGAATGTGCACAAGCAATGCTATGGGTTTTAGTACATTGCACAGAGAATTACGGGAGATACATATAGTATGATCATCTACAGTGCACTAAAGGTTTATTTACCTTCAAAAGAGTCTCACAATATGATTAGGAGACTATGGGGTATCATGAGGAATACCCAAAGAGTGAGTAGTTTCACTCATGTACATCACTTGAGTAAGTAGTGCAACATTTTTGCTACACTACTAAGGAAACCAATTAAACGGGATCATGGAAATGGGTTTCATGAGAGATCATCGATGGGTGCTCACTACCAATTTGATTTGCGTGAAAGTTAGGAAGGCCATAGCCATGGCACTAACTCTATGATTTATAGCATAGATCCCTCAATGAGGAATATTTGGGGTACCCAATACATATATGTATGTTGGGATCTAAAAAAAGGTACTTAGACTCAGTCTTAGTACCTAAGAACATGTTAGTTTGGAGTAGAAATGGATATCCACTGTCACATGTTGACTAGAACCAAAATAAACTAGTCAAAAGATATGAGATTCATTGGAGTCCACCTACATTAGTTGAGGACATGGGATTCATTAGAGTCCACCTACATATTCCATTATATAGATATGCAATAAACATTCGATTTAATGTAGGTATGACACCATGAATCGGAAGAAGGATCCACTAGTATGGAATGGTGGAAATGACTTCCATTTGACTACTCTTCTTCTATGGCCAAGGAGAAAAGGACTCATCATTCATAATGACATGTCTCACTAGATCAGAGAATAGATCTTAGAAGGCATTTCCTTAGTATTTGGATTTATCATTCATAGTTTATGGAAGATTTATCTTCCAATAGTGTATGGGTTCAATGCTTTTAATATTCATAGACATCACATACTCAATTTATAGGTTTCAAGACGGATGATTCCATTAGTGTGGATGGATCATATAGATCCATGCATAGAGGATTGTTGGCAAAGATAGTTCCTTTAGTATGGATACATAGTAGCCCCCCCAAAAGGTGTATGTGGACATGCATAAAAACCACAAGGACATACCTTCCTGTTTCAAGTGTAGCACACTCCTTGAGATTTCTCCTTTCCAAAGCTTGTTGATGAAGATGTCATGCCAAAACTCCCTTGATTTTTGTAGAAGAACTCCAAAATAAAAACTTATTCACACATGATTAGAGAAAGATCAACAAAGTAAATAGAAAAAATCAACATAATAACTAAAAGATTTCTAAAAACTACTCCTACTCTACTCGTGACTTGAAGAATCACCACACATGGTAGACTAATCACCCAAAAAGGGGATTTTCATCATACCAAAAAATGGCTCATCTCTACAAGTTATTGTAAATCTTGCAAGCCGCAAATGTTCACAAGAGCGTAATGAAATGAAGAACTCAAAAATCATCATGAAAAGCTTGCGTACACGTCTCTTTCACGCCAAAAACCATCACGTAAGTGACAAGAGAATGCTCCCCGGCAACGGCGCCAAAAGTTGTTGATGTTGTAGCATCACAACTCATACTTGTCAAACCAGGAAGCATCTCATGAGACCCAAATGTTTGCGTAGAAGCACTCAGCAGACGTAATGGCACTTTGTCAACGTACGATTAACAACGTTATTAACAAGAAGACACGACATAAGCATCACGAACGATGCACATAATCGTAATCACAAGCATAATAGCGACGTAATCACACATCAACGTGTCACAAGTGTTAGACAAGAAGAGAACAAGCACGCATGCACATCATGACGACAAAAGAGCAAGAGTCTAACTACAAACTAGCATTATCTCATTACTTCTAAAAAAGCTCTCCCAAAAGAAGAAGTGGAGACCTCTTTATATACAAAATGGCAAAAAAGCATGCTATGTGGGATTTCTAAACTGAAAGGAGAATGAATACCACTTATTCTCTAGTGTGGCACTCACACACACCTATACAAGAGTGCTTTATTAACTGAATGAAAGGTAGAGAAAGGTACAAATGATGATGAAAAAAGAGTGGATCCAAGAAATATATGTTGTATCTTCAACAGGCACTCTTTTATGAAAGACAATAGGGATATGAGATAGTCAGTGGCCAGATTGAGTCTCATATGGAGGCTCTAGAGAGAAGTAGTTATGTTATTTTGAGTAATGATCCTTAACTAGATGAGATGATCTAGTTAGTGACATTAGTGAGAGTGGGAATAGAATAATGATTTTTTTGTTGCAAAAGGTTCTTTGTACAAAGTTTGGTTTTGTCTTCATGGCTAAACCATCGACCCTTAAAGAATAGGTCAAGGGTTCAAAACCCATCCTCTGTGTCCCATGTGAGACAATCATGGTATGCATACTCTTGTCATGTAGGCCTGAGTTTTACTAGCTTCAAGGGGCATTATAGAGTTAAATAGTTTTTTGGCAGCTAAACCATACATAGACGTGTGCAATGTCATCATGTACAGAAGGAAGATTTGCTTCGATTATATTGTGAGATCAAATCATGCAGAACATTGATGAGTTCTTCCATCACTTCTTTTTAAAGTTGCAACGGACTACATATAAAGATAATCAGTGATATGCATATATTTTAGGTACGTAAGATGAGGTGAAGTTCATGGTTAGGCTAACTGTCTTGCCTTGTGTGGTCATAGGTTTGATCATCGTGCATAGTATGCCTTTTATTGCAGTGCCAACCATTAGTACATCGCTCAATTCTTGCTTCATCAGGAGGATCATGATTGAGCATGAGTTAAGAGGATGGATCCTTATGGATCATCTAAATCTCATGAAGGCCCATGCTTTTTTATTTCATGTGGAAAACTATAGGGAAGAGAAAATGATAGAGTTTGCAATGGTGGTATTTTATGCTCTTCCAATAGAACTTAGTTCAAAGGTAATTGATGAAAAACCAAAGATTTCTTGGTTAGTGGAATGTAGAGAATTCATTTTACTACCAAGGAATTCTTAAATGTGAGCTAGATGATGGATCGACATAGGACATAGGATGGCTTAGGTGAAAACTATCACTTATGACCACTCAAGGATAGGAGTACCTTGAGAGACATGAGGGTAATTCTATCATCTTAGGTCGAGATGGGTTTGGAGTCACTTTAACGGGACTTTGTTCTAAACTTTAGACAATTTTATGGTTTATTATTTTCATTTTGGTATGGTCAAGACTATATGCTTGGCACCTTAAATTTGTTTTTTGTATTATTACTCTATAGAGGATATATAATATGGAATTAGGTCATTTTGATGATGTTTTATGTTATGGGAATCATAGTTTGGAAACTAGATATACATGGGAGATAGTAGACACCATGCAAATGGTTTCCCACCTTTAAGATGATCTTTTATGAGACTTCTTAAGGGGAAGGATACAAGGAAACAACACAAAGAGATGATCATGTAAAATTTTTACAAAGCTCAGAGATGCCTATAGTATTTATATAGCTTTATTTTCAAGGATGAAAATGTTTTCCAAGGGGGAAAAAATGTTATTAAGGATGTTTATGACATGAGGGTCTGACAAGTTCAAATGGATCTAAGCTCGGATATTATTTTGTCATTCAAGTGTACTTGGGTAGAAGACTCGAGAGTATAATTAGGTGCTTGGCCTAGTGGTTAAGTCATATGGATGAGAAGGAAGAGGTCTTGGGTTCAAGTCCTACAAGAGACATGGGAGAGTGTTTTGTCCCAAGAGCTCTAGAGCCTTATACAAGCATCCACTTGAGTTAACTAGGTCACTTGGTAGACAAGTAGGTACATGGCCAACACTTGTATGGTTAGTATCCACTTGCCATAATAGATAGTCCCTTGGAGAGAGCTATATAGAGGCATATGGTTTGGAGGAAAAAGAGACTCATCTCTCTATGTAATCATCCTAATGCTTCATCCATCAATCCAACCTAAATTCCAAGTTCAAAGGTTGTCAAGAATGATCCCAATGACTAGATGGAGAGGCACGTATTTGAATTTGATTTCTCAAAAGTGTCCAAATTTTCTTGCTAGCAACTACCAGGTAGTGCCTCAACCTCTATAATCCCTTCATAATCTGATTATGGCATGTGGAATAAGGAAATCATAATAGCCATCAACCCAATCTAAATTCCAAGCCCAAATATTATCAAGAATGATCCCAATGACTCAATGGAGAGGCACATATCTGAATTTGATTTATCAAATATGTCCAAATTTTCTTGCTAGAAACTATGAGGCATGAAGATGCTTACCAACAACTTCTTGTCAATTTTTTACCCTTCTGAGAGGAGGATCTCAATAAGAATGTTGTCCCATGACTAAAAATATTGCCAACAAAGATTCTATAAGTAGATGCTAGCATTTGTGTTGGTGCTAATGATGTCTCCCTAAGAGAGCTCTCCTAGCCTAATACTTAAAGAGTCCATATGGGTTCGTGATGAAGATATCATGTTTCTAGCACCTATATAGCTCAAACAAGATTTGTTATTGATCTCAATCTAGGAGGACTACATCCTTCAATCGACCATTAGAAGAAGAATGGATAATAGTTTAATTGAAACTTGTTAGACACTCAACTTTTATGCTTTTAGTTGCAACTATTCAATAGGATAATACAATGTCACTTCTACATATAATATATGTATAGATTATATGTGAAATAAAGTAAGTCTATGATCTAAGGATCTAACTTGTTCAGACAGATCTGAAATCAGCGACTGTTTTGGTCACTCGTGTGTATGGCCAAAGGTTTCGATACTAGACTTAAGCATAAGTTCATGTGCTTTGTTAAACAAGTGATCCACTTAGCCTAGTGGTTGAGTCTCAAGGATGTGAAGGAGGAGGTCTTGGAATCAACCCCCATGGGAGCATGGGGAGAGTGTTTTGCCCAAGGAGCTCTAGAGCCTTCTAACTCAAGTTAACATGAGTTAACTTGAGTCCCGTGAGAATTAACTTGAGTGGCGAGTACACCAACCACTAAAGGACTCTAGTGGAAGGTACTAAAAAAGTGGAGGAGATTGCACATGCACTTGTGGACTCTAGTTAATTTTGTGGTCCTCATTGATTTGAGTAGCTATGTATACAAGCATAAGGTTGGGAGGAGAGTCATCTCGCTAGCACCTGGTGGTCATTGTAATCCTTAAATGTAATAAGTAACTCTATGATCTGAGGGTCTGTCCAGTTCATATAGATCTAAAATTGGACACCATTTTGATCACTCATGTGTATGGCCAAATATCTCGAGACTAGACTTAAGTATAAGTTCATGTGATTTCTTAAACAAGTGATCCACTTAGCCTGGTGGTTAAGTCTCAAGGTTGTGAAGGAGGAGGTCTTGGGTTAAACCACCATGGGGAGTGTTCGGAGAGCATTTTGCTCAAGAAGCTCTAGAGCCTTCTAACTCAAATTAACATGAGTTAACTTGAGTCTAGTGAGACTTAACTCGAGTGGCGAGTACACCAACCACTAGTGAGCTCTAGTGGAAGGTACTAAACGAGTGGAGGAGATTGCACATGCACTTGTGGACTTTAGTTAAGTTTGTGGTCCTCATTGATTTGAGCAACTGCGTATATAGGCATAAGGTTGGGAGGAGATTCATCTCGCTAGCACATGGTGGTCATCATTATCCTTAAATTTAATAAAGTAATTCTATGATGTAAGGGTCTGGACAGTTCATATAGCCAAAATCGAACATCGTTTGGTCACTCATGTGTATGGCCAAAGATCTAGAGACTAGACTTTAAGTATGATTTGTTAAAAAAGTGATCCACTTAACCTAGTGGTTAAGTCTCAAGGTTTTGAAAGAGGAGGTCTTGGGTTCAACTCCCATGGGGAGTCTGGGGAGAGTGTTTTGCTCAAGGACCTTTAGAGCCTTCTAACTCAAGTTAACATGAGTTAACTTGAGTCAAGTGAGACTTAACTCAAGTGGTGAGTACACCAACCACTAGTGGACTCTAGTGGAAGGTACTAAAGGAGTGCAGGAGATTGCACATGCACTTGTGGACTCTAGTTAATTTTGTGGTGCTCAAATCAGTGGACTCTAGTTAATTTTGTGGTCCTTATTGATTTGAGCAGATATGTATATAAGCATAAGGTTGGGAGAAGAGTCATCTCGCTAGCACATGGTGGACATCGTAATCCTTAAATGTAATAGAGTAATTCTATGATCTAAGGTCTTGGCTAGTTCATATAGATCTAAAATCAAACTTCGACAAAGGGCATAAACATTTCAACCTTAAACTACAATCGGCCGCATGATTTGAACATAGCTATCCATGGGGTACATGAGTATCTCTGCTATCCATGGGGGTACTCAATCCATCTAACAATCATCTAATTAATCAATAATAAACACAAAAGGTTTGTGCATAATTGCAGATGGGCACGACTTCTTGCAAGAAAAAGAAAATTCATTGATAGGAAGCCAAAAACATCCTGAAAGTTTTTCATATGTCATTAGGTACAAGAATGAAACTTAAGAGATTCAACTTATGCTCATCTTCGTTTAATTGAATTTTTTTTAATTCTTGTGCGGACTCTACAATACCAAAATAAATTCCACATCAGATTGGCATTTCTGAGATCCATAATCCACAATTCAAAAGAAGTTTTTCAGATACAAAAGTGAAGCTTTGGATTTCATCCACTCTTGGAGGTTTGCCACATCATAATTCTAGCACCCTTTGCTAGAATCAAGTGTACATTGTAGAAAAATTAAATCGAGAAGCACTTTTGTGAAATTGTGCATTATTCTTTTGATTTTATCATGCACCACTTATGTTAGGAACTCTAAAGAAAGTGAATATTGGAATGTGTGCAATGGGGGTTGCTTCAAGTCACGTCGCCATTACGAGTATTATAAGCATACTTATGAATATTTAAGTACCACTTAATGAGTATCTTCATTCATGTTTATCCCACATATAAAATCACGTGCATCGCATGCATATGAAAGAATGATTTCTATTCTAGCTCATGTACTTGATGTATTGAATGTAGAATCAATGATTTTAGCTTTAAACATTGAGGGTACCACACAACAAGGGGAAACCAATACCACTTCAAATGAGAGGAACGAATTTGAAGATATGGTATTGAAAGTAGAGCAGGGCCTTGGACATTTGTCCAATGTCCTGGCTAAGGTCCTAGAGATTCATCAAACTGTTGATGGGGTTAAGAATCCCCTTTGAGATATTTTGGACTTACTTCAAAAGTCCAAGAATGTAGGTAGGACTATCCTTGGTAGCCATACTGATACCCAAAGATGTATAATAGAATCCTTCAACTCCACAATGATGGATTTAGAACCATCAAGTCCTTTGGAGCATCACTTTCAATTGTATGCATCAAAACAAATAACTTGAATATGCAAGAAATGTGAAGAACCTTTTATTTTGGGAATAAAAGGTCTCAATGTTATGCTCAAAGCTCACAATCTAGCATGAATTGAACAAAGTGCTTTTGTAGACATACAACTGAAGTGTCTAGCTAACTAAAGAAATTTATTTCATGAATTTAGTTGCACCATACAAGGAGAAATGAATCTAGCAAGTCAAGGGGGTCATCCCAACTTTTCAAGATCTAGAAGTTCTACAGATACAGTCACGTTCCTTTCTTCATATCTTGGGTTTTAGTGAACCAAAATTGATAAAAATTGATATGCAGATAGTAGAAAGTTCAATCTAACTAAGTTAAAGTATAGAAAAAGAATGAGTACATGCAAAGAAATGGATTCCACACTGCTAATAAACATATGATACACGTCTATCTATACTCAAAGTTTGAGTTTGATTCTGAATTTTCCCTCACCTAAAAGTGATTCTAGATTTTTGGGATATTTGAATTGATTGTTCCTGCCACATGAGTCATGGTTTAGCTCCCTAACTTCACGAGATTCCTTATTACCTTGGCTTTTACAATTATCCAAAGTAAATATGCTCAAAATGACAAGCATGAGTTCACATGTAGTTTTCTCTTGTGAGGTAATAAAAGAATGTGTAGTCCTGAATAATTAACCAAGCACTTAGGCTTGATAATTGCACCAACAACTCCCCCTCAATCCTAAGATGCTTGAGTCTTCAATTATTCATGATCTCCTGCAATCAAATCATTGACTTGAATCTTTTTAATTTGCTTCCATCCAAAGCCTTTTTCATCATATCTGCACATTGTTGATGTGCTGATACATATGAGAGTTGTATCTCCTTACTCATAATCTTCTCTCTGACATAATGGTAATGAACTTCTATATGTTTAGTCCTGTCATGATAGATATTGTTAGTAGTAAGGTGTAATGAGCTAATATTGTCTCCAAATACTTGTGGAGTTGAAGTGTCCATCCCTAAATCTGAGTATAGGGTTCTAATCCACATAGCTTCTTTTGCATTATTTGCAAGTTCCATGTATTTAGCCTCTATTGATGAAAGAGAAACCATGGGTTGCTTCTTTGAAGACCATGAGATCACCTTTGTACTTGCAAAAGTAATATATCCAGATGTGTTTCTCCTATCATCTTTAGAGCCTACCCGATCTGCATTAGACAAGAGTTTCACATCTATATCAAATGTATATGGATAGTATAAATCTTCATTGATTGTGCCCTTAAATATTTTAGGATTCTCTTGGTTGCTTCCATGTGAGGCTTCCTTGGAGTGTGCATGAATTGAAAGCACACTAACTCCATAACAAATATCTACTCTAGTTAGAGTAGCATAGTTCAAGCTTCCAACTAAACTTTTATAGCTAGTTACATCTTCAATGAGGTCTCCTTCATGAGAACTTAATTTCCAATTGATCTCCATGGGTGTACCTTTCTCTGTATATACCACTTCCAAACCTAGGAATTATGTGAGTAAGCCAATATCACTAATCTTGAACTCCTCTTTCATTTGAGCTTTGATCCTCCTAATTCCATCTACGTCACTTCTTGTAATGATTATATCATCCACATATACACAGAGGTATATGATCTATGAATGATACCTCTTAATGAAGAGGGAAGGATCTACCTTGCTTACATTGAAACCTTTATCCTACAAGTAAGTGACAAGTCTATCTCTCCAAGCTTTATGGGCTTGATTCAAGCCATATAGAGCTTTCCTCAATCTGCACACATGTTCAGGGTATGTATGATCTTCAAATCCAAGAGGTTGATCCATATATACCTCCTCTAAAATACAACCATTCAAGAACTCATTTTTAACATCCATTTGATATATATTCCAACTCATGGAAGATGCAACACTCATGAGTACCCTGATAGTAGGCATTTTTGCAATAGGTGAAAAAGTTTCTTCAGAATCAATACCTTGGGTTTGTGCAAATCCTTTGGCTAAAAGCCTTGCTTTGTACCTATTATTTGAGCCATTAGAATTCTTATTTACCTTGTATATCCACCTTGAGCCAATGATCTTCGTAGATGGTTTCTTGGGTACCATTTCCCAAGTCTGATTTCCTTATAGAGCTTCTATTTCTTCTTCCATGGCACTCCTCCATTTTGGCTTCTTCTAGGCTTCTTCATATGTAGATGGTTCTTCAGATTTTGAGTCCGATGCTATGTATTTGAGTGTTTAATGACCAAAGAAGTATCATAACCATACCTTTTTGGCTTTCTCTTTTCTCTAGTAGATCTTCTCATAGTTGGTAAGATGATTCTACCACATCTCTCATCTCCTATACTTGAGCTTTCCTTTGGAGTTCCAAGAATCGAAATCCCTTCTTGGAGTTTTCTGATCATCATCAGAGTCACTTGATGCTTCAAATGTTGCCTCATTCCTTTTTGATAATGTTGGAAAGTATTCCTCTAGATCATATAGAAGTTTGATTTTCCTATAATCATCTTCAACGAAGATTTGTTTTCATCAAAGACAAGATCTCTACTTACAATGAACCCTTTGTTGCTCGGATTGTATAGCCTACAACCTTTATGATTAATTTATAGCCAATAAAGATGCATTTCTCTACCTTTTGATCTAATTTGCCTCTGATTTGTGAAGGTATGTGTGCATATGCTATGCACCCAAAGATCTTGCAATGATCAAGGCTGGGTCTTCTTCCATTCCATGCTTCATATGGCGTCATACCGTCCAATGCTTCTAATGGGAGTCTATTGATTAGATATGTGGTTGTGGATACACCTCTACCCACAAGTAGTTGGGTAATTTTTTCTCATTTAGCATTGACCTTGCAACCTCCACTATGGTTCTATTTTGCCTCTCTACCACTCCATTTTGCTCTAGAGTATACTTGGTAGTAATTTCTCTTTTAACTCCTCTCTCTTGGAGATAGGAGTCAAATTCATGGGAGAAGTACTCTCCTCCTCCATCTGACCTTAGTCTCTTCAAGGTTTTACTTGTTTGACTTTCTACAAGTTCTAGGTATTTCTTGAAACATGAAAACACCATCTTTATGCTTCATGAATTGCATGGTCCCCACACATCTGTAAGGACTAGCTCCAATAGATCTCCATGAATGTATCCCTTCTTTGTGAATGCTTGCCTATGTGACTTACCAAATTAACAAGCACTAGATTTATAGATCATGTGTTGTTTGGAGATATTTGGTAGACCAAGTACACCTTGATCCCTATTTATTTGCTTGAAGGCTCTTTCACCTATTTATTTGATCTTTTAGAAGTTTGAATTTTTTGTATAGAGTCTTAGTTCTTTCTTTCCACTTTCTCAATCTTTCGGATTTGACTCAAATACGATACATGATTTTTTTTTCACAAGAGTCTAGGGTTAGCTGATTAGAACTAGGTGACTAAGTTTAACATCCTAGATAGATGTTCTATTCAAGAACCATTTCAATCTTCAAAAGATAATAAATCTAAGTTGAATTATTCATTCGAGTTTGTTTCAAATTCTCTAGCATAACTCTAATGAACTTCTAGAGTCTAGTACACTCTAGAATAGAGAAATTACGAATTTCTCATTAGATTGACGATTCCCAATAATGTTTAGCTAAAGTCTTGGAGAAAAGTGTCCTTAGTTGGATAATTTTCATTTTGGATTTGACTTGGTCAAGTTATAGTACAATTGATCACAATTAAATGGTAACCTATCTCCTACATTTTACATAGGATTTTCAAGCCCATTAGGACAAAGTAGTCCTCCAGTTGGGTGATAAAAATCAAGTAAATGTTGGTTGAAAGTAAACCATAGTACAAACTGTTGTGAAAACTTCTTCCTAGAGTATAGCATCCACCAGAGAGTGAGTGAGTACGTATCCACCCATCCAACTCCACCCATATATATACCAAAGGTCCAAGAGTTGCATGTCTTAATTTTTCGCCATGTGTCCTTCCAAGTGTCCTTCATGTGGATACTTTCCCAAGAGAATCACATGGCTTCTATTTTAGTTGAAGTCTTTCTTTCTTTCACGTACGAGTCAAGGTGTCACTTGGGAGAAGCTTCTCCCAAGCTAAGGTTTTATTCCCTTAGGTTAATTATTTCTAAGGTAACAAACCCTTCAATTGAGACTTCTATGAAATAAAACCTCAAGGGTTAAATCCAAGAAACATAGGTTCCTTTTGGAGGGTCTATTATACAACATTCTTCCCCCCTTTAACATTTTCATCCTCGAAAATGTGCTTTGGTATATTATGTGGAGTATTCCCCCATGCACCATGATTCATTTATTTTGATCATGGACTCACTCTCAAAAGATACTTTCCTCGTTTTTAACTCATAGTTAAAAAAGAGGGAAATCTTTTATTTATGGAACTTACTCGTTCCCAAGTGGCACTTTCTTCAGTTCCATCCCTCCATTTAACTAGGCACTCCTTGTATAGATAATTTCTTGTTTTCTTATCTCGAGTGCGTAGTATTCTTGTATAGATAATTTCTTGTTTTCTTATCTCGAGTGCGTAGTATTCTCTTAGGTTCATGAGGGATGTTAAGAAGGGAGATTGGTTGAATGATTGTATCTGAAGATACAAGATTGTCTTGTTCATCCAATTTTCTTTTTAGTCGACTTACATGGAATACTAGATGAAGTAAACAATCTTCCGGGAGTTCTAACTCGTAAGCCAAAGTCCCTATTCTTTTTAGAACCTTAAAAGGGCCACAGAAGCTCGGAGAGAGCTTAGGACAAGGTCTTGTTTTTAATGTTTCAGATTTCTCAAGGACTTTAAGATATACTAATTCACCAACCTGAAAGGAAATATCTCGTCGTTTAGGGTCGCTAAAAGATTTAGCCCTATCCTGGGCTTTCCTCGGGTTTTCCTTGGCTAGTTTTAGCTTAAAGTTCATATCTTCTAAGAAATCTTTTGCTGCTTGGACTCTTTCGTTTTGAAGTCCAAATGCATAAGGTGCTCTAGGTTGAAACCCATACATTAACATAAAAGGACTATATTTCGTTGCAGAATGCTTTGCACTGTTGTAAGCAAAGTCTACTATCGGTAGATATTCTTCCCAATTAGTTTGGGTAGAAGATATGTATGCTCGTAACATATCTTCAAGTATTCGATTGACTCTTTCAGTTTGACCATCCGTTTGAGGATGTTCAGTAGTACTCAAATTAAGCTTAGTTTTTAACCGACAGAATACAGCTCTCTAGAAATGACTAGTGAATTTTCTATCTCTATCAGACACTATGTCTTGAGGTAATCCATAGAGTCTATACAATTGTTCTATGAATAATTTAGCTAATTCTGGAGTTTTTACTGTAGTTCGAGTAGGTATGAAACGAGCCATTTTGGTCAATCGATCAACTATGACCCAAACAACATCATGACCTTTAGGGGTACGTGGCAAGCCTGTAATGAAATCCATGGAAATACTTTCCCATTTTCCATTTGGAATTTCTAAGGGATGCAACAAACCCCCTATCTTAAACTTTTCAGCTTTGTTAACTTGGCACTTGGTGCATCTAAGTACATAATTATGTACATCTTTATGTATACTAGGCCAGTAAAACTGCCTTTTTACTAATTCATAAGTTTTGTTGATTCCAGGATGTCATGCACTTGGGGCATCATGACAATCAAACAAAACTTTTTTTCTAAGTTCGGAATTAAAAGGGACACAAATCTTTCCTTTGTATAGCAGATATTCATCTTGAATACTGTAATGTTTAAACTTATCTTCATTTGATAAGTTTGTATTTGGAGTAGAAACCTTTTTCCAGGCTTTGCTAAAACTAGTATCCTCTTGATACTTGCCCTTCATGAGTGTTACGAACTCATTAGAAATTTGTATGAAACTCAAAGAATTTAACATGGGCATCCTGCTTAATGCATCTGCCACAATATTAAATTTTCCCTTTCTATATCTGAGTTCATAATCAAATTCTTGGAGTAATTCGGCCCATCTAGCTTTTCTACCTGATAGTTCAGATTGGTTTGCAAACCATTTAATACTTGCTTGATAAAAAACTATAGTTACTTTGGCGCCAAACAAGTAATGTCTCCATTTTTTTAGAGCATGCACAATTGCATAAAGCTCTTTTTCATAGGTAGTATAATTTCTTTGAGCTGAATTTAGCTTTTGGCTTTCAAAAGCAATTGGTCGACCATTTTGACTCAAAATAGCTCCTATTGCTAGATCACTGGCATCTGTTTCAACTACAATGGGCTCATTTGGATCTACTATCTGTAGAACTGGGGCCGAAGCTAAGGCTTTTTTAAGTCTTTCCATGCTCTCAGCCTGTTCCTTATCCCAATTGAGGCTTTTGGGTTTACCCTTTAGTTTTTCAAATAAAGGGGTTGAGATTTTTGCAAAGTTAGGTACAAATTTTCTATAGTATCCTGCTAACCCTAAAAAACTTTGAAGTTTTGTAATAGTTTTAGGGTGATTCCAGTTAAGAATAACTTGGACCTTATCAAGATCTACTTGAATCCCTTTTTCAAATATAATGTGTCTAAGATATCTGATTTCGGTTGAAAAGAATTCACATTTATCTTCTTTTCCGAATAATTTGTTTTCTCTTAGAACTTGGAAAACTTTTTCCAAATGTTCTAGATGAGAGGCTGCATCTTGACTATAGAAAAGAATGTCATCAAGAAAATCAACTAAAAACTTCCCTAAATAAGGGCTTAATATAGTGTTCGTTAATGTCATGAACGTGGTTGGGGCATTTGTTAGTCCGAAAGGCATGACTAAAAACTCAAAATGCCCATATTTAGTCCTGAAAGCTGTTTTAGGAACATCTTCATATTTAATTCTACTTTGATGATATCCTTGACGGAGATCAAGTTTTGAAAATATCTTAGCTCCTTTTAATTGATCAAATAAATCATCAATTTGGGGCATTGGATATTTATTCTTGATCGTAACTTTATTCAAGGCTCAATAGTCAATGCATAATCTCATTGATCCATCTTTTTTCTTGACTAAAAGAATGGGTGCTGCCCAGGGTGAAAGACTAGGCTGAATGAATCCCTTAAGTAGGTATTCTTTTAACTGCTTTTCTACTTCAGCTTGCTGGGAAAAAGGGATTCTATAAGGGGATTTACGTATAGGCTTAGTTCCTGGGAGCAAGTCTATAGCATGGTCGACTTGCCCACGAGAAGGAGGTAAGCCATGGGGAAGTTCTTTTGGAGAAACGTCCCGATAATTATTTATTAAACACTTAAATTTAAAATTTTCATGTTCAGATAAGGGAGACAAGATATAAGAAACTGGATTCATATTATGTACAATGTTTACATCAGTTGGAAGTAATGAAAACTTCCGCTTTTTGGGTATTTACAAGTTTTTTCAACTCCATGCTAGAGATCAAAGGAGTACTAGGCACATCATGCTCTCCTTGAATTAGATAATGGATTCCATTTCTCTCAAATTCCAAAGTATTCAGCTGATAGCTTCTTTTAAGTGTTTTCCCTAAACCCCAAAGCATTCTCTACCCAAAACCACATCAGTTCTTTCCATGTGCATGATCTGAAAGTCTAGTTTATCTTTATAACCTTGAAATTCTATTTCGAGGTTACAGATCATAGTATCCCAAACTTTCTTGTCTTGACCCTGCATCATAGATACAACATACTGATGAGGTGACTTTTGCTGGGGCAACTTTAGTCTCTTCACCAGTGAGTAGTTTAGGAAATTGTGGGTGGCCGAGTCGTCTATCATGACTCTAGCCTTTTCACCACTTATACAAGCATGAAGTTTGACCAAGTCATGAGGTCCAAACATTGAGTCAGACAAACAACACTGATGCTTGTAATCTTCGTGAAGGACTTCCACTTTTTTCCAAACTTTACTATTTTCGAGATTCAATGTTTGGACTAAGTGTATTCCTGTCTTTTCTTTCCCTCTTATCTCATGGATGGCTTTTTGTTGTCTCCTAGTCATGCAATTCTTACTAAGATGTCCTGGGTTAAGGCACTTAAAGCAAAGATTCTCATTTTTTGCTTTTTCCCAAACCTCAGGGTCTAGCCTAGGTCGTGAAGGTCTAGGGGTTTTAAAGTCATATTTTTTGAATGTGCCTAGCTTTCTTTTACCTGGTTTAAATTTTTTATTGTCTCCGACAAGATGAAGTGGTTGTGTTCCAGTTTTAGCATGATCTTCATAGATCTGTGATAACTTAATAGCATCTTCTAAACTTTTTGGAGCACTTCTTTTCACTTCATGTTTGACTTGCTTGTCGAGACCACGGATGAAACCTCTTACCTTATGAAATTCATCTAGGTTTTGCAATTTAAGTACTATTTCTCGATAATGAGAAATATATAGAGAAAAGGGAGGTCCTCTTTGTAGGACTTTGTCCCATTCTTCCCAGTTTCGCTCATCCTCATTTTCTGGTAAGAATTCTTTTTTGAAGAATTCTTCAAATTGATTCCAAGTTTGTGGGATTCTTTGAGCCTCCTTTAAGCTCATCCACCACTTATAAGCCTTAGGTCCAAGTGATAAACTTGTTTCTAAGACTTGATAAGCTTCAGGGGTGTTTTTTAACTGATGCAAGTGTTGGAAGCAGTCAGAGGCACAGTCAGAGGCACAGACGACATGGAAGCATGTAAAGACGGAGCAGGGAGCCAGTCGGATCATTTTTTCAAACAATTATGTTTTTATTACCTCTTCAAATATCCAACAGTGATTTTCATCACTCTTGTAACATATGTAATATAGACAAAACCCCATTTTGTAATTCATAGCTCCATTTTGTGCAAGCCGAGGAGTCCTGGAGCTTGAGGAGCTTAGGTAGAAGGCGCATACCAATTTTCGTTATTTTTAGACATCGTTTAACCTTCCAAATAGCCTCTAGGACCTATTTTTTAACTAGGCCGGTCACTAGATGTGAAACCGGTCAAAACTAGTCTAGAAACTATAAAAAGAGCTAGAGAGCTCATTTTTGAGGTTGGTTCATGTTGGCTAGTGTGAGCTTAGAGATAGTTTGAGCTTGTAATAGTGTTCTTGAGTAATAGAGCTAATTTCCAACCTTCCATTGTGTCTTGCTTGTCTCTTCATTGTGTGTGTGTATGTGTGTGTGCATCTTTGTGCTTCTCACCTTCACTCTCACTTCATCTCACGTTCACGATCTTCATATCACTCCTACCTCTTCCGCGGATTGACATTAAGGAGGTGAAGCTTCTTAATGTGGTTCTCACCATTGTGCTAGAGCAACACCAAATTTGGCGCCGTTGCCGGGGATCGAGTCTAGGACGAATGTGTGATGGTAAGAGTACAGCAAGAAGTGGCGTTGGAAGGTAAAAATTTCAGTTTTTGTTGTTGTCTTTACTTAGTTTTTAGTGTTTTTCACCTCCCCCACACTCCATCTTCATCATCGCATCATCATCTTCATCTCCAAAAAAATCAGAAAATTCACCATATCCACCCATTCACCTCATTTCCCCTCATTTGTGCATGCGAGAGAGCGAGAGAGAACTTTTGTGCTTGTGTGTGCTTGTGTTTTCTTGAGTTTTCTTGCAGGTACAGAGCTCCAGTGCATCAGGAAAGCTTGGAAAAGGTAAAAATTTACTCTCTGTCAAAGATCTGCCGAGTGTGGCGGACCATCGCGATGGTCTGCAACTTTCGGAATTCTTGGTAGGCGACCACACCACGAGGTAGGCGATCCCTGCGCATACACGAAACCACAGCTGCATCTCAAAAATTTTCAGTTTGGTGGACCATCGCGACGGTCACAGACCATCGCGATTGTGTCGCACCATCGCGATAGGCTCACGCCATCGCGACGACTCGGTCGGACCATCGCGACGGTCTCGGACCATCGCGACGGTTCACTTGAGCCATTGCGACGGTCCACTTGGACCATCGCGATTGTTCAGCTGACCCCGGACCATCGCGATTGGCCCATGCCATCGCCACGACAGTGCCACGTGTCACGATAGACCATCGCGACGGTTCATTTATCGGACCATCGCGACAGCCGAAAATCGGACCATCGCGACAGCCGAAAATCGGACCATCGCGATTGGCTCACGCCATCGCACTTGTGACCATCGCGACGGTTCATTTCGGACCATCACGATTGTCCACCTTTGACCGTTGACCGCGCCATCGCGATTGTCCGCCTGATCACGCCATCACGACGGTTCAATTTTCGGACCATCGCGACGGTCCATTCTCACGCCATCGCGACGGTTCACTTCGGACCATCGCGATTGTCCACCTTTGACCGTTGACCGCGCCATCGCGATTGTCCGCCTGATCACGCCATCGCAACGGTTCATTTTTCAGACCATCGCGACGGTCCATTCCCACGCCATCGGGATCGTTCAATTCGGACCATCGCGACGGTTCGACCTCACGCCATCGCGATCGTTCACTTCGGGCCATCGCGACGGTTCACCTTTTCGGGCCATCGCGATTGTCCAAATTCCACGCCATCGCGACGGTTCGCTTGGACCATCGCGACGGTCCCAGACCATCGCGATTGTGCACCCCCATCGCAAATTTAGGGTTCCATTTTTTTGACCAATTTTGGGGGTATTTTTGAGAAATTTTTGGACCTTTAGACTCATAGGAGACCCCTTAGCTCATATTTGAAGGAAAACCTGATTGTCAGTTTTTACCCCCCAGGGCCTGAACGCTCATAACTTTTTCATCCGAAGTCCGTTTTTTGAGCTTAATAGCTCGTTAGAAAGCTCGTGACGAGTACTATGTGACCTCAACTGTTTTTTCATAAAGAATACATCTATTTTTGGATAAGCTATTTTGAGGTTCACCTAGTTTGGGACTAGGAAGCCAGGGGGCAAGTATTGAAATTTTGGGCAAAAGGGAAGGGACTTAAAAGGTGTATATACTCAAGTGCTTGATCATCCAACTGTGAATTGGTCTAATATTGGATTTCTCCAGGTCTAGCAAGGGCAATCAAAGGCAAGCAAGCAAGGCAGTGAAGACAGCAGAGCTTGGGAAGCGCGGCTTCTTGGGCAACAGGGCATCAGAGCAACCAGAAAAGCCGACTTGAGGTTGGAAGATTACTCAACTCCCTCAGTCAATTCTTAGCTCAGGCTAAACGGTAGCATTGTGGATTTAAGACGATAGGAACGCCTCAAGTTCAAGATACTTAATTCTTTCAAGTTTAAGACTAAAGATAAAGATGTGTGACGAAAACCTAAAGGAAAGAACATAAGTCTGACGGAACGAGAATTCAAAATTATAACGGAAAGTCGAATTCCTGACGCATACATTAAGACAAGAATCTAAAGAAATTTAAAAAGAATCAAGACAGTAATAACAAAGAACCATTGACGACCTAAGTGTGTAATTGAATGTGCAAGGAAGAAATTAATGAACCTTAGATCAGGGAGACACATAGGTAAGATAGATCGACGAAGCCTTAGATCATCAGAGGCTAGTGTAAGAACTACTGGTCGATCGTGGGCTCAGCAATTGAATAGTAATTACCCCTACGAGAGCTCAAAGACTAGCGAATCAGAAATGGCATTTAGCACAGATAGACCAGAAGGAGGGTCTCATGTAGCATACCTAGAAAAACCAGAAGGACCCTATAGAACGCAATTAGAGTTTCTCCGAACCAACCGACTAGGTGCTCGCATCTATGAGGATGGTTTGCAAAGGCAAGTGGTGCAACTGCACAACCCTGATCAACCCATTGGATTGGAAAGACCAGTGGTGAAATTTGAGACAGACGCTTACATAGACAAAGAAGGAACCATGTACATCCTAAGTACGCAGCCAAACGATACTAATGAGTTTGGCACAATTCAATTAGAGACGGAAGCGAAATTTCAAGGAAAAGAACCGTTAGAAGAACCTAGAACACCTAGAGGGAAATCCGTATTAACAAGAGTACTCATCCCAGAATGGATCCCTCAAGATAACAGGAGCACCGAGTTGTTTGTAAATAAAGAGACAGATGAAGCCTTTTGGAGGTACAGAAAGGAACACCCTGGTGAGATAGGCATCATTACAATTTATGAATTCAAGGACCCAGATACACCTGGAAAGGTTGTATACCTGGATGAGACTTCAGAAAGAGTCTTTGTGGTGCCTGAGCGTGCTAAAAACACTTACACATGGAGAGGTGAATTGATATTCCCTCCATCTAGAACGAACATGAATACAAGTCAACAAGGGGCGGGAACCTCCTCAGCCCATGGACATCAAAGAGAAGGAAATAAAGAGAGACCGGAAGTAAGCTTTAATCACCCCATAGGGAGAGATAGAACAACCACGGACACTAATAGAGCGGATAGACAAAGAGATCATGGAATACTAGGTGGTAGAGATGATTTTCCTCTACCTAGACCACGTGAACACGCAAGAGTATTGAGACCCACTCAATTAGTGAAATCCATGAAGAATTACTTTGATGGGACAGGAGATCCCTATGACCATGTCGCAGAATTCAAGCAGGTACTAAGAGCAGAACAAGTCGAGGACATGTTCACGCAATACAATGCATTTGGACTAACGTTAAAGAATACCGCTTTAACTTGGTTCCAACCATTGCAACAAAGGCAATTTAGAGACATCCATCACTTTTTAGAGTCATTCATCACAAAATTCTCTAAAAGTGGGATTAGACACGACACGTCTTCGTTGATTCATAGCTTTAAACAGACCCCTCAGGAAACAGTAAGACTGGCAGGTCGTAGGTTCAGACAATATGTCGAACGATGTCCAATGCAAGAGCTACCCTCACAAGCCAAACAAGTATCACTGTTCCTAGATGGCCTGTTGAGCGCTAAACTACGCTCCTATGTGTACCTAAAAGAACCCAGAACGCTAGAGGAGTGTGTAAGAATATGTATAGACATCGAGGACAACCTAGGAGATGAATTAGAACTCTCAAAGGTCTATAAGGACTCGGATTGTTCTTCTCTAGCATCCACAAAATTGTCTAGCTCGATAGAGGACCTAGCAGAAAAAGTGGCCCAAAAACTAGGAGTTTCTAGTAAACATGTGCCCAAGCTGCCAACTAATGTACGTTGTTACACTTGTGGTGGAAACCATTTGGCAAACGTGTGCCCCAATGCACCACAACCTCAAGCCAATCCTAGTGGCCAATATTGTACAATTGAGAGAAGATACACGAATCATACGGCTCAGGACTGCCCATACAACAAACAAACCGTGAGACAGAACTACCCGCAAACATACCAGCAGCCAGGTAGGTATCAAGGCCAATACAATGCTCAGCCTTATTACTATAGGCCTCCTCAGAACTACCCATACCAGGCTCAACAGAGACCTCAACCCGTCTTAGCTCAGCAGCCACCCCCACCAGCGAATGTCATCTCAATCAAATACGCTGCTGCAGAAGAGAACCTAAGTAGGGCCTTAGTGCCTTCTTCACCCTTGATCACAGAAAGTGACCCGAACTCAAACAGTTTTGACTCTACTCATGTAACTAGTCCACCCGCTTATTACACGGAGTCACCAGAACATGTGGAGACATATCATTATGATAGTCCACCAATGGAACCTAGTTGGGAGCCAGACTATGCTAATGTGATGTACGCAAACCCAAACCCACGGCCCCAATTGAGACAACAGAGACCACAGGGCCCTAGAGGACCATGCTTTAGGTGCCAAGGAGATCACTTCATAAAGGATTGTCCACATCCCGCAATAGCAAGGCAATCACAGTACTATAACATACAAGGCTTTTGTGCCGATTGTGGCAAAGAGCACATAATCAAAGATTGTCCTAAGAACCCAGTTAACACTTCAAATGTGACACCGATCAACGTGATAGGTATTGTAAACAACACAGATGGATCCAACCCTACATACGTGCCTATCCAAGCTATAACCAGAGCCCAGGCGCTCTTACAAAACCAACAGCTTAATCAAGAGAAAGTAGCCGGAACTAGTGAAGTTGCAGAATCTAGCAGTAAAAAGACGAAATCTTGGAAAGATTCTAGAGAAAGAATAAAGAGAAAATGGAGTAAGAAGATAAGTGAGTTGGAAGGAAGTTTGAAGGAATCTAGAGCCAAAATCCAAGAATTGACTTCACAAGAATTAAACCAAGAAAATCCAGCTCAGAAATCAGGATCAGTTTTATCGGAACCCATACAAGAAGATCTAGACATGATGTTTCGTGCATATCAGGCTAGATTAAAAGAGGGACCTCAAGTAACGGAAATGAGTAAAAACTACCCTCGAGCTGATCTAGAAATTGAGAGAACTAAACTTTGCATGAAGATGGTAGAGTTAGCACAAGCTTTGTTCGAAGCCTCTAGATATCTTAATTGGAATAACATGGCAAAACCGGAATTACACTTTCAAGGACTAATGGAGAGGCTAGAATATTTGACAGAAAGCAAAGAGAAAAAGGATCAGCATAGGAACCCTATTGTCACAGAGACACAGGAAAGGAATGCACCATCCCTGTCTCAAGTACCCAATACAGAAAGTCAAGACAATTTGTCTTCCATACATAGGTACTCACATGAATTTTTGAGGGAAATCCAAGAAGAGAAATGGAGAAAAGAACAAGGAACTCATCCTCCTATTCAAGAAATAGACGACTTGCAGGAACAATTTCCCCAAGACATTCCCTCCATTTACGATGATGTAGAGGTGGAACGACTGAGTGAACCCACAGGATTTGAATCTAATTCTTTACAAGAATTACCTCAGTTCACAGGACCTTGGGAAGCAAAGTCTATTAGTATGAGAGCACCCACGATAATAGTGAGGAATGAAGAATCAGTGATCCCTAGGAACACGGAAGTGATCAAGAACACTAAAGTACAGTGTAATCTCACTCTGGAGGAATTGTTAAAGGTAAAACCAGAATTGTGGAAGCACGTAGCAAATCAATTCCCTGAGCTTGCTACCACACCCTCTCAGATAGGATCACGTAAGAAGGTACCAGAGATACCCGTGGAAAAGATTGGAGACGTAAGCGAAGGAGAGGAAGGTAACACATATCTTCCAATAACCCATCAGGGCTACACCACGAAAGCCATCTTAGATTCAGGAGCCGGAGTAGCCATCGCTACCACCGCTTTGTGGAAACGTTGGGGTAAGCCAGCACTCAGACCCACCAGGATGAAACTGCAAATGGCTGATGGACACATAGAAAAACCATTAGGCCTACTAGAAGGCATATCTCTCACCACTTGTGGTGTAGAATTTGAGCATACCTTTGCCATTTGTGACTTTGCGAAAAATCGTGCTTATGAGATGATATTGGGACGACCATTCATGCGTCAGTTGCAAATTGTACAAGATTGGGGAACTAATTCTTTGTACTTGCTGTTGGAGCAAAACAATCTCCAAATTCACCACCCTTAGAACTTCTCGTTTTTTAGTAGAAAATTCATAAGAAAATTTTATTTCCCCATATGACCCTAGCCGCACGAGTATTTTTTTCATATGATTACAACCATAAGACTTTCATATAATATTCATATCACATAACATTAAGTTCTGCACGTAATAGACAAGTTGCGAGACATCTCCATAAATCAAGGAAGATACATTTGTATAGAGAAAATGGCTATGCGGTGATCTTCCTTGAATCAAGGAAATCTAAGTCATATCTCTTTTAGAAGGCAGCATGCATACGGCACTACCCACCGCTTGACTCATTTGTATATAAACATGCATACTGAATAGAAAAACCGGGCGACATTATGTATACATGACATATCTGCTGTTGTCTGCCCCTCTGCTTCTCCCGGTCTCTTTATCTTCAATGCACATGTTGCATCTGTGTGTACACTTCACTGTTCTATAGTGTTGTGTTCATACACACAATACTGTACTGTAGTACTGTAGTGCCATTGATAATGAGCAAGTCATTGTTATATGTATGTCATGCGTTGGTATGTAATCAAGCGTTCTTTCTGAATGGTCTAAACCTGCATATTTTTCTTAGTGTTGGAAATATATGCGCAACAGGAATCTTCGGTTGCTGATGCATCAGATTTTGGGTGCAAGTATATATCTACGCTGTAATGGGATGCCATCACCATGTGTGCATATACAGTTTTCATCAATACTTTATATTGTGTCCTTGCATCTTACAGTGCGGTCTCTTCTCATCAATTATTACTTCTATGCTGTTGTGTATACATATGAAGTTTTTTCTTCATCTACACGTCATATTGTATTATATGTTTTATGTGTATTCAAGATAATACCGTACATTACGATGCTACTATGTACGCAACGTGCAATGTGCATATGATCAAAACGTTGAGAAGACACTCGGTATATATGCAAGATATATATCATTCAATACATATATACAATCATTATGCATTATGTCCTTGAGTGTTACAGGTTGCAGACAAAGTCTCATTTGGGCGCACAACACTGAATCGATGAAGCCTGCATAATGTGTATGACAAAGGTTAACACGTATAGTCATCACACAGAAGTTTCAGATCTGAAGTGCGCCGCCGCTGGAGACATCTCTGAAGACTACAGTCGAATCTAAAGAAGCTATAGGAAATTGGTCATTGCTTGAACACACATGCCTATGTTCACATAAGTTATTTTCTTATGTCATATATGTAACATATGTACGGTGCACAACTTCACTTGCTCTTGTCGATAACACACAATGATGTCAATGACCTGACGCAAGGTGAATCAGCCATTATGTTTCTTTTCGATGATATTTTCCTTCTTATGCAAATACATTCATGGAGAAGAATTCTACACACACTTGGAAGAAGTTCACATGCACGTTTTTTTATCGCAGGCAGTGTATGAAGAGTTACAGGTTCTGTTTGGTATCTTTGAATACATCATATTGTTCTTAAGATCCAAATCAAATGGAATCACACTTTCATGTATGTGCAATTCCTTGGAGTTAATTCACACTGTATGTATCAATTCACGTTTCCGCATTAGAGTGTATTATCCTCACTCACTTACAGTGGTATCAGAGCCATCTAGAGCCTTCGCGAGCTACTCCAAGTCTTCAACAACCCTCGTCGACACCTCATTATTTGGCATTTTGTGTATGGAGCAAGTGGGTCAACACTCATTGAAGGAAGGTATTTCAAAGCAACCTATGAAGAGCGGGATTTGAAGAAACCGTTTCAACTACATCAACAACCTATGCTATGTGTGCTACATGCTACACATACCTTAAATGGATTCAACACAAGTGGACATACAAATGGACGCAGCTTGGTGGTTTCTATTGGAAGATACTTATTTGAGACATTATATGATCATTCTTATGATCATCATCTAAAGTCAAGTTTCTTGATTTATTCATACTTATGCATTATTTGATTTCATGATTACTCAATGTAATCCTGTTATGTTATGATTACCTAATTTGTAACTTGGAGGGTATTTTAGGCCTCAACCAAGCACTTCATTGCATACTACACTTGCTGTACTTGAGGCATGTGAAAGCTTATGTTCATGAAGTCTGTAGTAAACACATTTGATTACATAACTTACCCATACTGGCAATCAAGGGGAGTGTGAAGCAATTCATTTGTTTGTATTCCATGATATTAAAAACAATATACTTTTAGGATGGAAGACAATACATGATGCAGGGTTACTTTCTTGCAACATCAACCATGCAAGAGGATGAAGAAGTTTCAAGCCCCCAAGCTATACTTGCAGTTCAAATTGCTACATGGAAGCATCAAAGAGAATGAAGATTACTCTTTCACCAAGCGATCTTGAAGCATGTGTCCAAACTTACTTATGTTGGAATCTTTAATGAAACCTCATTTTTTTGGAAAGTTCTTTATTGTATCTTTTGTACCAAGCAATTGAGATATCATATGTATGATATACTCAATTCAACAATTCAAGGAAGAGCAAGGATTAAGCTATCCCTCATATACAACATGTTGCTAGAATGTATTTCTATGGTTACTATGTTAGGTGATGATTGAAGCTTGGAAGATGATTCAAGCAAAGTCAAAGGCCATGAAGCAATGCATTGAAGAATCAGCATCAATGAAGATAGCGTCATCAAACGATGAAGAAAACATAGAATGAAGATGAAAGCTCAAAGGACTCAACACTAGAAGATCATTTTCAAGAAGAAAAAGAAGGGTTGGAAATCAAGGCTCAAAGCGAGGCTCGTCATCAATGACAAATGGTTTCAAAATGAAGATATCAAGAAGATCTACACAACCTACAAAAGCCTAAGGATCGAGAATTGGAATTCAAAATCTAGTACGGATCAAAAGCTATCATCTCCAAGGACTCCATTTCAACAATCGAGAAGGCATCCTTCATTAGAAGCATTCATTTGGTAAAGTTAATCAATCTGATTTCTCCTTGATAGTATCCATCTTCTAAAGATCCGAGTGCACTTAAAATCGATTAGGATCAATGCTCATTCATGTTCTATCTTGGAGAAACCTATCCTCTAGCATTAAAACACTTCTAAGCCTTCTCATAGAAATCTATATCATATCATAGATCATTCCCATTGTATGTTGAATCTCTATCACATACTAGTAGTTCAAAAGAAGATCACATATACCTCTTGTTCATTGATATGTACCTCTCAAGCTCCATGTACACAAACCAAGAAGCTTGTATTTGTAGTCAAGTCCTATTCAAACACATATCCATCAAGAAGATCCCAATTGCAGCCACGTGCTATCTAAGCACTCTTCCTCATTGAAGAGGTTTAAAAGAAGAAGATTCAAGTGATCGAGGCAAAGACCGTGGACATCACTACTCAAAGAGTTCACTCACTTCTCCACATCAATTGGAAGAAGTAAATTAAAGAAGAAGGAAAGTGCATTCAATGCACTCAAAGTAAAGACTTCCTCACCATAGAAAGATGAAGAATGTGCACTCAATGCACACAAAGATAAAGAAGAAGACTTCCTCACAAAATGAAGAAAAGTAAGGTGTATTCAACACACCTAGACAAAGGTAAAAACATTACTCTTCTCTACTTGTAGAGACATAAGCACCTTATATGTGCAATCACAAGTCAAATTGACTTAAATACAAATTTGTATGGACTCTCATTTATAAAGAGTCATTCAAAAGGTTGCATATCATCACACACATTGTTCTTATGTAAAAGCAAGTAAAGCACTCAAATCCCCTTCATTACCAACTAAAAGGTTGATCACATATACAAGTGGTGTGAGCACTTGTTTTTACACATAGAAGGTGTAAACAACATGAAGTTTGATCAAGAAGCTGGGATCTTGATTAGCTTCATTTCTTTATATAAAAGAAGTTTTCAAATAGGTGAAGAATTAGAATCACTCTAGAGCTAGAGCAATGCTCGCTCCAAGATGAGTGAAGAAAAACCACAACCTCTGAACTTTGCATTGGACAAAGTTAAGTTGTTATACATAAATGGCAAAAGCCATAGATAAAGCGATTTGGAGCTTTGTAACTTGTTTGAATCTTCCATTATGATCAAATGATCATCATTATGAAATAAAGAGCTTATGTATCAAGCTCTTGAAATTTTATATTTCAAAGGAAGCTATCCAAAAGGATTTTCAAATTGAAGGGGAGAAAAAAGGATTCATCATCAACATACAACAACACATCATCCTCGGAAGAAGGTACAACCACGAAGGAAAGAAAGGAAGTAATTCTCGAAGCAAAGATCAACGACATGGAGCAAAGGACTACATCAATGGACACCATCAAAGACAAAGACAACAAGGAGAACAAGAAAGCTATTACATGGAGATAAAAAAGATTCAATAACAAATCCAGATCAATTGAAAGAGATCAAAGGGGAGTTATGCCTGGAGATCAACCATATCAACCGCATGAAGCAAAGATTACTCTTGGAGATCAATCACTCATTTGAAGCAAAGGTCAACCACATCAAGGACCACACGATGGACAATATCAACTCAAAAGGACATCAACAAGAAGGGGAGAAAGGAAGCTACTTCTTCAAGATTTCAAGAAGTCGATCAACAAGGATCAAGGAAATCTCTACATCAAATGATCAAGAAGGGAAAGTCATCAAGATCAAGAAGGAAGACATCATCAACATAAGATTATACATAAAGAACAATCACATATGAAGCATGGAGCCGAGAAACGGGAAGCAGAATCAAAGATTCAAAGGCATATGAAAAATCAGATCAAATAAAGATAGCAAAAATTAACAAAGCAAAAAGAGGAAGAAGACAACATCAAACATGATCATGTGAATTTGAAGATTGAAGGGGAGCTGTTGGAGCAAAACAATCTCCAAATTCACCACCCTTAGAACTTCTCGTTTCTTAGTAGAAAATTCATAAGAAAATTTTATTTCCCCATATGACCCTAGCCGCACGAGTATTTTTTTCATATGATTACAACCATAAGACTTTCATATAATATTCATATCACATAACATTAAGTTCTGCACGTAATAGACAAGTTGCGAGACATCTCCATAAATCAAGGAAGATACATTTGTATAGAGAAAATGGCTATGCGGTGATCTTCCTTGAATCAAGGAAATCTAAGTCATATCTCTTTTAGAAGGCAGCATGCATACGGCACTACCCACCGCTTGACTCATTTGTATATAAACATGCATACTGAATAGAAAAACCGGGCGACATTATGTATACATGACATATCTGCTGTTGTCTGCCCCTTTGCTTCTCCCGGTCTCTTTATCTTCAATGCACATGTTGCATCTGTGTGTACACTTCACTGTTCTATAGTGTTGTGTTCATACACACAATACTGTACTGTAGTACTGTAGTGCCATTGATAATGAGCAAGTCATTGTTATATGTATGTCATGCGTTGGTATGTAATCAAGCGTTCTTTCTGAATGGTCTAAACCTGCATATTTTTCTTAGTGTTGGAAATATATGCGCAACAGGAATCTTCGGTTGCTGATGCATCAGATTTTGGATGCAAGTATATATCTACGCTGTAATGGGATGCCATCACCATGTGTGCATATACAGTTTTCATCAATACTTTATATTGTGTCCTTGCATCTTACAGTGTGGTCTCTTCTCATCAATTATTACTTCTATGCTGCTGTGTATACATATGAAGTTTTTTCTTCATCTACACGTCATATTGTATTATATGTTTTATGTGTATTCAAGATAATACCGTACATTACGATGCTACTATGTACGCAACGTGCAATGTGCATATGATCAAAACGTTGAGAAGACACTCGGTATATATGCAAGATATATATCATTCAATACATATATACAATCATTATGCATTATGTCCTTGAGTGTTACAGGTTGCAGACAAAGTCTCATTTGGGCGCACAACACTGAATCGATGAAGCCTGCATAATGTGTATGACAAAGGTTAACACGTATAGTCATCACACAGAAGTTTCAGATCTGAAGTGCGCTGCCGCTGGAGACATCTCTGAAGACTACAGTCGAATCTAAAGAAGCTATAGGAAATTGGTCATTGCTTGAACACACATGCCTATGTTCACATAAGTTATTTTCTTATGTCATATATGTAACATATGTACGGTGCACAACTTCACTTGCTCTTGTCGATAACACACAATGATGTCAATGACCTGACGCAAGGTGAATCAGCCATTATGTTTCTTTTCGATGATATTTTCCTTCTTATGCAAATACATTCATGGAGAAGAATTCTACACACACTTGGAAGAAGTTCACATGCACGTTTTTTTATCGCAGGCAGTGTATGAAGAGTTACAGGTTCTGTTTGGTATCTTTGAATACATCATATTGTTCTTAAGATCCAAATCAAATGGAATCACACTTTCATGTATGTGCAATTCCTTGGAGTTAATTCACATTGTATGTATCAATTCACGTTTCCGCATTAGAGTGTATTATCCTCACTCACTTACAGTGGTATCAGAGCCATCTAGAGCCTTCGCGAGCTACTCCAAGTCTTCAACAACCCTCGTCGACACCTCATTATTTGGCATTTTGTGTATGGAGCAAGTGGGTCAACACTCATTGAAGGAAGGTATTTCAAAGCAACCTATGAAGAGCGGGATTTGAAGAAACCGTTTCAACTACATCAACAACCTATGCTATGTGTGCTACATGCTACACATACCTTACATGGATTCAACTCAAGTGGACATACAAATGGACGTAGCTTGGTGGTTTCTATTGGAAGATACTTATTTGAGACATTATATGATCATTCTTATGATCATCATCTAAAGTCAAGTTTCTTGATTTATTCATACTTATGCATTATTTGATTTCATGATTACTCAATGTAATCCTGTTATGTTATGATTACCTAATTTGTAACTTGGAGGGTATTTTAGGCCTCAACCAAGCACTTCATTGCATACTACACTTGTTGTACTTGAGGCATGTGAAAGCTTATGTTCATGAAGTTTGTAGTAAACACATTTGATTACATAACTTACCCATACTGGCAATCAAGGGGAGTGTGAAGCAATTCATTTGTTTGTATTCCATGATATTAAAAACAATATACTTTTAGGATGGAAGACAATACATGATGCAGGGTTACTTTCTTGCAACATCAACCATGCAAGAGGATGAAGAAGTTTCAAGCCCCCAAGCTATACTTGCAGTTCAAATTGCTACATGGAAGCATCAAAGAGAATGAAGATTACTCTTTCACCAAGCGATCTTGAAGCATGTGTCCAAACTTACTTATGTTGGAATCTTTAATGAAACCTCATTTTTTTGGAAAGTTCTTTATTGTATCTTTTGTACCAAGCAATTGAGATATCATATGTATGATATACTCAATTCAACAATTCAAGGAAGAGCAAGGATTAAGCTATCCCTCATATACAACATGTTGCTAGAATGTATTTCTATGGTTACTATGTTAGGTGATGATTGAAGCTTGGAAGATGATTCAAGCAAAGTCAAAGGCCATGAAGCAATGCATTGAAGAATCAGCATCAATGAAGATAGCATCATCAAACGATGAAGAAAACATAGAATGAAGATGAAAGCTCAAAGGACTCAACACTAGAAGATCATTTTCAAGAAGAAAAAGAAGGGTTGGAAATCAAGGCTCAAAGCGAGGCTCGTCATCAATGACAAATGGTTTCAAAATGAAGATATCAAGAAGATCTACACAACCTACAAAAGCCTAAGGATCGAGAATTGGAATTCAAAATCTAGTACGGATCAAAAGCTATCATCTCCAAGGACTCCATTTCAACAATCGAGAAGGCATCCTTCATTAGAAGCATTCATTTGGTAAAGTTAATCAATCTGATTTCTCCTTGATAGTATCCATCTTCTAAAGATCTGAGTGCACTTAAAATCGATTAGGATCAATGCTCATTCATGTTCTATCTTGGAGAAACCTATCCTCTAGCATTAAAACACTTCTAAGCCTTCTCATAGAAATCTATATCATATCATAGATCATTCCCATTGTATGTTGAATCTCTATCACATACTAGTAGTTCAAAAGAAGATCACATATACCTCTTGTTCATTGATATGTACCTCTCAAGCTCCATGTACACAAACCAAGAAGCTTGTATTTGTAGTCAAGTCCTATTCAAACACATATCCATCAAGAAGATCCCAATTGCAGCCACGTGCTATCTAAGCACTCTTCCTCATTGAAGAAGTTTAAAAGAAGAAGATTCAAGTGATCGAGGCAAAGACCGTGGACATCACTACTCAAAGAGTTCACTCACTTCTCCACATCAATTGGAAGAAGTAAAGTAAAGAAGAAGGAAAGTGCATTCAATGCACTCAAAGTAAAGACTTCCTCACCATAGAAAGATGAAGAATGTGCACTCAATGCACACAAAGATAAAGAAGAAGACTTCCTCACAAAATGAAGAAAAGTAAGGTGTATTCAACACACCTAGACAAAGGTAAAAACATTACTCTTCTCTACTTGTAGAGACATAAGCACCTTATATGTGCAATCACAAGTCAAATTGACTTAAATACAAATTTGTATGGACTCTCATTTATAAAGAGTCATTCAAAAGGCTGCATATCATCACACACATTGTTCTTATGTAAAAGCAAGTAAAGCACTCAAATCCCCTTCATTACCAACTAAAAGGTTGATCACATATACAAGTGGTGTGAGCACTTGTTTTTACACATAGAAGGTGTAAACAACATGAAGTTTGATCAAGAAGCTGGGATCTTGATTAGCTTCATTTCTTTATATAAAAGAAGTTTTCAAATAGGTGAAGAATTAGAATCACTCTAGAGCTAGAGCAATGCTCGCTCCAAGATGAGTGAAGAAAAACCACAACCTCTGAACTTTGCATTGGACAAAGTTAAGTTGTTATACATAAATGGCAAAAGCCATGAATAAAGCGATTTGGAGCTTTGTAACTTGTTTGAATCTTCCATTATGATCAAATGATCATCATTATGAAATAAAGAGCTTATGTATCAAGCTCTTGAAATTTTATATTTCAAAGGAAGCTATCCAAAAGGATTTTCAAATTGAAGGGGAGAAAAAAGGATTCATCATCAACATACAACAACACATCATCCTCGGAAGAAGGTACAACCACGAAGGAAAGAAAGGAAGTAATTCTCGAAGCAAAGATCAACGACATGGAGCAAAGGACTACATCAATGGACACCATCAAAGACAAAGACAACAAGGAGAACAAGAAAGCTATTACATGGAGATAAAAAAGATTCAATAACAAATCCAGATCAATTGAAAGAGATCAAAGGGGAGTTATGCCTGGAGATCAACCATATCAACCGCATGAAGCAAAGATTACTCTTGGAGATCAATCACTCATTTGAAGCAAAGGTCAACCACATCAAGGACCACACGATGGACAATATCAACTCAAAAGGACATCAACAAGAAGGGGAGAAAGGAAGCTACTTCTTCAAGATTTCAAGAAGTCGATCAACAAGGATCAAGGAAATCTCTACATCAAATGATCAAGAAGGGAAAGTCATCAAGATCAAGAAGGAAGACATCATCAACATAAGATTATACATAAAGAACAATCACATATGAAGCATGGAGCCGAGAAACGGGAAGCAGAATCAAAGATTCAAAGGCATATGAAAAATCAGATCAAATAAAGATAGCAAAAAATAACAAAGCAAAAAGAGGAAGAAGACAACATCAAACATGATCATGTGAATTTGAAGATTGAAGGGGAGCTGTTGGAGCAAAACAATCTCCAAATTCACCACCCTTAGAACTTCTCGTTTTTTAGTAGAAAATTCATAAGAAAATTTTATTTCCCCATATGACCCTAGCCGCACGAGTATTTTTTTCATATGATTACAACCATAAGACTTTCATATAATATTCATATCACATAACATTAAGTTCTGCACGTAATAGACAAGTTGCGAGACATCTCCATAAATCAAGGAAGATACATTTGTATAGAGAAAATGGCTATGCGGTGATCTTCCTTGAATCAAGGAAATCTAAGTCATATCTCTTTTAGAAGGCAGCATGCATACGGCACTACCCACCGCTTGAATCATTTGTATATAAACATGCATACTGAATAGAAAAACCGGGCGACATTATGTATACATGACATATCTGCTGTTGTCTGCCCCTCTGCTTCTCCCGGTCTCTTTATCTTCAATGCACATGTTGCATCTGTGTGTACACTTCACTGTTCTATAGTGTTGTGTTCATACACACAATACTGTACTGTAGTACTGTAGTGCCATTGATAATGAGCAAGTCATTGTTATATGTATGTCATGCGTTGGTATGTAATCAAGCGTTCTTTCTGAATGGTCTAAACCTGCATATTTTTCTTAGTGTTGGAAATATATGCGCAACAGGAATCTTCGGTTGCTGATGCATCAGATTTTGGATGCAAGTATATATCTACGCTGTAATGGGATGCCATCACCATGTGTGCATATACAGTTTTCATCAATACTTTATATTGTGTCCTTGCATCTTACAGTGCGGTCTCTTCTCATCAATTATTACTTCTATGCTGCTGTGTATACATATGAAGTTTTTTCTTCATCTACACGTCATATTGTATTATATGTTTTATGTGTATTCAAGATAATACCGTACATTAGGATGCTACTATGTACGCAACGTGCAATGTGCATATGATCAAAACGTTGAGAAGACACTCGGTATATATGCAAGATATATATCATTCAATACATATATACAATCATTATGCATTATGTCCTTGAGTGTTACAGGTTGCAGACAAAGTCTCATTTGGGCGCACAACACTGAATCGATGAAGCCTGCATAATGTGTATGACAAAGGTTAACACGTATAGTCATCACACAGAAGTTTCAGATCTGAAGTGCGCTGCCGCTGGAGACATCTCTGAAGACTACAGTCGAATCTAAAGAAGCTATAGGAAATTGGTCATTGCTTGAACACACATGCCTATGTTCACATAAGTTATTTTCTCATGTCATATATGTAACATATGTACGGTGCACAACTTCACTTGCTCTTGTCGATAACACACAATGATGTCAATGACCTGACGCAAGGTGAATCAGCCATTATGTTTCTTTTCGATGATATTTTCCTTCTTATGCAAATACATTCATGGAGAAGAATTCTACACACACTTGGAAGAAGTTCACATGCACGTTTTTTATCGCAGGCAGTGTATGAAGAGTTACAGGTTCTGTTTGGTATCTTTGAATACATCATATTGTTCTTAAGATCCAAATCAAATGGAACCACACTTTCATGTATGTGCAATTCCTTGGAGTTAATTCACACTGTATGTATCAATTCACGTTTCCGCATTAGAGTGTATTATCCTCACTCACTTACACTTGCAACATTTAGGAGTGACTACCAAAGTCAATCTTAAAGACTATTCACATCGAGATGTACCCCCAATACAATGGAATACCATCCATAAGACACCAGTAGAGACGGAATCCGTGCACTCATTAAAATCAGATCCTTCTTGGTTGCATGAGGATACCCATTTATGGATGTGTAAAGTAGCCAAACAAGAGGAAGAACGATTAGAAGCAAGGACCTTAGGTGCTGAACAACTTCCATGAACCCTTCAAGATCCAGCATATGCACCTGTAGTATTCCCAGACGAAGAGTTTGAACCCCATGGTTGGGCGGAAATTCTAGCAACCATGGATGTAGCCATCAATGAGGAACAATGGACACCCCACTGTGACGAGGATGGCTATGACATTTCAGTTTTCACGTTAGAGCCAATCATGAGCGATGCAATTTTAGAAGAGTGTGAACCGAACATTGATGCATTTGAGGATGCAAGCGATTTTGATGTAGAATCAATTATCATGGACCCACCCTTTGCATCAGAAGAAGAATATTTCTACGAAGTAAAGACTCACACTCAGAGACATGAGGACATTACAAACGAGGTAAGGTTAGCCACGGAAGTAACTAACAAGAGTGAAGGCAAGAAAAGAAAGAAGAAAGACACCAGGACAGAAAAAGAAGAATCTTTATTTGAAGTACCCGAGAACTTCAAGAAATATGAAATCGAAGATAGAAGAATCATGGTACGAATGCCCAATAGAAAGGCGAATGACGGACAAGTATATGATAACCGAGAGAAAACCAAAAAAGTAATAGTTGCCATAGAAGGAGAAGAAGAAAAATGCACATATATAGGGCATGATTTGACGACTGAAGAAGAAGAAGAGTTAATTGCCCTATTGCGCGAATATAGAGATGTTTTTGCTTGGAGTTACAAAGATTTGAAAGGAGTAGATCCAGATATATGTTCTCATAGAATCCCTATGACTCCAAATGCAAAACCGACAAAACAGAAACCGTACACGTATAATGATAACTACGCTGCGAAGATTAAAGAGGAGATAGATCGATTGATAGAAGCAGGATTCATTTACGAAATTGAGCATACCGAATGGGTATCCCCCATTGTGGTTGTGCCCAAGAAGAATGGAAAATTGCGTGTGTGTATTAACCTTAAAAAAGTTAATGCCACCACGATTAGAGATAGTTATCCTCTTCCTATCACGGAACATCTATTGGAAAGAGTTGCGGGCAAGGAAGTTTACAGCTTTCTTGATGGATTCTCAGGCTATAATCAAGTAGCCATTGCTCCAGAAGACCAACACAAGACGGCTTTTGCCACTGAATGGGGCATATTTGCATTTCGTGTGATGCCCTTTGGCTTAACAAATGCACCCGCCACTTTCCAGCGACTCATGTGTCATGTTTTCAAGGAATTCTTACGCAAGAGCTTGGAAGTTTATGTCGATGACATATGTGCTCATTCAAATGTAAGACAGACACATATCCCAGAGTTAAGACAAATATTTGACAAATGTCGAGAATATCAGGTTTGTTTGAACCCAGAAAAGTGCGTTTTCATGGTCAGACAAGGCAAAATTCTAGGACACATTGTGTCAAAGAATGGAATCTCTACGGATGAGGAAAAAGTGAAGGTAATTGCGGATCTACCTAGGCCGACGAACATCAAAGAAGTACAGGCATTTATGGGCCATTGCGGTTATTATAGGAGATTCATACACATGTATGCAATCATAGCCAAGCCTTTGTACTCTGTTTTGACCAATTTTGAGTGGACAGATGAATGTGAAAATTCATTCAATGAACTCAAACGACGCTTGTGCTCAGCACCTATATTGATTACCCCAGATTGGAGTAAGCCATTTCATGTACATGTGGATGCATCCAATTACGCCATAGGATGTGTGTTAGCACAACCCACGGATGAAGGTAACATAGATCTCCCCATAGCTTACGCGAGCAGACAATTGAACGCAGCAGAAAGAAATTACACCACGACGGAACGAGAAGGATTAGGGATGATCTACGCGGTAAAGAAATTCAGACATTACTTGTTGGCCAACAAATTCAAGTTCTTTACAGATCATCAAGCCCTATTATATTTAGTCAACAAACCATGTAACACGGGACAACTGATACGTTGGTTTCTATTACTTATGGAGTATGATTTTGAAGTAGTAGTCAGGAAAGGAAAGACGCATCTTAGAGCCGACCACCTTTCAAGATTAACCTCAGGAGAAGCTCCTCAAGGAGTAGCGGATGAATTACCAGATGCATACTTGTTTAACCTTGAGATAGCACCAGAATGGGCTAAACCTATAGTCCCTATTCTGACATACGGACCCAAGAATCCTAGGATAAAGATCAAAGAGGGAGAGATTACCAAGTCTCAGAGGTACCAAATCATGGCAGGAAGCATATATAAACAGGATAATCAAAAGATTCTTGCTTGTTGTGTAGATGAATCAGAGCATGCGAATTGGTTGCAATTAGCACACATAGGTGCACTAAAGCAACATCTTCAAAACATCGAACATTACAGACTCTGCAGAGATTGGGAGTATATTGGCCTACGATGGAAGCAGATGTCTACAAGTTGTGTAAAGAATGCCAGGTGTGTGGTGAAAGACCACCAGTAGAGCATGCTACACTATATCACGTGTCTCTCGCACCAGACTGGAATGAACCTTTAGTGACATACTTGAGGACGAACACATTCCCTCAAGGCATGACCTTAGCTCGACAACACACTCTAGAGCAGGAAGCTCAAGACTCTTCACTTATTGGCGATAATTTATACAAAAGAGGACGAGATGGATATTAAAGACAATGTGTCCATGAGAGCGAATATCTTAGCATACTAGAGACTGCACACCAAGGTGTTGCAGGAGGTCATTTTGGACCCGATAGGATAGTCAAAGCCATTCTCTTTGCAGGATTATGGTGGCCCACTCTTCACATGGATGCACATACCTATGTAAAGAGATGTGACGTGTGCCAAAGAACTCAGTTTCCTACTCGCATAGATGAAATGCCGTTGAAACCCATGATGGGCGGACGTGCATTTTCAAAGTGGGGTATAGACTTTGTAGGACCCATCAACCCCCCTGCAAAAGGCACACATGCGGAATACATTATTGTTGCCACAGATTATCTAACCAAATGGGTAGAGGCAAAAGCCACAAAAAAGAATGATGCTCACACGACTGCAAAATTCTTATTTGAAAATGTCTTTACAAGATATGGATTGCCTATAGAGTTAGTGAGCGATCGAGGCACTCACTTTCTAAACCAAGTCATTGAATATTTGTTACAGGATTTTATGGTGATTCACAAGAAATCTGCACCATATCATCCTCAGGCCAATGGTCAGGCTGAAAGCACTAACAAGATACTTTGTAACGTGCTGACGAAACTCGTGAACAATAAACGTTCAGATTGGGACAAACAGTTACACCACGCTGTTTGGGCATATCGAGTGGCCTACAAGACCGTACTCAACGCAACTCCCTTTCAGATGGTTTTTGGTCAGAATGTTGTGCTTCCTTTGGACTTCTTGATACCGACCCTTAAGGTTGCACAAGAACATCAGTGGACCGGCCATGAACTATCAGCGAGAATATTGGACTTGGAACGATTAGGAGAAACTAGGCTGAAAGCAGCATCAGGAATATACGCAGCGAAGAAGCGACAGAAAGCATATTTTGATGCACATGTGAAAGATAAAGGCCTAAAAGAAGGAGATTTAGTTCTAGTGTATACGCTGAAACAACACGCACGGAAGTTAGAAAAGCGAGGTTATGGACCTATGATCATTAACAGACTTTCAACAAGTGGAGCAGTACAGTTAGCCACCTTAGAAGGAGATATAATGCCTAATTACATTAGTGGCTGTAGAGTCAAGCTATATCAGGAACCTCTTACTGAGGATATGCTTAGACGACTCACATTGGCAAAGAAGCGTAAGGAGGAAGAAAATAGAATACGAGCGGAAGCTCAGGCAGAAGCCATAGAACGCATTAAGCGCATGAAGCTAAGAAGACAAGGACTAGGGAGAGAACATTATAACCATCAGGAAACATCACCCAGATATCCCATGGCCATGTGTCAAGTAAAGTCAACCACTCATCCTAGCATAGTGGACAAGAGACCATTCGTTACAGTTAGGCTAGAGCACGGCAACCATTGCCAAGAACTCAGGGCTTTAATTGACTCAGGTGCTGCGACTAGTGCGATTAGATGGTCCCACTATAAGGATTCAGGAATAGAAATGCGGCCGATTGAGGCATACCTCATAGGCCTAGGAGGCATGGAAACCCCTTGCATGGGTGAGGTGGACCTTCCTATCCTCATTAAGGATACGACCATGACAGCGAAGCTACTAGTGTGCCATGATGACGACCTGATAGAACCCCTAATCCTTGGCCAAGATTGGCTACATGATCACTCAGTGGACCTAAACCTTAGACAAGGCTCCTTACAGATTGGAACCTTAGAGCAGAAGCGAGTGATACCGCTTGACTTCCCTAATTGCATTCCAATTGAGGTTTGTAACCCTAGACCCTATGAAACGCATGCGATAGAAGACCGGAAGATCTTGGGTCAGACCAGTCACGTTACGTCTACACCAACCCACTCGGGCTTGGCTATGGATAGTTGTCAATCAGAAGGACGACAGAAGATCTTCCCTGGGACTTCCTGCAAACTAGAAGAGGCAGCTACCCAACCGCTAGGGCAGATGGACACAATCAGCGGTCAGGTGGGTTGCATCAGCGGCCAAATGAGCACGACACCCTGCGGTGCTCATCCTTCCAAACTTGTTGCGGACTGGCCTAGATTAAAGTTAAAGAACGAATCACTTCCTAATGGGCAGGTCACACAAGTGTTGGATCTCCCTTCTTTTCCAAAGCAGAGTGTCCATCCGACCTCTCAACCTCAACAACAACAGAGTCAACCACAACGAAGGAACCCAGACCGACGGCAGTACCAGAAGACACAACAAGGAAAGCAGTTTAGGCCACCCAAAGGAAGCGGCACCAGACAAATATGGGTGCCAAAAGGACAAAAAGCACCAAAGAACTCCAACCAAGCAAAGATCGACAAGCAAAAGGCAGGACTGAAACAGGATCAGTATCCACCATCCCCTTGACCTCCTTCTACAGGTCCGAGCATTCGACAGATTTGGATCGCCAAGAAATACCTTACCCATAGACCCACACCCACGCAGATTTGGGTACCCAAACCATGTATCATAGCTCAACCCTTAAGCCATGTAATATATACCCCTCACAAATCTTTCCGTCCCTTAATACCACCACACCCGATACTACCTTTTGCCCCTCAGCAGCAACCCACCACCCACTCAAAGACTCTTAGGAAATGGATACCGAAGCGTGTCCAACCGTCTTCCCCTAACCCCATGTCTGACAAAACTACCCCCCCGACTAACATACAACCTTGTAATAAATCACTAACCTTTAAACCTTGTATAAATTCACCCACCATCATCACACATCACTCATAATCTCATCTCATCAAGAAACGTATGCATAATCTGAAACGTGTAGGAGTCTAGAGACCTGCACTAGTGCTGCAAGAAGCATTGCATCCATCACATCACGGCACTTGGCTACACGGGTTACGCATCAGTTATGGAAAGGGATTGCGGTCTCACTTTAATGGGATCATAATTAATTTCCATGCTAATGTGTTAATCTTTTGTAGCAGATCTTTCTCACTAGCGCACCAGTCATCATGCAAACCGACGAAGGACCATCAGGAGCAGGCCCCAGTGTAGCTGCGGTGCCCCTCAACGTGTTACGAGCAGAATCCCACCCGACTGCTCCACCGCCAGAATTCCAAGGATTTCCAGGGCCCATGCCGATCGACAACCCACCTATGGGCTACACAGAAAAGATACACCGTAACTCTCACTGGTTTCAGGGACTTGCAGGACCCTTAGCGGACGCGGATTTTATATTTGAATCCAATTTGACGTTTGATGACCGCACGTGGGGAAAATACCAATTCTTCTCCAGAGAGTTCGAAGCCCTACAGAACACCCAGGACTTAACTCACGTTTGGGCCAGAGCTGGCTTCACGGAGTATTTCAGTGATCCTCTGCCCAAACCCGACTTTTACAGGTGTTATTATTTAATCACTACGTTGCGGGCCTCAGAGAATAAGGATATCCCAGGAACTTTTATTTTGCCCTCTTTAGTGGATGATCCACCTTACAAAAGGTTTTACCTCTCAAAGGATTTAATCAGAGCTGCCATCAAAATTCATGGCACCCACACGCCCACAGATCGAGAAAGATTAATTCCAGACCCTATGAAACGTGGGGATGTCACTAAGTGGGAGGAGATCTCAGCAATTACACCTGAGCTGTCAAAGCCGCTACGGATATGCATGCAACATTTTGCATTCCCCGCTCAGGACAGATTCACCATGCCCCATAAAAGAATATGGTTTGGATTGTACTTGGCATGTACGGGACCTCAGACGGTTGATCTGGCGAGCTGGATCATTGATCAAATGTATTTGGCACAACACAGATGGGAACGCAAGAAAGTGCTTAATGGATGTTGTGCGCTCACAAGAATTGTTTATATGTGCTTGGCTTATGACTTGCCAATTGAATGTGCATTAACAGGAGAAGAGCTGAAGGCATTTAAGGGAACGACGAAGAAAGCCAGGAAGTCCAGCAGAGCACGGGCAGGTAAGCGCATGCGCGGCACTATCCCTTGCCTTCAAGTGCCAGAGTCACCATCACCACAACCCTCTCCAGCACAATCACCGACAGAAGCCGCTCCCACAGTGCAACCTATTCGCATAAGGTTATCTAGACCAGTGATAACGGAGGGCACTACTAGTACCGTTGCACCTTAGGCAGCTACAACCACAGAACCCACCACCACGAGAGCAGAAGCTCCCACCACTATTGGTGCGGAAGCCTTTTCTTTCCCAATACCACACATGGAGGCAGAACCAATAAACACAACATTCGATTTTGAAATGCCTGATGCATTCTCAAATGAATTCCAGTTTTCTGAGGCACGGATGTTCTCTCAAGAATATGAACGCCCCAGTTACCCTACCACACCGCGGGATCTGCCACAGGGACAAGTTGTGTCGAGCTCTGATGACGAAAGAACAGCCACCGACGACGACGAAGGTGATGACGAAGCCAGCCAGGGCACGCATGATTCCCAAGAACGAGGACAGACAGACGGCCAAGGCCAACAAACCGATGCACACGGTGACACCAGCACGCATGAAGAGGAGACTTTCGAAGCAGCAGCTTACACGCTGGCAATCAAGAAATTATATCGTACGATGGAGAAAGTCTGGGCACGGAAGAAATTGACTGAAGAAGAGAGCCAGGCCCTAATCGAACAAGAACTAGTCTCCGGAGGATTTGAAGAGGTCTACATCAGAGGGTTTAGAGAACTGGTCCAATCCATCGGCCCGGTCGAAGCACTGAGATATTTACAAAGGAAGCCACTCCCCCAATATGACCCTCGCAGAGTTCGCCTGCTATCGAAGCCCGGTGAATATATTCGAGTTCCGGTAGGTGCTCAATCATCCCACCAGGCGCAAGATGCACGCCTACGGCCGGAAAGATCCTTCACCAAAGAAGCCATCCTAGTCGACTCCCCACCACATACTACCGTTGTACATACTACCACTATCCTTGAAATAACATCCACACCTTCTACTCCTCTCTCACCTCATGTTTCACCAACCCATCCTGTATCCCCCGCACACCCACCTGCTCCTCCCACATCCACACCAGTCCATGGTAACATAGCCACAACCTTTACCCCGCCCATTCATGCCACCATGCCCGCACCCAACCCTCCGTGTCTACATGTTAACCCCTTCACCCCTTCATCCTTCCCATCCTTTCCCCCACCTTTCAGACACCCTTTCACCTTTCTAACCCCACTAACCTTCTCACCCGTTTCACCTCCCCAACCCACGATAACCCCTATTTCCCCTTTTCACCAAGCTGCTCCAGCCATCCCCCCTGTAAATTACTCTACATTTGTAAATCCTGTCTTCACACCTACACAACCACCCACATACACACCGCTTTTCACAGTCACCGCACTTGACACGTCCAATGACATGGACATCTCACCACCCACCGCACCAGCACCCACTCCACTCACAGCACCATCATATTTGGGTACGTCACAATTTTCCACGATCACCACTGCATCCACCTTCCCAACCCCATTCCCCATTCCCGCTGCATCTACTTCCACTGCATCCTCACTTAGCACTTCATTACTATTATCGCCCACCATAGACACTGCACTTCAACAAATGTTCACATGCATGACACAAGTACGAGATGAGTTTGCATCTCTTGGTAACAACTATCAACAGCTGCAGAGGACGACAGATGAATTACAGTTGCAGCTTAATTCATTATCAATCGAGAATGCCTCTTTGAACACGCGATACCAAGAACTAAGAGAGGCATATCATAAGTTAGAGCTAGAAAGTGAAGAGAAAACAAAAGAAGCCACTGCTGATCTGGACAACCTGCTTCGAGCCCAAACAATTAGGAACGCGACGCTGACCAGGAATATGGGCCTACTCAGGAGGCACCTAGCCACAGCCAAGGAGGAGAACCAAAGACTCCAAGAGCAGAATAGAGAAAATTTGGAAGCGGCATTGGACCATCCTGAACAACCATTAAGTCCGAGCAGATTCAAGGCAATCCCATCTGAATTGATGCGGATGTTGTTAGATGACCATGTTCGACTGCTAGAAGACTATGATCGAATGAACGAAGAACATCAGAAGCTAAAAGAAGATCACAAGTTACTACAGCTCAGAGAACCGGCACCACAACAAGCACAAGTGGCAGCAGAAGTACCAGAACCTGTGGACCCCTCTCCTGAACTCATAGAGGAACTAAACGCATTACGGGCCCAGGTAACCACTCTCCAATCACGCATAGATGTATACGAAGCACCACCACGGTCTGATTCCCCACCGGAGATCCCAGCTGACGACGAGAACATAACCATTCTGGTGGAGGAAACGTTTGAAGAAGCATACGAGCCAATACCCATCCCAGGCGGACAAGTCACGGCCAAAGGCCAGATGACCTATGAACTTCCGACCCCCGCATGGATGAAGACTGTGGAGGAGATTGGAACAACGCACTCAGCTAGAGTCGGGGTCCAGCTACATGCTATGGCCATGATCGAAGAACGAATTTTGCAATCTCCCTACTTTGCTCAATTGGCCCCACGCAGGTACATATCCGGGCATGAGCTTCAATACAAACCTTACTTCATGCTAATGGCCGAATACCAGCTGGCCATAGAAAAGCGAACTGGCAAGAAGCCATCACATGCAACCCAGTTCGAGCCTGAAGACTTGCCACTGGATGCGCAACAAGGCACTATTTATCAACCAGATTGGCGTACACGTCTTTTACAGGAGTACCCAGAAATGATGAGCACATGGGTGAAAGCGCCCTTACATTTAAAGTATAATCCTTGCTAGGGACTAGTACCACGACGCCGCTCCTGGACTGCATTCGCTATCAAAGTACAAAACAATAGGCAGTGTCAGGATTGGCTGAATTACCCCTACTTCAAGCCGCCCACCGAGTTGCCCACTGTTGGCTATATGATGGCCACAATCCGTCACTGGCTCCCTCGCCTGAAGCATATGGATGATATCGCAGTGCATATGACTGTCAAAATTTTTGACATGATGCAAATGATATTTAAAGTCTTCCGACGCGTCAAGGCACCGCATGTAAACACCCCGGGATTTGAGCATGGTAACTTTGATCTAGTATATGACATGAGCACAACGCCATCGCTCTGGGTGTGTTATGCCTGGCACGGTAGGATAAAATACCTCCCGGCATGCTACAAACAAACCTTTGAAGAGATGTTCACCACCGGGTTTTGGGAATACCATTCCGAGGTATTCATCAGCAGGCCCACACATTTATTGCAACTTTTTGCCTGTGAGCGAATGGTTTATTCCACGCATTATCAACTCCCGCCACCCGACGAACAGCAACCGATCGACTGGGAGAAGCTCGAGGCTGATCTGGCCCGAGGCATTCGAGTATCTGAGCACACCCTCGCTCACGACCTCCTACAAAACTACATCCGGCAGACCGCACAACAAGGTTCTGTCGAGGACGACAGAAGCGAGAGGGAGGGGGGTGTTGGAAGCAGTCAGAGGCACAGTCAGAGGCACAGTCAGAGGCACAGACGACATGGAAGCATGTAAAGACGGAGCAGGGAGCCAGTCGGATCATTTTTTCAAACAATTATGTTTTTATTACCTCTTCAAATATCCAACAGTGATTTTCATTACTCTTGTAACATATGTAATATAGACAAAACCCCATTTTGTAATTCATAGCTCCATTTTGTGCAAGCCGAGGAGTCCTCGAGCTTGAGGAGCTTAGGTAGAAGGCGCATACCAATTTTCGTTATTTTTAGACATCGTTTAACCTTCCAAATAGCCTCTAGGACCTATTTTTTAACTAGGCCGGTCACTAGATGTGAAACCGGTCAAAACTAGTCTAGAAACTATAAAAAGAGCTAGAGAGCTCATTTTTGAGGTTGGTTCATGTTGGCTAGTGTGAGCTTAGAGCTATTTTGAGCTTGTAATAGTGTTCTTGAGTAATAGAGCTAATTTCCCACCTTCCATTGTGTCTTGCTTGTCTCTTCATTGTGTGTGTGTATGTGTGTGTGCATCTTTGTGCTTCTCACCTTCACTCTCACTTCATCTCACGTTCACGATCTTCATATCACTCCTACCTCTTCCGCGGATTGACATTAAGGAGGTGAAGCTTCTTAACGTGGTTCTCACCATTGTGCTAGAGCAACAGCAAGTCTTGCCATTTTTCTAAAAATGTCAAGACTGCATCTTTGTTTTGGTCTTTATCTTCCCCTGAAAATTGAGGTGGTTTTAAGTCTTTTGCAAAAGACAGGCTTCTAGACTTAATGGTGGTATGAGGAAGATTTACTTCATTATCCTTATTTTTTAAAGATACATTACTATGCAATGGTAAAGGGGCGTCAGTTCCCTTACTCAATGATGGTTTCCTTGGTCGAATAGACAAGGAACCCATTTGGGCAGGTAAGGGTAAGGATGGAAAAATTGTATTAAGAATTTGTTCCATCTTCCCTTTAACTTCATTGATTGAAGTATGAAGGGTACCCATCTTGTTTTGGATTTCTTTAACAATGAACATATCTGCTTGGATATCGTTCATTTTTTCATCCAAACCATTCAACTCTTTGTAAATGTTTATTTCCTAGCTTTCTTCTTGGCGTATCTCTAGAAGACCTGGAGTGTAATCTAATTGTCTACCCCCTTCCTGCGGTGCATAATCCTCTTCCTGCCTAGGTATGTCTAATAACATGTTACTTGCGTAGGAATCCCCCATACTTCATTGAATACTTTGGAGTCAACTAGAAATAAGAAAGTGCCATTTCTAATACTGAAGGAAAGAAAATGAAAATTGAATCCAATACTTCCCCGATTTTTTTCTTTGATATCAGCTTCTAGTTGTAGGTCGGCTTGGGCCGCCTTGAACGATTCACCGAAACTTCAAATCACGTGATCTTCTTTGGAGATTCAATCGATGAAACTTGTGGCTTTTGTTGAAACTCCTCGAATGTCAATCATCAGATGGCCTCTGTTGAGGGGGGGGTCTTTAATTTTTCATATGTGCAGCAAAATAAACTTCAGAGTTTTTCCATAAAAATTTTGATTTTAAGTTCAATAATATCTTCAATTGTAAATTCGGATTCCCTTCTAAGCTATGGTGCATGTGAAGGAATTGTCCTTTCTTGACAGCAGTTGGTCGTCCGTCGACAGAGGAGTCGGTCATCCATCGACAGAGGAGTCGGTTGTCCGTCGTAGTGGGGTTTTCTTAAGGAGTCAGGCCATTAATTTAGTTGAGAGAGGGCCCTATTCTCTGGTCGCCGGTTGGCTGGGGAATCTCCCTGGCCATCGGTTGGTTGGGGGGGGATGCTTTTAAAATGATTGTACCTTAAGTCTTTAAGACTCCCAAGATCCGATGGCAACGCTCAGACGTTATCATCTAGAGAGAGAAAACTCATAACTGTTCTGGTCGTCGACCTGCACGTGTTCCCCCTTATTCAATCGAGGCAGTCTCCAAACACTCCCCTCCGAGCGAGGATAGAAGGATCACTATTGGGCGCCTTTAAAGTTGTCAAGCTCCCACGGATTCTTGCCACTATGCACACCTGGAGTGCCGCCCTGACTTGAAGGAAGGCCCGACTGTCGATGGCGTCCTTGTTAAGTACGTGCGTGGGCTCTGAGCATACTCTTGTTGTCCTTCTTTGACCATATGTCGGCTGGAGGTTCTTTACTCACTTGGAGCTTAGGTGGGTACCACCATTAAGTGCAGACACAGGCGGCATTCCCCAAGGTAGATGTGATCGAAAAAGAATGGAGAAAAAAGAACGCAGTCGCAGATGAAATTTATCATAGCTTCAAGAGAATAATCTACACAAGAATCAAGAAACACTACAAGTACTTGAAAAAGAACTTTGCTCTAATACCAATGTTGTGAAAACTTCTTCCTAGAGTATAGCATCCACCAGAGAGTGAGTGAGTATGTATCCATCCATCCAACTCCACCCATATATATACCAAAGGTCCAAGAGTTGCATGTCTTAATTTTTAGCCATGTGTCCTTCCAAGTGTCCTTCATATGGATACTTTCCCAAGAGAATCACATGGCTTCTATTTCAATTGAAGTCTTTCTTTCACGTACGAGTCAAGGTGTCACTTGGGAGAAGCTTCTCCCAAGCTAAGGTTTTATTCCCTTAGGTTAATTATTTCTAAGGTAACAAACCCTTCAATTGAGACTTCTATGATCCAAGTTTGATGTTTGGGCCAATCAAACTTCAAGTTTTCCAAATCAAGCTCAAATGAATCTAGAGTTCTTAAAGTCTTGATAGGGAGAAGAATCCCACCTTAGCTACTAAGTCCATGCGCTGCTTATACCCATAAATGGACTAGCAATTGGAATCCACCCATTTCATATGTTTGTGTTGTACACTGAGACACAATGAAGTGGCTTGGGATTTTTTTAGGTCCACCCTTATTATTCATTAACTACTTTGTACTTTGATTAGTTCATCAAATTACAAAGCAAGATGGTGCTTTGAATCATTTGGGCACGTATCCCACCACAGAGATGAAACATGTTTTTTCGATTTTTAGAACATGAGGCTTGGGGGTTGCCTACGATTACTATATATATATAGCTTTATTTTCAAGGACAAAAATCTTCCCCAAGCAGGTAAAAATGTAATAAAATAAGTCTCTGATCTAAGGGTCCGGCCAATTCAGACATATTTGAAATCGGACACTATTTGGTCACTCATGTGTATGGCCAAAGATCTGAAGACTGGACTTAAGCATAAGTTCATGTGTTTTGTTAAACAAGTGATCCAATTAGCCTAGTGGTTAAGTCTCAAGGTTGTGAAGGAGGAGGTCTTGGGTTGAACCCCCATGGGAAGCATGGGAAGAGCATGTTGCCCAATGAGTTGTAGAGCCTTCTAACTCAACTTAACATGATCCCAAGGCAGAGAAGTGTGTATTTATTGGTTATGACAAAAACCAAAAAGGATAATTTTTGATGAAAACAAATCATGGTTTGATGATGATAAGAAAGTGAAGTTGCCGTATGACTTGGTTTAAGACTTTCCATCACTTCAACCAAAGGAACCAAAGCAGCTTGAAGAAAGTGATTCGGAGATTGACCTAGAAGACTTGGAAAGACTAAAGCTATGGAAGAACAAAGGTAAAGCAAAGATGCAGGATGCTACATATGGACCCGAGAGCTCACATCAACCACTTAGAAGGTCTTCAAGGGAGAAGAAGAAACCAGAGAGGTTTGGTTATGATACTTCTTTGGTCACGAAGCACTCAATCTACATTGCAAATGATTCAACCAATGAAGAACCTACCACATTCGAAGAAGCACAAAGCAAGAAAGCTTGGAGAGATGCAATGGATGAAGAAATGGAAGCCTTGAAGGAGAATGACACTTGGGAGCTTGTACCTAACAAGCCATCTATGAAGGTAATTGGATCTCGATGGATATACAAAATCAAGAGGAATCCAAATGGAAGTATAAATAGACACAAAGCAAGGTTAGTTGCTAAAGGGTTTGCTCAAACCCATGGTATTGATTATGAGGAGACTTTCTCTCCTGTTGCAAAAATGCCTACAATTAGGGTTCTCATTAGTCTTGCTGCATCTAGAAATTGGAATCTTTATCAACTTGATGTAAAGAATGCTTTCTTGAATGGATGGATTTCTGAGGAAGTGTATATGGCACAACCTCCTGGATATGAGGATGCACATCATCCTAACTATGTATGCAAACTAAAGAAAGCTTTGTATGGATTGAAGCAAGCTCCAAGAGCTTGGAATTTCAGATTGGTGACTTATTTGCAGGACCAAGGATTCAAAGCTAGCAAGGCGGATACCTCTTTGTTCATAAAGAGGAATGGATCTGAAGTGATCTATTTATGTGTGTATGTTGATGATATTATTATCACAGGCAATGATCTTGAAGGAATCAAACAGGTAAAGAGTCAAATGAAGGAGGAGTTCAAAATAAGTGACCTCGGACCACTCACTTATTTTCTTGGATTGGAGTTGATCTACAAAAATTCAGGTATATACATCACACAAAGGAAGTATGTCCATGACATGCTCGTCAAGTTCAAGATGGAAAATACCAAGTGTGCATGTACACCTATGGAGCAAAATCATAAGCTTAGTGCTTATGAAGGAGAGCCAATTGAAGACATCACAAGCTATCAAAGCTTGGTTGGAAGTTTGAACTATGCAACACTCACAAGGGTGGATATATGCTATAGTGTTAGCATATTGAGTCAGTTTATGCATAAGCCGAGAAGACTACATATGGAAGCGGCCAAGCGAGTCCTCAAGTACCTAAAGGGGACCATGAATGAAGGTTTGTTCTATTCATATACTTCAGATATTGAGCTAAAGGTCTACTCAGATGCAGATTGGGCCGGATCTAGAGATGATAGAAGAAGCACATCCGGGTATATATCATTTGCAGGTTCAAAAATCATTTCTTGGTCATCGAGGAAGCAACCAACCGTGGCATTATCTTCTACTGAAGCAGAATATAGAGGTTTGGCTAATGCAACTCAAGAAATCATGTGGTTAAAGTCTTTGTACACAGATCTTGGACTTCATTCTTCAACACCTCACATTTTTGGTGACAACACAAGCTCATTACATCTAGCAGCTAATCCGGTATACCATGCTAGAACCAAGCATATTGAAGTCCACTACCATTATGTAAGGGAGAAGCTAATGAGGAAGGATATTCAACTATCCTATGTCTCTACAGATATGCAATGTGTAGACATGTTGACTAAAGCTCTTGATGGTACAAAGTTAAGTAGATTCAAGTTGATGATTGGCTTGCAGGAAATCAAGGACAATTGAAGACTTATTTGGAGGCCAAGCATGTTAGGCTTGAGGGGGAGCTGTTGGTGCATTTTACCCAAGCCTACATGCTTGATATATTTGATATCTCCCATTGTGCAAAGATTCATTGCCAATGTGGTTGTAATCATATGTGAATCTATACATTTATTATCATCTACTCCTCTGTTTTGTTCTCTGCTATACTCACTCAGAGCAGTACCTTCAGAAGGTCATATCTCGAGTTTTACTAAACCTTTTTAAGTGATTTAACTTGCGTTGGATAGATCTTACTGTCGAGTTTCTGATATCAATTTTCAAGGTCATTGGATTTATAATTTTGGAGATATCTGCATTTTACTGCTCACTGCTCTATCTCTGCAGAGCCCCGAGAATGGTGGGCATGTTCCAGAAATTGATGAAACTTGTTCTCAGTGCTCAGTCCATCATTTGAAGTGTTTTAACTTGGATTGGGAAGCTTTCTAAGTCTATTTTCTATGCCCAAAAGGAAGTTATCTAATTCCTTCCAGGTTGAGAGCACTGTTCATTTTTTCAAGCAGGTGTATGTCCCAAAAATAGCAAGTTTTGGGAGCTAGTCATTTCGCAACTTGTCTGTCTTGACTTAAACTTTTGGAATACATGTTCCAAAGTACTTGGCTGATATTTTGGTGGATTTAGGAAGCTCAAAGGGTCTACTAATCAACTCTGAAGTCTCAGTTGGCTGGTGTGAAGCTGGTTGTAGCGGCACCTACTCATCTTTGGATTGCATCCACCATCTCTCTTCACACTCCCAACATACCATAAGTACTTAACTCTTCATATAAGTAACATTGTCAACATTCAAGCATAGAATAGGTGATGAGTATATGTATATATATTCATCCACATAAAAGTTGAAACAGAGAAACTGACAAAAAACACTCAAAGAAAGAGCATTTTGTTCCTCTCTGATCAAAAGTACCATATGTATAGAACTATCCATATAAGTACTATTGCACTGGACATATGGAATTTGGTACAATTTCTTACTTAAGGACCTACAATAGCTCATGGATAATCAGGAGTTGCATATGGTAGCTCTTGACATTGGAATTGGGCACAATTGTTCATTTTAGTAGCTACAATAGCTCATGGATGATCAACATACGAATCTCCTATTTGAACGTAGATATATTGTATAGAGATAGATACATATATGATACATGTGTACATACATCAAGCACAAAAATATACACAATCACATGTTTATTTACATGCACACATTGAGATCTAAAATGGATTTATATATGCACCTATACATTGGCTTTTTCACCTCATCAAAAAATTGGATTCATTGATACATTTGTACTAGAAACACTAGACATGCATAAGAGGGTAACTGGAAAGACCACATACAATAAGAACATGTACTCTAACTAGGTTATATCAATTTGTATATTTATCAGTTTTATGTAGAAATAAAAATATAGCATGCCACAAAACATTCTATAAAAATGTCATCAAAAGTTGTTATCATACAAAACAACATTTTGCAATTCCAAGAGAAAATATAGATTTACCAAAAATATTCAATATGTTGCAATACATACAACATATCATGCATCATGCATATTCTTGTGTTGTGCAACTCTCCATAACATCCCACAAAATCTTCTCTCTCATTCATTAAATTAAGAATACATATCAGTTGAGTATCAATATCAAGTCACCTCATAATTCTATTCAACCATTATTGTGACATTTTTTCTTGGCCATATGCATCTATTGGATAAAATAAGAGCTAAATATCTTACATGCATTAGGTTCTGGTATATCCTTAAATCACCTATTGAGTCCATCCAAAATATTTTCTTCATATGCCCTTGCTGTGGAAGCCCATTCATCAAGTGATCCTTTGTTTCCTTCATTGCTATTTGGCAATGAAGTAAGATCTATTTCATCATCATTACCATATGAATCACTTATCTCTTTAGCCCTTTTTTCTTTGGAACCATTATGGTTATAATTTTATACCATTTCTTTTCACATTGCTCCCGTTGATGAAGGATAGGATACATGATATTCACAAGCCTTTCCATCACTTGGCTCCTTGAGAGCATCTCACAGAGTGGATCTACAAAACTCTTCTATCCAAAATATCATATTCTTGCATAATCTTCCAAAGTTTTTCATGTCGCTTAAAATATTTTTCTAGCCATGAATATACTTTATTGGCAACCTTGTACACAAAAGCAAATAGATGTGCATGTGCCCATGATATGAGGCATGGACTCTTGAAAATGGAAAAACACACCTTTCTTATGCCCAATCACTACAGATGCCCCATCTATAGCAATAAGAACCAATTTATAACTCCATAAGCCTAAAAAATAATACTTTAGAGCTTGTTCTTCTATAACACTACTAAGCGAAAATCTGCAAATGCTGCACTCAAAGAAGGAAGACAAAGATGAGAAGAAATCAGAAAAGCAGAAATTGTTTTGCAAATACTATAAAGCAAATGCTCATGTCATTAAGAGCTGTCTAGAACTAGCTGCTAAAGAGGCAAAGAAAAAGGAGGCTAGAATGGTTGTTGCAAAGGCCTCTACACTAGAAACAGAGTCTGCTAATCTTGTGCAAAATGAAGAATGGGAATTTACTACTATTTTCAGTTTTGATCCATCTTCTCATGAGTAGTGTATGTCTGGAGTAGACTCAGATGTTTGGTATTTTGATAATGGGGCAACCAAACATATTACCTCGCAGTGCAGTTTCTTCACTTCACTTGAGCCTGCCCCTATAGGGAATACTGTCACATGCGCCAATAACTCCTCTTATCCTGTCATGGGAGTTGGTAAGATCATTCTAACTATTGATGATGGTAGTTCTTTCACTTGGTCAGATGCTTTATTTGTGGTAGGGATCAAGAAGAATCTGTTATTAGTTTCGGCTTAGCCAAGATTGTATTGGTTGTGAAATTTATTTATGACAGGTGTACAATTCATGATCTGTCAAATGGTGATGTGATTATTGCTTCTGGCATTTTATGTTGTGGGCGTATAAGCTCATAGTCTATGAAAGATTTGTGAATTATTCAACATGTGCAATACATTGATTCTTAGGCTATGTTAGATGCAAAGCTATGTAAGATGCAACAATGAGTACACCCCTTGGTGTGAATTGACCTGTAAGAAACTTTGACATGTATTCTTATGATGTCAAATAACATGGGGGGATGGATGATATTGACGGACAATAATCAAGGAATGAGGTGTCCAACCCAAAAGAATGGATTTAGAGGGAGCTTTCCAAAAACAGACAATGGCTTATGAGCTCTTTATCTCCTAATCTTTCCTCTCCCTAGTTGTATGTTTAAAAGGTTACAACTATTTAGAGTCATGGTCAGTATCAGAAGCTTTGAATTTTCCTCCGCCCCCACGTCTCATCATTGTCCAAGCAATCGACAAGTATTTGCGGGCAGGTCCTTCCTTGCAACTTCTCCTCCACGCTTCTCTACCATCTTCAAGAAGAGTGCAACGATGGAAGTATTTGTGGGCATGAACTTAATCTCAATTGAAACATTTTTTGAGTAAAAAAGCTCATCAATAAAACTTCAGTGGGTCAACACACTGATGTTGAATACCACACTAGTATCTTGTTGTTGGATGATGTTTTAGATTTACCCTGAATCTTTTTGAGGATCTAGTTTATTTCTCTTAAAGATAGGAAAAAATGCTTCAATATCTTATTGAAACATATGTTTACAAAGTTAAAGTCTCGAGTCATCTAGAGTTTGACTTGGAGAAAGTATACATATCTTTGAAGTTTGAGTTGGTTGTATAGAGTTTTAGTTCTTTCTTTCCATTTTTTGAATCTTTTGGGTGAGATATGGTATCTGATTCTTTTCACAAAAGTCGAGGGTTAGCCGACTAGAAGCATGTAACTAAGTTATATATCACAGAAAGATGTTCTATACTAGAACCTTTTCAATCTTCAAAAGATGCTAAGTCCAAGATTGACTTATTCATTTGGGTTTCCTTCCAGTTACTAGCATAACTCTCATGAGTTTCTAGAGTTAAGTACACTCTAGAACAACGAAGTTTAGGAATTGCTCATCAGGTTGACAATTCCCAAGAACTTAAAGATAAAGTCTTTGAGAAAAGTGTCCTAAGTTGGGTGATTTTTTGTTGAATTTGAATTTTTTAGGTTATATTATGGTTGATCTGAAGTAAATGGCACACTCCTAGAATTAACATAAGATTTTTAAAGCCCATTAGGACAAAGTGGTCCTTCGGTTGGGTGAAAAAATCAAGTAACTGTTGGCTAGTAGTAAACAATTGTACAAACATCCAAGATAGATGTCTGGGTTGTGCATGGAGACTTTATAACAAGATGAATAGAGAACAAATGTAGGAAAAAAAAATGTTGCTAATATTAAGTACAAGAATGGTGGCATTGCTCACCAACATGCTCTCAAAGTACAACTTCACTAGTGATCCAAACAACTCAGGTGGGGCGAATATAGGATTCAGGTATGCTGATGCACTTAGATACTTAGCATAAGGAAAAAATAATTAATATTAGGTCACAAAGAGATGTAGCTTTATGTACATCATTGAGAATGGGCAGTTTTGTGTGGGTGACCACCACTCACATAGTGGATTATTGCTCATTTGCACATGAACACACAAGGTTTGGTGACATGAAGTATACCAAGCTAAGTAACCGACTTCATGAACAACAAAATAAAATAAAATGAGCCCTTTATGTTAGCATTATCAAGAGTGAGCTTATATTTGCAATGTAAAATCATCAAAGCCACTTGCATATTCATGGGTTCAACTTGCATTATACACCAACCTAACTAAGAGTCATTTTTGGAAGTGATCCAAGTCTACTTCAGAACATTTTCTAACCATAGATGATCCGATATGATCTTCATACAGCATGCAACTTAGGGTTCATACCACTAGGGCAATGCCCAACTCGCTTTTCCTCATAATGGGGTTCTCACAAGTAAGCAACTATCTTGACCTGTGGACATTGTTTGTATACTAAAAATTACTATGTAAAAACACGTCTCTCTATTAATATCTCTCGCTTACATCGTTGTGTGTGTGTGTAGCTCTCCATAGATGGGCGTGACGACTGTGGCTAGAAAAGTTTACCATGTACCAACAAGGGTGATTTTTTAATGACCTTATTGTCCTATTTCATTATTTTTAACCGTAAAATATGATTGATATCTTAGAGGAACTTTGAAGAAAGAGTAAGAATACTTTGACATGTATTCAGATGATGTCAAGTAACATGGGCGGATGGATGATATTGACAGACAATAATCACGGAATGAGGCGTCCAAACCGAAACAATGGCCTCTTTAATTTAAAGGGAGCTTTCCGAAAAAAAACAAACAATGGCTTATGAGCTCTTTATCTCCTACTCTTTTCTCCCTAGTGCTATGTCTACACGCTTACAGCTGTTTAGAGTCATGGTCGGCATCGGAAGCTTCGACTTTTCCTCCGCCCCCGCGTCTCATCATCGTCCAAGCAACCGACAAGTATTTGCGGCCAGGTCCTTCCTTGCAACTTCTCCTCCGCGCTTCTCTACCATCTTCAAGAAGCCTGCAACAATGGAAGCTCTCAGAAACCCCCTTACCGTCTGCTATTGGCATCGTTCTCTCAGTTGCTTGCTACTACTTTGCCCTTCTCATCTTCTTGTACCGATTCTTATTCAGAGGCTTAAGAGATAACGCACCGCTGCACACATATACGCGTGATGAACTGCGGTGAGGAATTTCAGGACTATTTGCCTCTTATGATCGAGAAATTGGGTGAAGATGGCCTAATGCAGGAGCTTGCAAAGGGTTTCGACTTACTTGCAGATCCTCGTTCCCAAACAATAACGTTTCAGAGCTTGAAGTCAAATGGTCCGATGATCGGGCTGCCGCAGATGACTGACTGTGAATTGCATCGCATGATCAGCGAAGGTGACTCCTACGGCCGTGGCGAGCTTGATCTCCACGACTTCTGCGTCCTTATGGTCCGCACCAGCCCTGTTCTCATGCGTATGGCCAAGGTGATGTTGCATTGGCCAGAAGATGAAACTAATCTAACAAATATTTATTATAATATGTAGCAGGGTTGACATAGCTCTCCCAATTATATTCGATGCTTATTTATATACATGGCGGCTTCGAGTCGATGGATTCACTGTGTATCTATCTACACATGTGTATGGACGTTCCAATAATGTCAAATTTCAGTGTACACAGGAAGAACATGTACACCTACAATCTCTGATTTTTTTTCTTTTACAGTATTTTTCAGACAGGATGTATATGCTACAGGCAGTGCGTTTTCAGATACAGGTTTGAACGTGTGTATATGATCACATACTCGCTGCGATCGTGTATATGTTTCAGGCAGTGCGTTTTCAGATACATATATGTTACAGGATGTATATGTATATGTTACAGGCAGTTCGTTTGGACGTGTGTATATGGTCACATAGTCGCTGCGATCATGACTTCATAAATCTGAATCCAGAGGGCATGTCGCTTGCGTAGTGCATCGTGTCTTTCTAAATGAATATGCAGAAGACTTTAATCATCGCAAACTTGGATGGCCATACGTCAAAGTGTAAGGGGGAAACAGAAAATGTAGTTCAGAGGGCGATTCTTAGCACAGTTTTCCTTTAGCATGAAAACATTTACGCAACATAGTGCCGTAAATTCCAAGTTCAACATGTCAGAACTGGCCTTTGGTTCCAAATTAAACAAAAATAGGAGAAGACAATAAGGAAATTTAGGAAATGAAAGTCTTCCAGGATCCGAGTTTTAGCATTGAGGAGATTTTCTGAAGGATAGGGTTTTAGGACCGTCAAGAATGAGGCGGCATAGTCAAATCAACCATTCATGAAAAGATTAGGGCTTGAATTCCATGCACCTTTGGGATGAGTATGCAGATAGACCTACGGCTGCGCTTCAGGGAATCAAAAATCATGGACACCATTCTTCATCTTTTTTATCAACATAAGACTTAGAAGTGAAGATGATAAATTGAGGCTCGTCTCTTAGCATTACCAAGAACAAGAACTAAGCTATGAAAACCATTAATCCTATATATTTGATAGAAAGGGTTTCGAAAGAGAAACTTCTGGCCATTGTTTAAAAACATTTTCTTTTTATCGAGGGGATAAAATGACTTGTGAACCTCTTTCCTGCTACCTTACCGTAAACATCTCTCTTCTTACAGGAATAGGGTTGGGCATAGCTCTCCCCATTGTATCCAGTGTGATTGTTTATAGACCGGTCGACTTCTATTTCATGGGTTCACTCTATGTATCTCTATACATGTGTGTGGAGGCTCAAATAATGTCAAGTTTCAATCTCTACAGAAAGAACATTTACAGCCACAATGTCTGATTTCGATTTTCACAGTACTCTTCAGACAGGATGAATATGCTACAGCCAATGCATTTTTAGTTACAGGTTTGAACGTGCATCTTATCATATTTACAATATGATCATGACTTCATAAGTCTCAATCCAGGGCGCATATTGCTTGCTTAGTACATTGTTTCTTTCTAAATAAAATATGCAGAACACTGTAACTACCTCAATTTTTGATGGCCATACATCGAAACGTTAGAGGGAGATTGTCAGCATAATTTTGAGCAAGAAAGCGTTCATGCAAAATGTTCAGGTTTCTCTCAAGGTAGACTCCTAGTTCTATATGTCAGAAGTGGCTTTTGGTTCCAAACAAAAAACCAGGGGGAGATAATTCAAGAAAAATCGGAAACAAAAACTTCCGGATCAGGGTCTAAGTGTTGATGAGACTTTTGGAAGGAAAAGGTTTTAGGATTTCGAGGAATGAGATGGGATAGTGAAATCAACCAGTCGTGAAAATATTAGGCCTTGACTTGCATCCACCTTTCGGATGAGTATGCAGATAGACCTACAGCTGCCATGAGACTATGGCTATTTGGAACCTTCCCTCTTAGCTATATCGGAGGTGCTATCAAGCTTATACACCATGAAGAACCCCTATGAGAATGATTGTCTTATAAAGGCTCAAATAGACATACATTTATTCTTGGTGTCATTCATTTAATGTGGAAAGGGGTAGATTGTATCACAGAAAAATGACACTGATAAAGCTTATGATAGGTTTCATTGGGATCCCCTTCTACATTACCTATGCATATGTGGCATAGTAGTCATTTTTGAAAAAAGGTTCACCATATGTGTCTCTTGATTGTTGATAAACATTAATGCTTCTATTTTTACTAAAAAACATATAGATTTTATTCCTCAAAATATGCTCTCTCACTCTCTTAAGCCCTTTTATACACGGTGATCCTTCATTTTGTTATTCAATGATCTCAATAGATTAGAGATTATCTCTTCAAATCCTAAGGGATTGTTTGAATTCTTTCTTATCTTGCTGGATAATATATCGTCTATCACTCTAGGTATTGAAGTGGTGCAATTGCATTACACCACAATGGATTCCCCTTTAAGAGAGCTTCACGACGATGCTCACACATTAGAAAACAGAGCTTTCGGCAACACACATGATACTTTTCACATACTTGTAGAATACGTAGAAACTACATAGTACGTAGAGACCCTAAACACAGATTTCCTAGGTTTTACGAATGTGTTCGAGCAAATTTGTTTCACTATTAAAGAACATATACACAAGTGTTCAACGACCATTTGGCCTTTCACATGGACACTAACAATAACAATCTCCCACTGAAGGCCAATATGGCCAAAGTGAGCTAATGGGAGAAAAAATAAAGAATGATAAGGGATACTTGTGTCTAAGTATAGAAACTATACCTCCCATATGATGGCCATGTTGTAGCATGTACGAACATTTGGCCTTTCACATGGACACCAACAATAACAATCTCCCACTGAAGGCCAATATGGCCAAAGTGAACTAATGGGAGAAAAAATAAAGAACGATAAAGGATACCTGTGTTTGTAAGTATATAACCTATACCTCCCATATGATGGCCATGTTGTAGCATGTACAAAGAACTATGTAAGATCATGAACCAAGTAATCCCCATCAAGTTAAAAACAATGTCAAAAGTTATGCTACAGTAGAGATTTAGTCAAAACATCTGCCATATTATCTCGAGTATGTGTTGATATATTTTGGTAGTGATGTGTGTGAACACACTTAGGACCACCGGGGTACCTTTTTTTCCCTCGACTTTTATATATTCTTATAACTCTAAGGGGCCACTTATCTTTTTTAATTCACCTTGTAAGACATTTTGTATTGTGTTATGACCCATGCTTCTCCTTCTTCCTTGTGTTGTTCTTGTTCTTTCGTAGATCTCGAACTCCAATAATTGGTATCAGAGTAGGACGCCGCTTCATCTAGGGCATCATCGGCACCCCTCCAATCACAGTCCCATTTGAAATTTTCATATGAGCTTGTTTTTGCCTTCAAATGTACTATTGCAGCAATTATACAGATAATTTTGTTCTTTTTTGTCTCTCACTATAAGTTTTGGTTTGCAAGTACAAGCGCCTCGAAATCCGCCACAAGTTTAGCAGAGCTTGACAAGGTGTTTTTGTTCAAATTTTTTAGATACAATCAATTTTCCATGTCAAGTTATTTAGTCACTAGCCATGGATGAAAGCAATGATGCAGTCCATATGTTGACAGTTGAGGATAAGTTGGGATTATTACCCATTTTGGACATATATGATGCATCATGTATTGTTAGCAAAAGGGCTATGGAATATTATGCATGGTGTTGAAAAACATCCTACTACACTTGCAAATACAAATATTGAAGGTGATGCAGAAAGCATTGAAGATGATGGTCTTTAAATTCATGTTCGTGTTGCAGTTCTTGTCATACCTACTACAAAGCAAGTTCATTGAGATGGCGGAGATCCTCAAGCACATGCATTGATAGCTTTGTCTCTCAAACATGTCATTATCCCTCACATTCACTCTTGCAAGACAACAAAGGATGCTTGTGATACACTTATAACTTTATACAGGGAAGGAAATGAGGCTTGTGTTTCTTACCTCCAAAAATAGTTGGAGAGTGCTCATATGAAAATGAAAGAGTTTCTATGGATTTTGTTGATATATTTAGGCAGTGATGTGTGTGAGCACTCTAGGATCGACAGGGCACTTTTTTCCCTCTTTAGGAGATTTTTTTCCCCCGACTTGTATATATGTGTAGTGCCCTAACGGGCTACTTATCTTTATATATTCTAGTGGTAATACATTTAGTATTGTGTGTTGTGCCCCAAGCTTCTTTTTCTTCCTTGTGATGTTTGCGTACTTCAACAGACGACTATCTCCAACAATTGGTATCAGAGTAGGCCATTGCTTCATCTAGGGCATCGTCGACACCCCTCCGGTCACAATCTCAGAATCACACAAAATTTGGTACGCATACTCAGGGTGATTAGGAGATATAAAAAACTTCATTGTGTGGTGGTGAAATTGTGATTTGAGCTCATTTCGGCCTCCGAACGCATTATCATAGTGCTTGTGCAGGCTATTTCATCTTTTTATGCCAAAGATATATACCAGTTTCGGTTTGCTAGTATAAGCTTCTCAAAGTTTACTACAGGTTTAGCAGAACTTGTCAGGGTACTTCTCTTCAACTTTTCCAGATATAGTCATTTTTCTGCATGAGGGTATTTTAGTGAGCGGCCATGGCTAAAAGCAGTGATGTATTCCATATGTTGGCTGTTGAGGATAAGTTGGATGGTATCAATTACCCTTTGTGGGCTTATATAATGCGACATGTAATGGTTGCAAACTAACTGTGGAACATTGTGTAGGGTGTTGAAAAACATCCTATTACACCTGAAAATATAGGTATTAAAGCTGATGAAAATGGCATTGAAGATGCTGATATTCTTCAGATTCTTGTTCACGCTGCAGCTTCTGCTGCACCTATTACAAAGCAAATTCGTTGGGATGGCAGAGATGCTCAGACACATGCATTGATAACCTTGTTAGTCAAACGTGTCATTATTCCTCACATTCGCACTTGTAGAACAACTAAGGATGCTTAGGATACACTTATCACATTGTACTAGGCTAGGAATGATGCTCGTGTTGCTTACCTCAAAAAACAGTTGGAGAGTGAGCATATGAATGAAGATGATTCTATGGATAGTTTTCTAACAAAGATCAAAGACTTGAAGGAACAGATGACTTTTTAGCTCACTTGTGCAGGCTGTTCTGAATGGTCTTTCTAATTCATATCAGAGTTTTGCTTCTACTCTTTGTTTGATGATGAAAGGCAATCCAAATGGCTTGTCATTTGAGGACTTAGTTTTTGTTCAGTTGTAGGAAGATCAGTCTAGATAGAACATATCTACTATGTGTGTTGCAGATCAAGCTTTCCTGGCTAGTTAGAAGGGCAAAGGTAAATGGAGCTCATCTACTGCTTGTTATGTTTACAAACTTGTAAACATCAAAGTACACAATGAAACATGATAAGACCTCCCAATATCTTCAAAAGATCAAACAAATATTTCCAAACTTCAGAAATCAAACTTTCCTCCAAACTTTCAAAAAAACAGAAATGGATGACTGTAGCAAAATAACCACCAAAAACTCTCTTAGCATAATTTGTCAAAACTAATAATATATTTTGAAAGTAGACTCTGAGCATGCTCTAGAAACAAAAAACGTCAATAAAGGTGGAGTATAGCTCCCAAACGAATAGTTTGAAGTCAAGGTATGCAGAGGCGTGCAACAGCAAGGTATTACTAAATGTTTGAATTGAAAACTGATATATACCAGCAACAAAACTCAATAATTTATGCAAAATTTTGATATACAGAGAAATTATGAGAGCTAAGGAAACTCCTCCAAGTGAAATTACTCAAAAAGACCTCATAACGACTGAGATATGAGAGTTTGAAGAGAGATATGTTTGTGATGAGACACCGGATAGACACAAGAAAGAAGATCTACAAAAATGCCTACTTGCACGGGACTTTCTCATTGTTTTTTGTAGAAAAACTGATTTACTTTCATATTACAAGTTGTAAGCTTTGTAAAGCAACAAGAATCACTCAATTTGGCCACCTACACTAAGAGAACCACTCTTTTTATTGAGAGGCTATCAACAGAAGCGCCTTCCTTGTCTAAAAATACATACCTCTCCTTTCCTTTTTACTTTTATCTACTTTTATCTACTTTTACTCTAAATTTGGAGATGTGAGCACCCACATGTTATTTATCATAAATAATAAACTCCATAAGCCTAAAAATAATACTTTAGAGCTTGTTCTTATGTAACATTGCACCCATCAAACTCTAAATGCAAAGCGTTGACTCTAAGTAGAACTTTGATTTGCTTGAGCTTCTCAGCATCCACTACTTTTGTGAGTATGTCTGCTAATTGATCTTTAGTTCCAACATGTTGAATATCAATATCTTCATTGAGCACCTTCTCTCAGATATAGTGGTAGTGTACTTCAATGTGTTTGGTTCTTGCATGGTGCATTAGATTAGACACGAGCTGTAATGAACTTACATTATCTCCAAAGAGTAGTGGATGGGCTCTAGATAGATTCATATCTTCATAAAGCTTCAAATAACACATAATCTCACATGTTGCATTTGTAAGGCTTCTATATTCAACTTTTGTGCTTGAAAGTGCTACTGTAGGCTGTTTTTTAGAACTCCATGAAACCAAATTATTACTTGCAAATATAAGATATCCATCTGTATGCCTTCTCTCATCCTTATTTCCAGCCCAATTTGCATCACTGTATGCTTTCAAATCCATAACTTCATGATATTTATAAATCAAACCTTCATTTAATGTACCCTTCAAATATCACAAGACCCTTTTAGCTGCTTGCATATGTACATTTGTGGGTTTGTTCATGAATTGAGACAATGTATATATGCTAAATGTAATATCCGGACTTGTCAAAGTTGCATATATAAGAGAACCAATCAAAGACCTGTAGATAAGTGGATCTTCTAAAGGTTCACCATCTTCAACACTGTACTTCACATTGGGTCCCATCGGATTACTGATACTCTTGCAATGCTCCATGCTATATTTCTTTAACAAATCTGAAATATACTTCCTTTGTAGAAGATATACACCATCTTCCTTCTTCATAACTTCGATTCCAAGAATGTACGTTGATTCTTCTAAATCTGAAATTTTAAATTCAGATCCAAGCTCTGCTTTGATTTTCTCTATCTCACCTTCATCGTTTCCTGTTATTATCAAGTCATCCACATAAATTGAGATATAAACAATCAATGATCCTTCAACCTTAACATACAAAGAAATATTTGCATTTGAACAATTGTATCCTTGCTTTTCAAGAAACTTTACCAATCTAAAATTCCAAGCCCTTGGAGCCTGCTTAAGACCATACAATGCTTTCAAGAGTTTACATACATGTGTAGGCTCCTTGGGATCTTCATAACCTGCTGGTTGCTCCATTTACACGTCTTCTTTTAAATCACCATTCAGAAATGTATTTTTGATATCTAATTGATAAAGATTCCATACCTTGCTTGCGGCAAAACTTATTAGTGTCCTTATTGTTGATATCTTGGCAATAGGAGAAAATGTCTCCTCATAATCGATGCCATAACTCTGTGCATAACCTTTACAAACAAGCCTTGCTTTACATCTACTTACTGAACCATCACTGTTTCTTTTTATTCTGTATACCCATTTGTTACCGATTACCTTCATGTTAGGTTCCCTTGGAGCTAAACTCCATGTATTATTCTCATACAAAGCTTCCATTTCTTCATCCATTGCTTTAACCCATTTCTTTACCTTTGATGCTTCTTTAAAAGTTGTTTGTTCCTACTCCTCAAGAAGTTTTGCTATATAAGCTGCATGAGAAAATCTTTGCGGTTGCCTTCTTTCTCTTACTGGATACCTTGATTGACTTCTTGTCTTACCATGCTTTTCCATCCTTTGATGTATGTATGCATATGCATATGCATTAGGTATGCATATGTATGCATGTATGTGTATGTGTGTGTATGTCTCTTTATGTGTATGTGTGTATGCATATATGTGTGTGTATGTGTGTGTGTCTATGTGTGTATGTGTATGTGTGTGTATGTGTGTGTATGTGTGTGTATGCATGTAAGCATGTATGTATGCATATGCATGCACATTATCTATGCATATGTATGCATGTGTGTGTATGCATGTAAGTATGTAAGTATGTATGTATGCATATGCATATGCATTATGTATGCATGTATGAGTATGTGTGTGTGTTTGTCTCTCTACATGTGTGTGTATGCATATATGTGTGTGTATGTGTCTATATGTGTGTGTGTGTCTATGTGTGTATGTGTGTGTCTATGTGTGTATATACATGTGTATTTATATATATGTCTATGTATGCGTGTGTATGTGTGTGTGAAAATGTGTGTGGATGTGTGTGTGTAAGTGTGTATGTGTCTATGTGTGTGTGTGTATATGTGTGTGTGTATGTGTATGTGTGTGTGTGTCTATGTGTGTGTGTCTATGTGTGTATGCATGTGTCTATGTGTGTATATGTGTGTGTGTGTATGCATGTGTATGTGTGTATGTAAATTAGTGTGTATATGTGTGTGTGTAAATCTATGTGTATGTGTGTGTATCTATGTGTGTATGTGTGTCTGTGTGCATAAACGTGTGTATGTGTATATATATGTGTGTATGCATGTGTATGTGTGTGTGGAAATGTGTGTGGATGTGTGTTTGTGTGTGTGTGTATGTGTCTAATATGTATGTGTGTGTGTATTGTGTGTGTGTCTATGTGTGTATATGTGTGTCTATGTGTGTATGTGTGTGTATGTATGTGTCTATGTGTGTGTGTGTGTCTATGCATATGTACATGTGTGTGTAAATCTGTGTGTGTATATGTGTGTGTGTGCATACTTTGCTTCAAAGGATGTGTGTGCATACTTTGCTTCAAACGATGTGTGTGCTCAAACCGTGTCGATCTCTCTATCTCTCTCTCTCTCTATCTATCTATCTCTCTTTCTGTCTCTCTCTCTATCTATCTCTCTTTCTCTCTCTCTCTCATCCTAATCGTGGCATAAATGTGCTGGGAGAAATTGAATTTTTTTTTTAACATTCCAGACCATCACTTACGTGATGCTCTGGAATACCAGAACGTTGTGTATGCAATGCTCCAATGTCGCAAGTAGTTTGCCAACATCGTTAAAGCCAGTGATGCTCTTTGCGATGCATATTTTTAGCATCGCATAAGAAACACTATGCATCGCTTATGTGACGAGTCGTCTTTTTTTAATAAAAAAATGTCTCGTCGCTTATGCGATGCTAGCATTGCATAAGCGACGAGACCCACTCTTTTTTCATTGGGGGTGTTGCTATGCCCCCTATTTCTAGTAGTGAAAGTTAGTGAGATAGAGAGTATAAATAAGAAAAGAACACGAGCATGGAAAGATAGTCGTGAGAGAATGAAAAGGCAATGCTCGAAGAAGATGAGCGAACTTGAGGAAAGATTAAGAGAAACGAAAGCCAAGTTAATCGAAATTGCATCTCAAATGCACTCGCAAAACCCACCCACCCCATCCACATCAAACCATTGCATAGACCCACCACTCATTGTGAATAAACTGTAACCGTGGTCAGTGCTCGTAGTACCCCAAAAGGCTTGGACATGATGTTCATGGCCTACCAAGCTCGGCTTCAAGAAGGGCCAATACCTACAAACCTAGACAAGCGTTACCCTAGAACAAATTTAGAGATTGAACGGTCAAAATTTTGCATGAAAATGGTAGAACTAGCTATGGCTATGCTTGAGGCCAATCAATTATTCAATCAAACGAATTCTATCAAATGGGGTTTTCATTTCCAAAGTTTATTAGAAATATTAGAACAGTTGGTAAACAAGCCACATGTTTCTTTACCTCTATAGGCTCAACCTAATGTTGAAAGAGAAAGCTCAGCACCAACGAAAGTTTATGTTCGTGATTCCATGGATGATGGAACACCTTTTAATTGAACAATACTCTCAAGAGTTCTTGTAGGAAATACAAGAAGAGAAATGGACCAAGGAGAAGAATAATCCCCCTCCTATTCCTAAAATTGATGATCTTCATGATCAGTTTCCCCAAGACATTCCATCTATTTATGGAGAACAAGCAGAGCAACAAGAAGATGTTAGATTTTGAATCTAATTCTTTACAAGTGTTACCACAATTCATAGGCCCATGGGAATTTGAATCTCTTTAGATCAAAACTCCCACAATACTGATAAGAAATGAAGACTCAGTGGTTCTAAGAATCACTAAAGTCATGAAGAACACTAAGGTGCAATGTCAGCTCACCTTAGAAGAGCTACTCAAAGTAAAACCTGAGTTGTGGAAACATGTGGCAAATCAGGTTCCAAAACTTGATTCCAATATGTCAAAAAGAGGTTCTAAGCAAAAAGTCCCAAAGATACCTCTAGAAAAAATAGGAAACATGAGCGAAGGTGAAGAAGTTAATACTTGTCTTCCAATCACCTACCAAGGTTACACAACCAAAGCTATCTTAGATTCAGGTGTTGGTGTTGCAATTGCGACCACTTTCCTTGTGGAAGCAATGGGGCAAACCTACATTCAGACCAACTAGAATGAAGCTTCAAATGGTTGATGGCCATGTTGAAAGATCCCTAGGATTGCTAGAAGGGATAACTCTAACCACTTGTGGTGTAGAGTTTGAACACACCTTTGCTATATGTGACTCTGGCAAAAATAATGTCCATGAAATGATCCTAGGAAGAACCTTCCTGTTGGAGTTAGACGTCTGCGGAAGCACATGAACAGCACAAGGAAGAAGAAGAAGCTTGGAGCACAACACACAATACTGAATGTATTACTAGAGAATGTACAAAGATAAGTAGCCCATTAGGGCAATAGGCGTATATACAAGCCAGGGGAAAAAAACCTCCTAAAGAGGGAAAAAAGTGCCCCAACGGTCCTAGTGTGTTCACACACATCACTACCTAAATATATCAACAAATCCCCCCTGGGAGTGATGCGGTGAACAAGGAGCTTGCACTCATGTATAAGGAAGTGCCAAGCTATGTGGAAATCACTCCATAAAAGGAAGTAAGCCCAAAGCTTTTCGGAAAGCTTCAAACTTCTTCCTAGGCAGAGCCTTCGTGAAAAGGTCTACAATGTTCTCCTGCGTGGGCACATATGCCAAGCTGATCTCCCCAACAGAGAACCTCTCCTTGACATAGTGATAATGCACCTCAATGTGCTTAGTGCGGGCATGGAATACAGGGTTCCTCGCAACTTCCAATGCGCTCTGACTGTCAATGAAGATGGTGGTGGCAGAAGACTGGCCAACACCCAAATCAGCCATAAGGCGTCTGAGCCACACACACTCAACAGTCGCTGTGAAAGCTGCCCTATACTCAGCCTCACAAATGGAAGTGGCCACAATAGGCTGCTTCTTGCTCAACCAAGATATACATGAGCTACCAAGCATGAAGCAAAAACCACTGGTGGACATATGAGTGTCATAGCAACTAGCCCAATCTGAGTCAGAAAAAGCATGCAAATTTGGCGGTAGTGATCCCCCCTTGGGATAAAACAACCCAAGTAGCCGAGTACCACTCAAGTAGCGAAAGATGCGCTTAACCGCCTTCCAATGCGTGACTCCTGGGCAATGCATAAACCTGCTCAGCTGTGAGACAACAAACTGAATATCTGGCCGAGTAATGCATAAGTAAATCAAGCATCCAACAGCCTGTTGATAGAGAACAACATCAAATGCATCTCTAGCATCATGAAGACTCAATCGTAAGCCTGTCTCCATAGGAGTGGCAATAGGCTTACAGTCTTCAAGGCCAAAACGCTGCAATAATGTGTCAATATATTTCGTTTGACACAAAGCCATTCCACCATCAACTTGCATAAACTGAATGCCCAAATAGTGATGCAAATGCCCAAATCAGACATCTCAAATGAGGCATGCAAATCAGCCTTGAAATCAGCAATATGCTTCTCAATAGGACCAGTGAGCAGCATATCATCAACATAGACAACAATGATCAGAAGCACATCATTAGCACGCTTAACATATAAGGTGCTTTCAGTTGGACTGTTCACAAAACCATGTGCAACTAGATAGGCATGTATCTTCTCATACCAAGCACGTGGTGCTTGCTTTAAACCATATAATGCCTTCTTTAACGTGCACACCTGGTTTTCATGCCCTTTCTGCACAAAGCCACGGGGCTGAAAAACATACACTTCTTCATGCAAGTCACCATTCAAAAATGCTGTTTTAATGTCCAACTCATGTACATTCAAACCATGATGGGCTGCAAGTGCACAAATGCTCCGAACAGTAGTCATACGGCATGTAGGTGCAAAGGTCTCATAAAAATCAATGCCTCTTTCCTGCGCATAACCCGTTGCAAAAAGCCTAGCCTTATACCTGTCAACTGTACCATCAGGTTTACGCTTCAGCTTGTATACCCACTTAGTGCCAATGGCCTTCTTGCCAAGAGGCAAGTCACATAAAGACCATGTACCATTCTTCATTATAGCATCATATTCAGATTGCATGGCAGCCATCCAATTTTCTGAATTCTCTGCTTCATCAAAAGAAACAGGCTCATTCTCATCACAGAGACTAGACGCAGCCATAGCATAGCAATCTGATGCAAAGGAGGCACTATGAGAGCCTGAACGAGTACGATATGACAAAGGTGCATCTAATTTGCTATCACGCAAAGTCTGCACCAGCCATTTTGGCATAGTTTTTGCCTGCTCAATATCAGCTCTCTCATCAACAAGTGCATCATGTAAATCTGCATCAGAAATAGAATGATCTGCATCATCATATGAAACCTGCAAAGGCTGAGAGGTTGCCTCATTAGGACCAGCACTAGATTGTCCACCTGTAAAAAGAGGCATCAACGTATCATACATGTCTTTGGAGCTAACAGATGTCTCCTTAGTACATGAAAGCAATGGTTGAATAGCATCTTCCACAAAGACAACATCACGGCTAACCAGAATGCGTTTACTCTGTGGATGATACAGACGATAGCCTTTACTTTCAAAACTGTACCCAACAAAAATACATTTTACTACCTTATCATCCAATTTTCTGCGATGTTGTTCAGGCACTAATGCATATGCCAAACAACTAAAAACACGCAGATGAGCAATAGATGGCTTGCGGTCATGCCAAGCCTCATATGGAGTGATAGATTGCAGCGCTTTAGTGGGACACCTGTTTAGTACATATGTTGCACACATGACAGCCTCAAGCCAGAAACTATGTGGTAAAGCCTGACTCTTGACCATGCACCTCGCCATCTCCATGAGTGACCTGTTCTTTCGTTCAGCAACTCCATTCTGTTGAGGTGTATACAGAACTGTACACTGGTGTTTTATCCCACGTTCAGCCAGAAATGCATTAAAATCAGAAGACATATATTCCCCCCCTCGATCAGAATGGAGGGTGCCCATTTTACATGCTAACAGATTTTCAGCCAAAACCAAAAACTGTTTAAAGCACATGAACACTTCGGACTTTGCTTTGAGTGGATATACCCATGCATGTCTAGAAAAATCATCAATGAAATTCACGTAGTAAAGGTAATTTCCAAAAGAGGGTGTCTGCATAGGACCACAGACATCACTATGTACAAGTTGCAATTTCTGTGTAGCCCGAACTGAACCATCATTTGGAAAGGAGGAACGCTGCATTTTGCCCAAAATACAGCCTTCACAAACATGTTTTCCAGGTGCCTCAAGTTTGGGCAAAGAGGACACCATTTCAGATTTCTGCAGGCGTAGCAAACTAGCAAAATTCAGATGACCAAAGCGTGCATGCCAAAGCTTTGCATCTGACATAGCCTGAGAATCATTTACTGCACATGCCAAATCATTTTCAGATCTTTCATAGTCTATGAGCTTATACAACCCACGACATAAAATGCCAGAAGCAATAATCACATCACCATTTGACAGATCATGAACTGTACACTTGTCATCAATAAATTTCACAACCAAGCCAATCTTGGCTAATGCAGAAACTGATAACAGGTTCTTTTTGATCCCTGGCACAAATAAAGCATCTGACAAAGTGAAAGAACTACCATCAGCAGTAGTCAAAATGATCTTACCAACTCCCGTAACAGGATAAGAGGAGTTGTTGGCGCATGTAACAGTATTCCCTGTAGGGGCAGGCTCGAGTGAAGAGAAGAAACTGCGCTACGAGGTAATATGTTTGGTTGCCCCACTGTCAAAATACCAAACATCTGAGTCTACTGCAAACATGCACTACTCATGAGAAGATGGGTCAAAACTACAGATAGTAGTAAACACCCATTCTTCTTCCTGCACAAGATTTGCAGACTCTGTTTTTGGTGTAGAGGCCTCTACAACAACCATTCCAGCCTCTTTCTTCTTTGCCTCTTTAGCAGCCAATTTTGGACAGTTCTTTATGATATGATCATTCCCTTTACAGTACTTGCAAAACAATTTCTACTTTTCTGATTTCTTCTCATCTTTATCCTGGTTCTTTGAATGTGCAGCATTTGCAAATTTTTGCTTACTAGTAGAAGAGCTCCATTTTCCTTTGCCCTTCTGACTAGCCAGGAAAGCTTGATCTGCAACACGCATAATGGACCTGTTCTGCCTGGACTGATCTTCCTGCAACAGAACAGAGACTAACTCCTCAAATGACAAGGCATTTGGATTGCCTTTCGTCATCAGAACTGCCCAGACGAGTTCTGCTAGACCTGTAGCAGACTTCGAGACGCTTAAACTGGTGAACAGAAACTGGTATATACCTTTGGCACAAAAAGACAAAATAGCCTGCACAAGCGCTATAATAGTGCGTTCGGAGGCCGAAACGAGCTCAGATCGCGATTTCGGCACCACACAATGAAGCTGTTTTGATCTCTGAAACACCCTGAGTATGCTCACCAAATTTCGTGCGAATCTGAGACTGCAAACGGAGGAGTGTCGACGGCGCCCTAGATGAAGCGACGACCTGCTCTGATACCAATTGTTGGAGTTAGACGTCTGCGGAAGCACATGAACAATACAAGGAAGAAGAAGAAGCTTGGAGCACAACACACAATACTGAATGTATTACTAGAGAATGTACAAAGATAAGTAGCCCATTAGGGCAATAGGCGTATATACAAGCCGGGGAAAAAAAACCTCCTAAAGAGGGAAAAAAGTGCCCCGGCGGTCCTAGTGTGTTCACACACATCACTATCTAAATATATCAACACTTCCTATGGCAACTACATAGAATTGGGGAACCAACTCCTTGTATTTTCAGAACTTAGGGGTCACAACCAAGGTAATTTTGAAGGATTATACCTTCAGAGATGTACCACTCCTATAGTGGAATCCTATCCACAAGGTGCAAGAGGATTCAATTTCTGTGCATTCGGTAAGTTCTTCTGATCCATCTTGGATGCATGAAGATACTCACTTGTGGATGTGCAAGGTCGTAGATGAAGAGGAAAGGCATCTAAAAGCAAGAGAAGAAGGAACCCCTCAAGGAGCCAGACAGGCTAGAGACCCAGCCTACACATCGATGATCTTTCTAGATGAGGAATTTGAGCCTCATGGTTGGGCGAAAATCTTAGCAACCATGGACATCGCTGTCAATGAAGAACACTGGAAACCTCATTGTGATGACGAGGGTTATGATATCTCTTTGTTCATGTGTGAACCATTCCTAGAAGAGTGTGACTCTGATGAGGTCATGGAAGAAGAAGAGGACAACAATGATCTAGAGTCCATTGTGATGGATCATTTCTTTGACTCAGAGGAGCACTATCTAGAAGATGTAGGAATATTTAACAAAAAAGAAGAGCCCTTCACAAGAATTAAAATTGTAAATTCAAAGGATGGAAGTGAAGGTAGTCAAAAGAAAAAGAAAAGAAAAGTAGTGAAACAAGTAGAGGAATCATTGTTTGAAGTACCAGATAATTTCAAGAAATATGAAGTTGAAGGCCGGAAAATTTTTGTATGAATGCCTAAGAGAAACGCCATCACAGGGAAGCATATGATAATAAAGAGGAAACCAAAAAAATGTAGTAACCATTGAAGAGAATGAAGAGTGATGTATGTACATAGGAGAAGACCTAAGTGGAAAAGAAGAGGTAGAGCTTGTAGCTTTATTAAGGGAATATAAGGATGTGTTTCTGTGGACCTATAGAGACCTAAAGGGAGTAGATCCACAAATATGATCTCATATGATCCTAATGATGGATGAAGCCAAGCCCACCAAATAGAAGCCCTACACATGTAATGACACTTATGCAGCCAAAATAAAAGAAGAAATCGATAGACCAATTGAAGCTATATTTATCTATGCTATTGAGCATACTGAATGAGTGTCCCCCATCATAGTGGTACCCAAGAAGAATGGAAAGTTGCATGTGTGTATTAACCTTAGAAAAGTGGGTGCCGCTACAATAAGAGATAGCTATCCACTTCCAATCACCTAACATTTATTGGAGCATGTTGCAAGCAAGGAAATTTATGGCTTCCTTGATGGATTTTTAGGTTACAACCAGTAGCAATTGCCCTAGAAGATCAAGAAAAAATAGCCTTCACCACATAGTGGGGAATCTTTGCATTTTGTGTGATGCCATTTGGGCTCACCAATGTACTTGCAACATTCCAAAGGCTCATGTGTCGTGTCATCAAAGAGTTCTTGTAAAAGAGCTTAGAAGTATATGTGGTCGATTTATGTGCTCATTCCCAAGAAAGAAGATACCACATCCTTGAGCTCAAACAGATCTTCAACAAGTGTAGAGAATATTGAGTGTGTTTGAACCCAAAAGCGTTTGTGTTCATGGTATGTCAATTTAAGATCTTAGATCATATTGTTTCTAAGAACAGAATATCAATAGATGAGGACAAAGTAATATCCATAGCCAAGTTGCAAAGGCTAAGGAATGTTAAAGAGGAAAAAGTATGTAACGTAGGTTTATCCACATGTACGGATCATATCTAAACCTCTTTATGCTCTGGTGATAAATTTTGTGTGGAACAATGAATGCAAAATTTCTTTGAATGATATGAAGAGATGTTTGTGCACAAAACCAACACTGACCACTCCATATTGGAATAAACCATTCCATGTCCATGTAGATGCATCCAATTATGCAATATGATGTATGCTAGCACAACCTAGAGGTGAAGGAAATCTGGATTTGCCTATAGCATATGCTAGTAGGCAGCTAAACACGGTTGAAAAAAAGTATACAACAACTAAAAGAGAAGGCTTAGGCATGGTATATGACATGAAGAAGTTTAGACACTATCTATTGGCCAACAAGTTCAAGTTTTTCACTGATCATCAAACTTTATTATGTTTGGTCAATAAACCTTGCAATAGAGGATGCTTAGTAAGATGGTTCCTCTTACTAATGGAATACAACTTTGAAGTGGTTCTTAGGAAATATAGGACCCACCTCAAGGTGGATCACCTTTCTCACATCACTTCAGGAGAGTCAACACAAGGAGTGTCTGATGAGCTGCTCGATGCTTATCTGTTCAATTTAGAAGTTGTTTCTAAATGGGAAAATAATTTGGAACCTATCCTAACCTTCAAACCTACAAATAAGAATGTGAAAACTAACAAAGATGTTGTAAAATCACAAAAATATCAAATATTGGCAGGAAGTATGTACAAACAAAATATAGAGGATGTACTAGCTTGTTGTGTCGAGGAGGATGAACATAGCAGTTGGTTGCAACAAGCCCATGAAGGATTGCTAGGTATTCACTATTCTAAACAACAAACATTGCAAAATCTGAAACTTTTAGGAGTGTATTGGCCTAGTATGGATAAAGAAATACATGAGTGGATTAAGAATTGTCCAATGCGTTAGCAAAGACCCCCAGTGGAGTATGCTACCCTTTATCATGTGTCATTAATTTCAGAATGGAGCATTCCATTGGTAGAATTCATGCGATCGGGACATTACCCAGCGAGGCTAGTCTAGCAAGAAAACAAAGCATGGAACAAGAGGCTCAACACTAAGCCTTAGTAGGAGACAACCTATACTAGAGAGGCAAAGATGGTTACCTAAGACTCTACGTTCATGAATCAAACTATTTGAAAATCTTAGAAATTGATCATAGCGGTGTTGTAGGCAACACTTTTGGGATTGATAAAGTAATTAAGACCATTCTATTCTTAGGTCTTTGGTGGCCCACTCTTCATATGGATACACATACCTATGTGAAGAGATGTGAAACATATCAACGTGCACAATATCTGATAAGAAAAGACGAGATGCCTTTGAGGCTAATGATGGGAGGGCGTGCATTCTCAAAGTGGGCTACAGACTTCGTTGGCGCTATTAACCCCCAGCTAGAAACTCCCATGCACAGTACATTATTGTAGCCCCCTATTACCTTTTAAAGTGGGTGGAAGTCAAAGCCACAACAAAAGATGATGTTCAAATGATGGCTAGGTTCTTATTCGAGAATGTGTTTGCCAGATACGGGTTACCAAGAGTTAGTAAGTGATGAAGGTAGAGACTTCTTGAATGAAGTCATGGAAAAACTTCTCCAACAATTCTTGGTGATACATAAGAAGTCTTCTCCCTTTCATCCACAAGCTAATAGACAAGTGGAGAGCACAAATAAGATACTATGTAATGGATTGGCAAAAGTGTTAAATAATAAACGTTCTAATTGGGGTAAAGAACTTCATCATGTAGTATGGGCATATCGACTCGCCTGCAAAAGGGTACTTAGTTCCACCCCATTTCAGATGGTCTTCGAGCAAAATGCTCTATTACCATTAGATTTCTTGATCCCAACTTTAAAAGTACCACAAGAGCACGAGTGGAATGGACACAAATTTTCCTCTAGGATATTCGATCTAGAACGATTAGGTGAGACCAGGCTATGAGCAGCAGCAGACATCTACGTTGCAAAGAAAAGACAAAAGGCATTCTTTGATGCACACATCAAGGATAAAGATTGAAAGAGGGAGACCTAGTGTTGGTTTATGCGCTAAAGTAGTATGCCCATAAACTACAAAAACAAGGATATGGACCCATGGTCATTAATAGAGTTTCCACTAGCGACGTGGTTCAATTGGCCACTTGAGAAGGTGACTCAACATCGTAGTGGATGTTGAGTCAAGCTCTATCAAGAACCTCTTACAGAGGATATGCTAATGAGACTCAATACCACTAAGAAGCGAAAAGAAGAAGAGTTAAGGGTTAGGGAAGAAGCACAGGTAGAGGCTAGAGAGCACACAGGTGAAATAAGTGAAGGTTAAAAGGCCTATATTTCAATCCCAATGCCCCAAGATATCACATGGCCATGTGCAAATTATGGGGTGTAATTGCTTCTCGAATAGTTGACTAACATCCCTTATGGGGTAAAGAACTTCATCATGTAGTATGGGCATATCGACTCGCCTGCAAAAGGGTACTTAGTTCCACCCCATTTCAGATGGTCTTCGAGCAAAATGCTCTTTTACCATTAGATTTCTTGATCCCAACTTTAAAAGTACCACAAGAGCACGAGTGGAATGGACACAAATTTTCCTCTAGGATATTCGATCTAGAACGATTAGGTGAGACCAGGCTATGAGCAGCAGCAGACATCTACGTTGCAAAGAAAAGACAAAAGGCATTCTTTGATGCACACATCAAGGATAAATGATTGAAAGAGGGAGACCTAGTGTTGGTTTATGCGCTAAAGTAGTATGCCCATAAACTACAAAAACAAGGATATGGACCCATGGTCATTAATAGAGTTTCCACTAGCGACGTGGTTCAATTGGCCACTTGAGAAGGTGACTCAACATCGTAGTGGATGTTGAGTCAAGCTCTATCAAGAACCTCTTACAGAGGATATGCTAATGAGACTCAATACCACTAAGAAGCGAAAAGAAGAAGAGTTAAGGGTTAGGGAAGAAGCACAGGTAGAGGCTAGAGAGCACACAGGTGAAATAAGTGAAGGTTAAAAGGCCTATATTTCAATCCCAATGCCCCAAGATATCACATGGCCATGTGCAAATTATGGGGTGTAATTGCTTCTCGAATAGTTGACTAACATCCCTTATGGGGTAAAGAACTTCATCATGTAGTATGGGCATATCGACTCGCCTGCAAAAGGGTACTTAGTTCCACCCCATTTCAGATGGTCTTCGAGCAAAATGCTCTTTTACCATTAGATTTCTTGATCCCAACTTTAAAAGTACCACAAGAGCACGAGTGGAATGGACACAAATTTTCCTCTAGGATATTCGATCTAGAACGATTAGGTGAGACCAGGCTATGAGCAGCAGCAGACATCTACGTTGCAAAGAAAAGACAAAAGGCATTCTTTGATGCACACATCAAGGATAAATGATTGAAAGAGGGAGACCTAGTGTTGGTTTATGCGCTAAAGTAGTATGCCCATAAACTACAAAAACAAGGATATGGACCCATGGTCATTAATAGAGTTTCCACTAGCGACGTGGTTCAATTGGCCACTTGAGAAGGTGACTCAACATCGTAGTGGATGTTGAGTCAAGCTCTATCAAGAACCTCTTACAGAGGATATGCTAATGAGACTCAATACCACTAAGAAGCGAAAAGAAGAAGAGTTAAGGGTTAGGGAAGAAGCACAGGTAGAGGCTAGAGAGCACACAGGTGAAATAAGTGAAGGTTAAAAGGCCTATATTTCAATCCCAATGCCCCAAGATATCACATGGCCATGTGCAAATTATGGGGTGTAATTGCTTCTCGAATAGTTGACTAACATCCCTTATGGGGTAAAGAACTTCATCATGTAGTATGGGCATATCGACTCGCCTGCAAAAGGGTACTTAGTTCCACCCCATTTCAGATGGTCTTCGAGCAAAATGCTCTTTTACCATTAGATTTCTTGATCCCAACTTTAAAAGTACCACAAGAGCACGAGTGGAATGGACACAAATTTTCCTCTAGGATATTCGATCTAGAACGATTAGGTGAGACCAGGCTATGAGCAGCAGCAGACATCTACGTTGCAAAGAAAAGACAAAAGGCATTCTTTGATGCACACATCAAGGATAAATGATTGAAAGAGGGAGACCTAGTGTTGGTTTATGCGCTAAAGTAGTATGCCCATAAACTACAAAAACAAGGATATGGACCCATGGTCATTAATAGAGTTTCCACTAGCGACGTGGTTCAATTGGCCACTTGAGAAGGTGACTCAACATCTTAGTGGATGTTGAGTCAAGCTCTATCAAGAACCTCTTACAGAGGATATGCTAATGAGACTCAATACCACTAAGAAGCGAAAAGAAGAAGAGTTAAGGGTTAGGGAAGAAGCACAGGTAGAGGCTAGAGAGCACACAGGTGAAATAAGTGAAGGTTAAAAGGCCTATATTTCAATCCCAATGCCCCAAGATATCACATGGCCATGTGCAAATTATGGGGTGTAATTGCTTCTCGAATAGTTGACTGACATCCCTTTGTGACCATAGAGGTAGGACGAGGAAAGAGTGTAAGGACTGTGAGAGCCTTGATTGACTCAAGTGTAGCAACTAGTGCACTTAGACTCTCATACTAACAAGATCTACAATTGAACATCAACTCCATAGAGGCCTATCTCATAGGATTGAGAGGTGTAGAAAGCCCCTTTTTGTAGGAGGTAGAGCTTCCCATCTATCTTCAAGATGTCCCAATGATAGTCAAAATGCTAGTGCATCAAGATGAGGACCTTATAGAACCACTTGTCTTGGGTGAAGATTGGATCTATGAACATGCTATCAACTTAAGCCTAAGAAGTCAACTTCTTCAAGTTTGGGTACATGAACAATGCATTACATTAGAATTAGAGAATTGCATGATCACAAATCCAGTCATCACACATTCTCTTAGTTCTTCTAAAACTAATCTTAAAGAAGAAGATGTTATATGTGTCAAAAGCTCTATGATGCAGAAGAACTCAATAATAGAAGAATAGGCTCAAAGGTGAGTGGAACTCTCTCCTTTTTCAAATACCAAGGCATCCATAGTCATTCAACCATAGACGCAAGAAAATCAATAGAAGACAACCGTTACATCAAATAAACAAACAAAATTCAAGAAGAAATTAGTTTGGGGCACGAAGCACATCTGGGTACAAAAGCAAGAGTAGCCAATCACACCATTGCAGTCGAACGCATTACCCAAGAAGTAGTGGTGAAAGCCAATGCAAAAAGTAGTAGAACAACGATGATCTCTATCTTAAAGGGTAGTCCAAATTTGGGTACCAAAGCAATCGATGAAGGCTGACCACAATAACGTACAAATTTGGATGCCTTAGAAATCAGCTTCAACTTAACAAGGGTGATTACATATATGGGTAACCAAGGAACTCATACATGCACAAAACCCTATGTTCTCCCACACAAGCAAAGTCTCAACAAAGAATTCAAGGAAAGACAAGGATCATAATCAAGCACCGAGATCAAAAGAAGACCAATTCACCACTTCAACAATAGTATGACAACAAGCAACAAGAGTATGGGTTTGGAGGCCAAAAGCACCACTAGCCCCCATAGAACCAAAGAGGGAATCATGAAGGACACAAAAAGCTAAGAAACCATCCAAAGATAAAGAATTCAAAAGTGAAGAAGATCAATAGTATGACAAAGAAGATTAACGCACTTCTTCGACAATAGTATGATGGCAAGCAACAAGGGTATGGGTTTAGAAGCCAAAAGCACTAGTAGCCCCCATTGAACCAAAGAGCCAACCACAAGGAACACAAAAGTTAAGAAACCATCCATTGACAAACATTGTTCTACAATGGATCCCCATAAGGAGGAATTATCAACATCATTTCGGATCCAATAGATACCTACAAAAAAATATTGAATTAACATCTACATGTAACATCAAAAACCTCGACGAGCGACAACCGTCTCTCTTGCACACTCATAATAATGTCGTAAAGCCTTTGTGATTGTGCAGTGTAAGTAGTAGCTTCCATAGCTTCTCCTTGCTTTTCATTGTGCTACTCTTCTTCATCCTCTTCTTCTTCTCTGGCCATCCTTCTTGTTCTTCTCCAAACTCAAGGTTTACATCCTGAGGGATTCATTCAAAATCTGCATGACTGAGCTCTTGCAAGAGAACTCCTCCAACGAATTCTAGATCTAATGGCACTAGTGGGAAAATTAAGCTGGAGCCATCTGTGCTTTGCCTTGGTATTCAGATTGTAAAAGGCTTGAGTAATCTTTGTGGTGTAGGAGATATATCTGGGATCAAGGTGGACCTCTAGGTTGTGCACATGGTATTGATCCCCTCATCCTCTTGCATCCTCTTGGATGGTGAAGTCGAAGCTTTCCTAGTTTTAAACTGTTGTACTCTGTTCCATGATAGAGCTCTCTTAATCAAAACATCATATGCAAGGCACCAATAGATAATTCTAGTGAGGGTGCAACAAACAGGTAATACACACTTGCATCATCATCTCTTGCACGCCTGATGAATTTGAACAATATTACAATGCAGAAGATTGATCTTCATGTTCTCTCAACTAGATGGAATCTAAACCAAACCTTTTTGTGGGGCATCGTGAAATTTTTCTTGCCCTAGGAACACGAAATGCTTCATGCACATCCTAAGGTTCACTTCAATATTTGGTATCATGGCCACCATGCCTTGAGCTTCATCAAGTTCCTATTCTTCATGTTATTTGGGATCAATCCTTCTTTCTCAGTGGAATTATGCATGCCTCTCATTTATAGGGCTTCTCAAACTAATTTATTTCTTAGATGAAAGAGTTTTAACTCATTTCCATGCGTACATGATGGAACTACAAAGATGCTTGAAGCTTTGGGGTCTTGAACAAGAGTGAGTGAGTTGGTGAGATAAAATCATGACATGAAATATGGTTTCGATAATCTAGCATCAAAGTATTCTGCCAAGCCCACCTTCTTCCACACATGCTTTAAGTCTGCTACTGTTGGAAGCAGCTAGAGGCACAGACGACGCGGAAGCATGTAACGACGGAGCAGTGAGCCAGTGGAATCTTTTTTCAAAGAATCATGTTCTAAAAATACTTTTCAAAAACCTCCAACAGTGATTTTTATCACTATTGTAACATATGTAACATAGAAAACCCCATTTTGTAACCCATAGCTCCATTTTGTGCAAGCCGAGGAGTCCTCGAGCTTGAGGAGCTTAGGTAGAACAAGCGTATCAATTTTCGTTATTTTTAGACACCGTTTACCCTTCCAAATAGCATCTAGGACCTAATTTTTAACTAGGCCGGTCACTAGATGTGAAACCGGTCAAAACTAGTCTAGAAACTATAAAAAGAGCTAGAGAGCTCATTTTTGAGGTTGGTTAGTTGGCTAGTGTGAGCTTAGAGTTCTTTTGAGTTTGTAATAGTGTTCTTGAGTAATAGAGCTAATCTCCCACCTTCCATTGTGTCTTGCTTGTCTCTTCGTAGTGTGTGTGTATGTGTGTGTGCATTTCTATGCTTCTCACCTTCACTCTCACTTCATCTCACATTCACGATCTTCATATCACTCCTATCTCTTCCGCGGATTGACAATTAAGGAGGTGAAGCTTCTTAACGTGGCAAATTTGGCGCCGTTGCCGGGGATCGAGTCTAGGACGAATGTGTGATGGTAAGAGTATAGCAAGAAGTGGCGTTGGAAGGTAAAAATTTCAGTTTTTGTTGTTGTTTTTACTTAGTTTTTAGTGTTTTTCACCTCCCCCACACTCCATCTTCATCACTGCATCATCATCTTCATCTCCAAAAAAATCAGAAAATTCACCATATCCACCCATTCTCCTCATTTTCCCTCATTTGTGCATGCGAGAGAGTGAGAGAGAGCTTTTGTGCTTGTGTGTGCTTTTGCTTTCTTGAGTTTTCTTGCAGGAACAGTACTCCAGTGCATCAGGAAGGCTGCAAAAAGGTAAGAAAATCACCTTCTGTCAGAAATTTCCGAGTGTGTCAGACCATCGCGATGGTCTGCAAACTTCGGAATTTTTGGTAAGCGACCACACAGGCGTGTAGGCGACCCTTGCGCTTCTACAAATCCACAGACGCATTTCAGAAATTCTCAGTTTGGTGGACCATCGCGACGGTCTCAGACCATCACGATTGTGTCACACCATCGCGATTGGCTCACGCCATCGCGACGGCTCGACCGGACCATCGCGACGGTCTCACGCCATCGCGACGGTTCATTTGGACCATCGCGACGGTTCGCGGACCATCGCGACTGTTCGGTTGACCCCACACCATCGCGATTTGCTCACGCCATCGCGCCGACGGTGCCACGTGGCAAGTTGGACCATCGCGACGGCTCGCACCCTTGCACCATCGCGACAACCCGAAATTTTGGACCATCGCGATTGGCTCACACCATCGCGCCCAGACCATCGCGATTGGCTCAAGCCATCGCATCTGTGACCATCGCGACGGTTCACTTTGGACCATCGCGATTGTTCACGTTGACCGTTGACTGACGCCATCGCGATTGTCCACTTTCACGCCATCGGGACGGTTCACCCTCACGCCATCGCGACGGTCCCAGACCATCGCGATTGTCTCAGACCATCGCGATTGTGCACCCCCATCGCAAATTTTAGGGTTTCATTTTTTGGCCAATTTTGGGGCTATTTTTGGGAAATTTTTGGGTGATTAGACTCATAGGAGACCCCTTAGCTCATATTTGGAGAAACAAGGATACGTCTATTTTTTGATAAGCTATTTTGAGGTTGACCTAGTTTGGGACTAGAAAACCAGGGGGCAAACATTGAAAAGTTGGGCAAAAGGGAAGGGACTTAAAAGGTGTATATACTCAAGCGCTTGATCATCCAACTGTGAATTGGTCTAATATTGGATTTTTCTAGGTCTAGCAAGGGAAATCGAAGGCAACCAAGGCAAGGCAGTGAAGGGCATAAAGCTTGGGAAGCGCAGCTTCTTGGGCATCAGAGCAACCAGAAAAGCTGACTCGAGGTTGGAAGATTACTCAACCCCCTCAGTCAATTCTTAGCTTAGGATAAACGTTAGCATTGTGGATTAAGACGATAGGAACGCCTCAAGTTCAAGAGAGTTAAATTTATCAAGTTCAAGACTAAAGTAAAGTGTGTGACACGAAAACCTAAAGGAAAGAACATAAGTCTGACGGAACGAGAACTCAAAGTACCACAAAAAGTCGAATTCCTGACGCATACATTAAGACAAGAATCTAAAGAAATTTAAAAAGAATCAAGAAAGTAATAACAAAGAATCATTGACGATCTGAGCGTGTACTGAGTGTGCAAGGAAGAAAATTAATGAACCTTAGATCGGGCAAATATATAGGTAAGGCAGACCGGCGAAGCCTTAGATCATCAGAGGCAAGTGTAAGAACTACTGCACGATCGTGGGCTCAACAATTGAACACTAGTTATCCCTACGAGAGCTCAGATACTAGCGAATCAGAAATGGCATTTAGCACAGAAAAACCAGAAGGAGGGTCGAATGTAGCCTATTTAGAAAAGCCTGAAGGACCCTATAGAACACAACTAGAGTTTCTCTGAACCAACCGATTAGGTGCTCACATCTATGAGGATGGTTTGCGAAGGCAAGTGGTGCAAATGCACAACCCCGATCAACCCATTGGATTGGAACATCCAGTGGTGAAATTCGAGAGAGACGTGTTGAAGCTCAAAGTCAAGGACAAAGCATGGAAGCACATCAAAAGGTGGACACACGAGGAAAGGGAGCAAGTAGGGAGCTCCAAGAAGTGTATGTCAAATTTTCAGAAGAATCCCCTACAAAAATAGTGATTTTCATCACTAGAAACCATTGTAAATACCATTATCTATTTTTAGTAACTCCATTTTGTTCAAGCCGAGGAGTCCTCGAGCTTGAGGAGTATTAGAAGTACCATCGTACCAATTTTCATAATTTTTAGACTTCGTTTGAGCCCTCAAATAAGCCCTGGAACCTAATTTTTAACTAAGCCGGACACTAGGTCTGGACAGGGCCAAAACTAGTCAAAAAACTATAAAAAGAGCTAGAGAGCTCATTTTTGAGGTTAGCTTGTTAGAGAATAGAACTTTTGTAAGAGAACTCATTTGCAATCTAAGCTTTCCATTGTTCCTCTCTTTGATCTTACTTTGTGCGCGTGTGTGTGTATGTGTGTGCATGTTTGTGTGCTTTCATTCACGCACTTGTGCCTTCACTTGCTCGTGGTCTTCATACCGGTCCTCACGTCTCCGCGGATTGACAAGTAAAGGAGGTGGTGCTTACGCTTGAGCTACACCAAATTTTGGCGCCGTTGCCGGGGAGAGAGCTTCGAGGACGAGCGTTGTGATGGTAAGATCGTAGATTTGCGACGTTGGAAGGTAAAAAATTTGTCATTTCAGTTCATTTTCTGTTTTTTTTCCTCTTCATCTTCATCATCATCATCATCTCCGCCTTCTTCCATCTTCTTCTTCATAGAAATTTCTTGTTTTTTAGTGCATTTTCACCATTTTCATTCCATTTTTCATGCATTATTGTGTGAGAAGGAGTTAGGAGGTGCAAGGGAGAGCAAGCGCTGTATTTTTTTCATGATTTTCTGCTCATACGGAGCTCGCCATAGCCGGCGCTCAGAAATTTGAATTTCCCGCCAAAAAACGCGATTCTGTGATGAAAATCGCGATTCTGTGAAAATTCAAAATTTTTTGAAAAATCACCATTTTCAGTTTCCCGCCTAAAAGTTGGTTGAAAAGAATCGCGATTCTGTGTTTTTCTCAAAAAACACGATTCTCTGCTCAAAATCGCGATTCTCACCAATCACGATTTTCAGCAAAAACACGATTTTGTGAAAAAGGCGATTCTGTGAAAACACGATTTTTTGCTCAAAATCGCGATTTTCAAAAACACGATTTTGTGCTCAACATCGCGATTTTCATGTGAAAAATACGATTTTCAAAAAACACGATTCTCTGCTCAAAATCGCGATTCTCACCAATCACGATTTTCAGCAAAAAACACGATTTGGTGAAAAACACGATTCTGTGGGACAAAATCGCAATTTTCAAGTCAAAAACACGATTTTGAGAAAACACGAATTTTTGCTCAAAATCGCGATTTTCAATTCACGATTTTCTGCTCAAAATCGCGATTTTCATGTCAAAAACACGATTCTGAGAAAACACGATTTTCAGTCAAAAACACGATTTTGTGAATCACGATTTTGTGATCAACATCGCGATTTTCAGAAACACGATTTTGTGATCAACATCGCGATTCTCTGAAACACGATTTTGTGATCAACATCGCGATTTTCATGTGAAAAATACGATTCTGAGAAAACACGATTTTCAGTCAAAAACACGATTTTGTGAATCACGATTCTCTGAGTCAAAATCGCGATTCTCTAAAACACGATTTTGTGATCAAAATCGCGATTTTAAATCACGATTTTCTGCACAACATCGCGATTTTCAAAAAACACGATTTTGTGATCAAAATCGCGATTTTCAAATCACGATTTTCTGCACAACATCGCGATTCTCTGAAACACGATTTTGTGCTCAACATCGCGATTTTTTTTGACGTCACAGCATCGCGATTTTCAGAAAGTTCACAAAATCGCGATTTTCTCCAAAGGTCCTGTTTGCCTGTTTTGACCCCCAGGAGCCTGATTTGACATAACTTTCTCATCCAAAGTCCATTTTTTGAGCTCTATAGCTTGTTGGAAAGCTCGTTTCAAATCCTACACGATCTCAACTGTTTTTTTCAAGAATAATGCGTTGATTTTGAGATAGGATAATTTGAAGTTGACCCTCAGGTGGGACTAGGGAACCAAGGGGACTCCAAAGAATTTTGAACCATACCAAAGGGAAATTTTGGACTCTTGACTAAAGCTTATGAACCTGAGATCTGGTAGACACTTAGGCAAGGATAAACAAAGCATTAGATCTTCTGAGGCTAGTGTCAACCATACATCCAAGTCTTGGACACAACAACTAAGTGGTGATCTTTTACTAAGTTCAGACACAAGTGATTCAGAAATGTCTTTTAGCATGGGAAAACCTGCAGGTGGCTCAGGGACTGCCCATCTACAAACACCGGAAGGTCCCTATAAGACACAGTTGGAATATATTCGGACCAACCAATTAGGTGCTCGCATCTATGAGGATGGTCTGAGGCGATCAGTGGTCCAACTCAAAAATCCAGATCAATCCTTTGGACTTGAACACCCGGTGGTCAAGTTCGAAGAGGGTTCATACATTGATAAGGAAGGAACCATGTATGTGGTTACCAACCAACCAGATAGGACCGATGAGTTTGGAAATATCATTCATGAGAATGAGATAGGAGACCTAGAACAAGGAAATATAGGACAAGGACCCCAGACTCCTAGAGGCAAGTCAGTTTTGACCCGAGTGATCACTCCAGACTGGATCCCTCAAGACAACAAAAGCATAGAACTATTTTTGAATAGAGAAACAGAGGAAGCCTTTTGGAGATTCAAGCCAGAACAACCTAGCCAATTGGGCATAGTCATCATCTACGAGTTCAAGGATCCAGAGATACCAGGAAAGGTTGTCTACCTGGATAACACATCAGAGAAAATTTTCTTGGTAACAGAACATGATAGACATGCATATACTTGGAAGAATGAATTGATTTTCTCCCCACCAAGATCCAATGTTTCCCACGGCCTCCAAGGAGTAGGGTCATCCCAAGCTCAGGAAGCCCAGAGAGAAAGAACTAGAGAGAGACCGGAGGTAAGTTTTGCACACACAGTGGGCAGGAATAGGTCAGGATTTGAAAATGAAAGACCTGAAAGAGAGAGATATCAAGCACATAGGCAACAAAGAAATGAACATGAATTTCCATTGCCTAGAACCGGAGAGCACCCAAGAACCCTCAGACCCACTCAAGTGATCAAGGCAATGAAGAATTATTTTGACGGGTCAGGAGATCCTTATGATCATGTGGCTGAGTTCAAACAAGTGTTAAGAGCTGAACAGGTTGAGGATTTGTTCACCCAGTACGAGGCATTTGGTCTGACTCTTAAGGGCACTGCCTTAGCTTGGTTTCAACCATTGAGTAGTCGCAACTATCACAATATAGGTCAACTGCTAGACGAATTCATTGTAGAATTTTCCAAGAGTGGTATCAGGCATAACACTTCATCTTTGATCCACAGCTTCAAGCAGACACCCCAAGAAACAGTGCGACTAGCAGGTAGAAGGTTTAGACAGTACCTAGAAAGATGCCCTGCTCCAGAGCTACCCACACCAGCCAAACAAGTGGCTTTGTTTTTAGATGGCTTACTAAGCACAAAGTTAAGATCCTATGTATACTTGAAAGATCCTAGATCCATAGAAGAGTGTGTGCGGACGTGCATAGACATAGAAGATAACTTGGGTGAGGAGTTAGGATTGTCCAAACTCTACAAAGATTCGGATAGTTCTACTAGTCATACTTCAAAGATCTCCACAGAAATAGAAGAGATAGCTGAGCAAGTTGCCAAGAAGCTGGGAGTCCAAAATAAACAAACACAGAGAGTCACTCCAGTGAATCGGTGTTATACTTGTGGGGGTGACCACATGGCTAATGTATGCCCAATGCAAAACCAAAACATTAGAGAAAGGAATGCTCCATATTGCACTATTGAGAGAAAATACACAAACCACACGGCTCAAGATTGTCCCTACAATAGGCAAGCTGTTAGACAGAATTATCAGCAACCTTACCCACAAGGTAGGTATCAGAACCAATACCAACAGCCATATTATAGACCACAACAGCAATATCAGGCACCATATAGGCCACAACCTGTCTTGGGAAACCAACCACCAGCTCCAGCCAACGTGATTCCAGTCAAATATGCTGTGGGAGAGGAAAATCCAAATAGAGCTTTGGTGCCACTAACCCCATTGATACCAGATAATGACTCTCATGTTCATAGTTCAGACTACTCCCATGAAGGTAGTCCACATGCTTATTACACAGAGTCACCTGAACATAGTGAGATTTACTCGTATCAATATGAGGCACCGCCTATGGAGCAAAATTGGGAGCCAGAATACTCCAATGTCATGTACACAAATCCTAACCCTAGGCCCCAGTTGAGACAAATGAGACCACAAGCCCCTAGAGGATCTTGTTTCAGATGTCATGGTGACCATTTCATTCGTGACTGTCCCCACCCACCATCTCCGAGCCAAGGACAGGCTATCACAATACAGGCTTTTTGTCCTGATTGTGGCAAAGACCATCTCCCTAGAGATTGTCCAAGAAACCCCTTTAGTGCACCCAAGATTACACCCATTAATGTGGTAGGCTTAGTGGCAGATCCAAGTTCAAGTAGTAGCAATGTGGCTCCTATACAAGCTGTTACTAGAGCACAAGCCTTAAAACAGGATAAACCAGTAGAACAATCAGAGTCGAGTGAATCGGGAGAGCCTAGTAAGAGGAAAACAAGAACATGGAAGGATACCAGAGAGAAGGCCAATCGCAAGTGGAATAAAAAGTTATCGGAACTAGAAGAAAGCTTAAAAGAAGCGAAAACAAAAATAGAAGACATTGCATCTCAAAGCCCCTCGCATGCCGAAACTCCATCCACTCCACCTCATCCCACCCCACCACCCATTGTAAATAGACCGCAACCAGGGTCTGTTCTTGCTGATCCAACCCCAGAAGGCTTGGACATGATGTTCAAGGCCTACCAGGCTCGACTTCAAGAAGGGCCTACAGCGGCAAACCTAGACAAGAGTTACCCTAGAGCAGATTTAGAGATTGAACGGATGAAAATGTGCATGAAAATGGTAGAACAAGCTCAAGCCATACTTGAGACTAGTCAAAAGTTCAATCAGACGAACTCTATCAAATCAGATTTGCATTTCCAGGGCTTACTAGAAAGATTAGAGCAGTTGGTAAACAAACCACAAGTTTCTTTACCTCCTCAGGCTCAACCAGTTATTGAAAGAGGAAGCTCACCACCAATGGGAGCTTATGTTCCTAATTCCACGGATCCAGGAATACCTCCTTCAATTCAACAGTACTCTCAAGAATTCTTGCGGGAAATACAAGAAGAGAAATGGGCCAAGGAGAAGGGTAATTCCCCTCCTATTCCTGAGATTGATGATCTTCATGATCAATTTCCCCAAGACATCCCATCTATTTACGAAGATGAAGCAGAACAACAAGAGGATGAAAGGTTAGATTTTGAATCTAATACCTTAGAAGAACTGCCTCAATTTCCAGGCCCATGGGAATCTGAATCACTCCAGATTAGAGCTCCCACAATACTAGTAAGAAATGAAGACTCAGTGGTTCCAAGGAACACGGATGTCGTGAAGAACACTAAGGTTCAGTGTCATCTCACTGTAGAAGAGTTGCTCAAAGCAAAACCTGAGTTATGGAATCATGTGAAGGATCAGGTCCCAGAACTTGAGTCCAATATACCAAAAGCAGGCTCTAAGCTAAGGGTACCAGAGATACCTCTAGACAAAATAGGGGACATGTGTGAGGGTGAAGAAGGTAATACTTATCTTCCAATCACCTACCAAGGTTACACAACCAAAGCAATCATAGATTCAGGTGCTGGTGTTGCTATTGCGACCACCTCCTTGTGGAAGCAATGGGGCAAGCCCACATTAAGACCAACTAGAATGAAGCTTCAAATGGCTGATGGTCATTTTGAAAGACCTCTAGGATTGCTAGAAGGGATCACTCTAACCACTTGTGGTGTAGAGTTTGAGCACACATTTGCTATATGTGACTTTGAGAAAAATAATGTCTATGAGATGATCCTAGGAAGACCCTTCCTACGACAATTGCAAATAGTACAGGATTGGGGAACTAACTCCTTGTACTTACAGCACTTAGGGGTTACCACCAAGGTCAATTTGAAGGATTACACCTTCAGAGATGTACCACCCCTACAGTGGAATTCTATCCACAAAGTGAAAGAAGATTCCATCTCTGTGCATTCTGAAAGTTCACCTGATCCATCATGGCTGCATGAAGATACTCATTTGTGGATGTGCAAAGTCGCAAAGGAAGAGGAAAAACGTTTAAAGGCAAGGGAAGAAGGAACTTCACTAGGAGATAGACCAGTTAGAGACCCAGCCTACACACCGATGATCTTTCCAGATGAGGAGTTTGAGCCTCATGGCTGGCCAGAAATCTTAGCCACCATGGACATTGCTGTCAATGAGGAACAGTGGACACCTCATTGTGATGAGGAGGGTTATGATATCTCAGTGTTCATGTGTCAACCCTTGCTAGAAGAATGTGACCCTAGTGATGTCATAGAAGAAGAAGAGAATGACGATGATCTGGAGTCTATTGTGATGGATAGTTGCTTTAACTCAGAGCAGCACTATCTAGAAGATATAGGCGTGTTCACCCAAAAAGAAGAAGAACCTCTCACAAGTATTAAAACAGTAAACTCAAAGGATGGAAGTGAGAATAGTCAAAAGAAAAAGAAAAGAAAAGCAGTGAAACAAGAAAAGGAGGAATCATTGTTTGAAGTACCAGAAAACTTCAAGAAATATGAAGTTGACGACCGCAAAATTTTGGTACGAATGCCTAAGAGAGAGGCCATCATAGGAGAATCATATGATAATAAAGAAAAGACCAAGAAGATTGTAGTGACCATTGAAGAGAACAAAGAGAGATGCACATATATAGGAGATGACCTAAGTGCAAGAGAAGAAATGGAGCTCATAGCTCTATTAAGGGAATATAGGGATGTGTTTGCATGGCACTATAGAGACTTGAAAGGGGTAGATCCAAGAATTTGCTCTCATACTATCCCCATGACTGCAGATGCTAAGCCCACCAAACAGAAGCCCTACACATATAATGATACCTATGCAGCCAAAATCAAAGAAGAAATTGATAGGTTGATTGAGGCTGGATTCATCTATGAGATTGAGCATATCGAATGGGTGTCCCCCATTGTTGTGGTACCCAAGAAGAACGGGAAGTTGCGAGTGTGTATTAACCTTAAAAAAGTTAATGCCGCTACGATTAGAGATAGTTATCCACTTCCAATCACAGAACACCTATTGGAGCGTGTTGCAGGCAAGGAAGTTTATAGCTTCCTTGATGGATTTTCAGGTTACAATCAAGTAGCCATTGCCCCAAAAGATCAACACAAAACGGCTTTTGCCACTGAATGGGGAATCTTTGCATTTCGTGTGATGCCATTTGGGCTCACCAATGCACCTGCAACATTCCAAAGGCTCATGTGTCATGTCTTCAAAGAGTTCTTACGAAAGAGCTTAGAAGTGTATGTGGATGATTTATGTGCTCATTCCCAAGAAAGAAGATTTCACATCCCCGAGCTCAGACAGATCTTCAACAAGTGTAGAGAATATCGAGTGTGTCTGAACCCAGAAAAGTGTGTGTTCATGGTGCGTCAAGGTAAAATCCTCGGTCATATTGTTTCTAAGAATGGAATCTCAACGGATGAAGATAAGGTACGAGCCATAGCGGAGCTGCCAAGGCCAAGGAATGTTAAAGTGGTACAAGCCTTTATGGGCCATTGTGGATATTACCGTAGGTTTATCCACATGTACGCGATCATAGCTAGACCCCTTTATGCCTTGTTGTCTAATTTTGAGTGGAACGACGAATGCGAGAATTCTTTCAATGAACTGAAGAAACGTTTGTGCACAGCACCAATATTGACCACTCCTGATTGGAATAAGCCATTCCATGTCCATGTGGATGCATCCAATCATGCCATAGGATGTGTGCTAGCACAACCCACAGGTGAAGGGAATTTAGATTTGCCCATAGCATATGCTAGTAGACAACTAAACCCAGCCGAAAGAAATTATACCACAACCGAGCGAGAAGGGTTAGGCATGGTATATGCCGTAAAGAAGTTTAGACACTATTTATTGGCCAACAAGTTCAAGTTTTTCACTGATCATCAAGCTTTGTTATATTTGGTCAATAAACCTTGCAATACTGGACGCTTAGTAAGATGGTTCCTCTTACTAATGGAGTATGACTTTGAAGTTGTTGTCAGGAAAGGTAGAACCCACCTTCGGGCAGATCACCTTTCTCGCATTACTTCAGGAGAGTCACCACAAGGAGTGTCTGATGAACTACCTGATGCTTATCTGTTCAATTTGGAAGTTGTTCCTAAATGGGCAAATAAGTTGGTACCAGTCCTAACCTTCGGCCCTGCAAATAAGAATGTGAAAACATCACAAGAAGAAATTGTAAAATCACAAAAATATCACATATTGGCAGGAAGCATGTACAAACAAGATACTGAGGGTGTATTAGCTTGTTGTGTCGAGGATGATGAACATAGTAGTTGGTTGCAGCAAGCTCATGAGGGATTGCTAGGAAATCACTATTCTAAACAACGAACATTGCAGAATTTGAAACGTTTAGGAGTGTATTGGCCTAGCATGGACAAAGAAATACATGAGTGGATCAAGAATTGTCCAATGTGCAGAGAGAGACCACCAGTGGAGCATGCGACCCTTTATCAAGTATCATTAATTCCAGATTGGAGTGCTCCATTGGTAGAGTTTATGAGATCGGGAAGATTACCCAAAGAGGCCAGTCTAGCAAGAAGACGAAATATGGAGCAAGAGGCTCAAGGCTATGCCTTAGTGGGAGAGAACCTATACCGAAGAGGTAAAGATGGTTACTTAAGACTGTGCGTTCATGAATCAGACTATTTAAGGGTCTTAGAGACTGCACACAGTGGTGTTGCAGGTGGACATTTTGGTCCTGACCGAGTGATTAAGACCATTCTATTCTCAGGACTTTGGTGGCCCACTCTTCATATGGATGCACATACCTATGTGAAGAAATGTGACACATGCCAACGTGCACAATATCCAGTTAGAAAAGACGAGATGCCTTTGAGGCCAATGATGGGAGGGCGTGCATTTTCCAAGTGGGGCATAGACTTCATAGGTCCTATTAATCCCCCTGCTAGAAACTCCCATGCAGAGTATATTATTGTAGCCACAGATTACCTTACCAAGTGGGTAGAAGTGAAAGCCACAACAAAGAATGATGCTCAAACGACGGCTAAGTTCTTATTCGAGAATGTGTTCACGAGATATGGGCTACCAATAGAGTTAGTGAGCGATAGAGGCACACACTTCTTGAATGAAGTCATTGAAAATCTTCTCCAAGAATTCTTGGTGATACATAAGAAATCCGCCCCCTATCATCCACAAGCCAACGGACAAGCCGAGAGTACCAATAAGATCCTCTGTAACGTATTGACAAAACTGGTGAATAATAAACGCTCTGATTGGGACAAACAACTTCATCATGCTATTTGGGCTTATCGAGTTGCCTACAAAACGGTACTCAACGCCACCCCATTTCAGATGGTCTTCGGACAGAACGCTGTGCTACCATTAGATTTCTTAATCCCTGCCTTAAAAGTAGCACAAGAGTATGAGTGGAATGGGCATGAATTGTCCTCTAGGATCTTTGATCTCGAACGCTTGGGTGAAACGAGGCTACGAGCGGCAGCAGGCATCTACGCTGCAAAGAAGAGGCAAAAGGCATACTTTGATGCACACATCAAGGATAAGGGATTGAAAGAGGGAGATCTAGTGTTGGTATACACACTAAAACAACATGCCCGTAAGTTGGAAAAAAGAGGATATGGACCCATGATCATTAATAGAATTTCCACTAGTGGTGCAGTTCAGTTGGCCACTCTAGAAGGAGATATCTTGCCAAACTATATTAGTGGCTGCAGAGTCAAGCTATATCAAGAACCTCTTACTGAGGATATGCTAATGAGACTCAACACTGCTAAGAAGCGAAAAGAAGAAGAGTTAAGAGTGAGAGAAGAAGCACAGGTAGAGGCCAGAGAGCGTATTAGGCGAAATAAGTTAAGGCGATTAGGCCTAGATGTCAACTCAAAAGCCCCAAAATATCACATGGATATGTGTCAAAAGTCAGGCATTGCGACTTCTCAGGTCATTGACCGAAGACCCTTTGTGACCATAGAGATAGGACAAGGGAAGGGCGCAAGGACGGTGAAAGCATTGATTGACTCAGGTGCAGCAAGTAGTGCAGTTAGACTTTCCTACTGCCAAGACTTGGGGTTGAACATCAATCCCATAGAAGCTTATCTCGTAGGATTGGGAGGTGTGGAAACCCCATGTTTGGGCGAGGTGGAACTTCCCATCTACCTTCAAGATGTTCCAATGAAAGTCAAAGCGCTAGTATGTCAAGATGAGAACCTTACAGAACCACTTGTCTTGGGTCAAGATTGGATCTATGACCATGCAGTTAACTTAAACCTAAGAAGTCAAATTCTTCAAGTTTGGGTACATGAACAATGCATTACATTAGAATTAGAGAACTGCATACTCCTAGATCATGGCACCACACACTCTCTTAGTTCTTCCAAGACTAATCATATGAAAGAAGATGTTGTATGTGTCAAAAGCTCTATGATGCAGAAGGAGTCAATCGTGGAAGACCAGGTTCGAAGACGGGTGGATCTTTCTTCTTCTCCAAAGACTCAAGTAGTCACAGTAGTGAGCCCACCACACAAGCAAACACAACCGTTCACGACAACTGCTACATCAAATAGAAAGACACCATTCGATAAAAAAGCGGTTCCGGACATGAAGCAGATCTGGGTACGCAAAGGAGAGCAACCACCAGCCTTACCCCCACAAATCCCATCCATGCACACTAACCAGGCCAGAAGACGAAGGAAGCAGCTCAGACAAGCTCCATCACAAGATATCCAACAAGTTTGGGTGCCTAAGAAGTTAGCTGCAGCTCAACAAGGGCAATTACAGATGTGGGTACCTAAGAAGATCCTACACCCACAACAACCTTTGTTCTCCCACATGCAAAAGGTTTCAACAAAGAAGCCAAAAAGAGAAAAGGGTAAGAACCACGTACAGAGACCAAAGGAAGATCAAATCAGCTCTTCAACATTAGTAGGAAGACATGCAAAAAGGATATGGGTTTGGAAGCCAAAAGTGCAAGTAGCCTCCACCGAACCAAAGCATCAACCACACTGGATACCACAGTTCAGAAAGCATCCAAAGAGGAAGATGCCTGAAGTGACCTCTACAGTGCCAAATGATGTTCTAAAATGGACTCCAATAAGGAGGATTACATCAGTTCGAGACTCAATGGATACCTCCACCAAGGTCGGCATCAACCTCCACAAATAACATCGAAAGCCTCGAACGAGCAACAACCATGTGCTCCTTGCACAACCCTGTCTTTTGCACCATGTAGGTCATGCATTTCCAAAGTATGCATTAATATAGGGCCACATTACACGGCCGTGCATAGACACACTGGAGAATCCCATGCACAAGAGCACAGTGACATATGACGAACATTTCTATTGATACTAATTTTTGTGTTCTTGTTTTGTGATATCCTGTTCCTCAAAAAAAAAAAAAAAAAAAAAAAAAAAAGAAGTGCGAGAGAGCTTGTTCCCAGGTTTGGCTTATGAAACATGAATGAGTCATGCTTAGTTGAAGGTGGAACTGTTGATTACTAGGCATTTATCAATTTGGATAAAAGTGTGTCTCGGCCCGCAGAATGAAGAGCTTGAAGGTCCGCAACTTGAGTGATGCTTAACTACTTCATGTACCAGAGCACCCAAGGAGATATCTGCACAAGGTAGTTCTGGAGGAGAAGACTCCTGCATATGGTGAGCTAAAGAGAATATGTGATACTCAGCTTGGTGTAGTTACCCGATGTTGCTTGCCAAGGAATATAAAGCAATTCAATTCTCAGTATTTCCTGAACCAGTATGGAACAGTAGCACTGGTGAATGGTCTATGTCAATCAGCATGGTAATCTCTTAGAAACCGGCACGTGTCCAATATTCCTCTGAGTGTCAATATAGGGAAGTGAACGTGCATGAGCCCAAGCTCAGAAATGCACATTGTTAGTGACAAATGTTGCTTTGAAAAGAGGAGAGGGGATCCACCACTCAAAAGATCTCATCAGTGGACAATCAACATGGACATTCATCAACAAGGTTCCATCCCAAAGGCCGAGTGTACAACACGAAGAGGCAAACATCCATCAACCTTCGCCATGGTAAGTATCTTTACTCTGGAAACACCATAACCATGATAGTTTAGGAAACCTCTTCGTCAGCATACCCTTGAGCACTTAGCTCAAGACCCGCAATTTTTGCACCATACTTCTTCCAATGCATTTTCCAAGTAAGCATGCGTAGGGCTACATTACAAGGCCGTGCACAAGGCACATACTTTTTTCAACCCAGGCACGAACACACTTACCCATCATTCATTATGGGTTATGAGTAGTTGGCATAAATGCTCTCAACATCATCTTTAAAAGAGCTAGCAGACATCATGGGAACAACATCCATATCTCGGAAGCAAATTGAAGCCAGTAGTTGCTCCAAATCACTCTTGACAACCTCTTCTGAGCAACTTGCAGTTTTGAAAGCTCACAACGACACATTCTTGCTGGAATCCAAGGAACCAGCTCATACAACGGATGGACACCACCTCTCAAAGCACTACACAGAACAGCCCTTCCAACAAGGGTCTGTCAGGGACGACAGACTCGAGAGGGGGGGAGTGTTGAAGCTCAAAGTCAAGGACAAAGCATGGAAGCACATCAAAAGGTGGACACACGAGGAAAGGGAGCAAGTAGGGAGCTCCAAGAAGTGTATGTCAAATTTTCAGAAGAATCCCCTACAAAAATAGTGATTTTCATCACTAGAAACCATTGTAAATACCATTATCTATTTTTAGTAACTCCATTTTGTTCAAGCCGAGGAGTCCTCGAGCTTGAGGAGTCTTAGCCAATTTTCATAATTTTTAGACTTCGTTTGAGCCCTCAAATAAGCCCTGGAACCTAATTTTTAACTAGGCCAGACACTAGGTCTGGACAGGGCCAAAACTAGTCAAAAAACTATAAAAAGAGCTAGAGAGCTCATTTTTGAGGTTAGCTTGTTAGAGAATAGAACTTTTGTAAGAGAACTCATTTGCAATCTAAGCTTTCCATTGTTCCTCTCTTTGATCTTACTTTGTGCGCGTGTGTGTGTATGTGTGTGCATGTTTGTGTGCTTTCATTCACGCACTTGTGCCTTCACTTGCTCGTGGTCTTCATACCGGTCCTCACGTCTCCGCGGATTGACAAGTAAAGGAGGTGGTGCTTACGCTTGAGCTACAGACGCATACATAGACAAGGAAGGAACGATGTCCATATTAAGTACGCAGCCAAACAATACCAATGAGTTTGGCGTGATTCAACCAGAGACGGAAGCAAAATCTCAAGGAAAAGAACCATTAGAAGAGCCTAGAACACCTAGAGGGAAATCTGTACTGACACGAGTACTAATCCCAGACTGGATCCCTCAAGACAACAGAAGCATAGAGTTGTTTGTAAATAAAGAAACGGATGAAGCCTTTCGGAGATACAAGACCGAAATACTTAGTGAGGTAGGAATCATCACTATATACGAGTTCAAAGACCCGGATACACCTGGAAAGGTTGTATACCTGGATGAGACTTCAGAAAGAGTCTTTGTGGTACCTGACCGTGCTAAAAACACATACACATGGAGAGGCGAATTGGTATTCCCTCCATCTAGAGCGAACATGAATACGAGTCAACAAGGGGCAGGAACATCCTTAGCCCATGGAAATCAAAGAGAGAGAAATAAAGAGAGACCCGAAGTAAGCTTCACTCATCCCATAGGGAGAGATAGAACAACCACGGACACTAATAGAGTAGATAGGCAAAAAGATCATGGAATACCAGGTGGTAGAGATGATTTTCCTCTACCTAGACCACGTGAACACGCAAGAATACTGAGACCCACTCAATTAGTGAAATCCATGAAAAATTACTTTGATGGGACAGGAGATCCCTATGACCACGTCGCAGAATTCAAGCAAGTACTAAGAGCCGAACAAGTTGAAGACATGTTCACGCAATATAATGCATTTGGACTAACGTTAAAGAATACTGCTTTGACTTGGTTCCAACCTTTGCAACAAAGGCAATTTAGAGACATCCATCACTTTTTAGAGTCATTCATCACTGAATTCTCTAAAAGTGGGATTAGACATGACACGTCTTCGTTGATTCATAGCTTTAAACAGACCCCTCAAGAAACAGTAAGACTGGCAGGACGTAGGTTTAGACAATATGTTGAACGATGTCCAATGCAAGAGCTACCCTCACAAGCCAAGCAAGTGTCATTGTTTTTAGATGGCTTGTTGAGCTCTAAACTACGCTCCTACGTGTACCTAAAAGAACCCAGAACGCTAGAGCAATGTGTGAGAATATGTATAGCAATTGAGGACAACTTAGGAGACGAGTTGGAACTCTCAAAGGTCTATAAGGACTCAGACTGTTCATCTCTAGCATCCACAAAATTGTCTAGCTCAATAGAAGACCTTGCAGAAAAAGTGGCCCAGAAACTAGGAGTTTCTAGTAAACCTAGGGTGCTAACAAACAAGCGTTGTTACACCTGTGGTGGTGACCATATGGCAAATGTGTGTCCCAATGCACCACAACCACAAGCCAACCCTAGTGGCCAATACTGTACAATTGAGAGAAGATACACGAATCATACGGCCCAGGACTGCCCATACAACAAACAAACCGTGAGACAGAACTACCCGCAAGCATACCCACAGCCAGGTAGGTATCAAGGCCAATACAATGCTCAGCCTTATTACTATAGGCCTCCTCAGAACTACCCATACTAGGCTCAACAGAGACCTCAACCTGTTTTAGCTCAGCAGCCACCCCCTCCAGCGAATGTCATCTCTGTCAAATACGCTGCTGCAGAAGAGAACCTAAGTAGAGCTATAGTGCCTTCTTCACCTTTGATCACAAAGAATGACCCGAATTCGAACAGTTTTGACTCTACGCATGTAGATAGTCCACCCGCATATTACACGGAGTCACCAGAACACGTGGAGACATATCATTACGATAGTCCACCAGTGGAACCTAGTTGGGAGCCAGAGTATGCTAATGTGATGTACACAAACCCAAATCCACGGCCCCAATTAAGACAACAAAGACCACAGGGCCCTAGAGGACCATGCTTTAGGTGCCAAGGAGATCATTTCATAAAGGACTGTCCACATCCCCCGATAGCAGGACAATCACACTACTATAACATCCAAGGCTTTTGTGCTGATTGTGGCAAGGAGCACATAATCAAAGATTGTCCTAAGAACCCTGTTAATGCTTCGAATGTGACACCGATCAACGTGATAGGTATTGTAAATAACGCAGATGGATCCAACCCTACATACGTGCCTATCCAAGCTATCACAAGATCCCAGGCGCTCTTACAGAACCAACAGTTTAATCAAGGGAAAGTAGCTGGAAGTAGTGAAGTTGCAGAATCTAGCAATAAAAAGACAAAATCTTGGAAAGATTCTAGAGAAAGAATAAAGAGAAAGTGGAGTAAAAAGATAACGGAGTTGGAAGGAAGTTTAAAGGAATCTAGAGCCAAAATCCTAGAATTGACTTCACAAGACTTGAATCAAGAGAATCCAGCTCAGAAATCAGGATCAGTTTTAGCGGAACCCATACCAGAAAATCTAGACATGATGTTTCGTGCATATCATGCTAGATTAAAAGAGGGACCTCAGGTAGCTGAAATGAGCAAAAACTACCCTCGAGCTGATCTAGAAATTGAGAGAACTAAACTGTGCATGAAGATGGTAGAACTAGCACAAGCTTTGTTCGAAGCCTCTAGATATCTCAATTGGAATAACATGGCAAAACCGGAATTACACTTTCAATGACTAATGGAGAGGCTAAAATACTTGATAGAGAGCAAAGAGAAAAAGGATCAGCCTAGGAACCCTATTGTCCCAGAGACACAGGGAAGGAATGCACCATCCCTCTCTCAAGTACCCAATACAGAAAGTCAAGACAATTTGTCTTCCATACATAAATATTCACATGAATTTTTGAGGGATATCCAAGAAGAGAAATGGAGAAAAGAACAAGGAACTCATCCTCCTATTCAAGAAATAAACGACTTGCAGGAGCAATTTCCCCAAGACATCCCCTCTATTTATGATGATGTAGAGGAAGAGCAACTGAGCGAACACACAAGCTTTGAATCTAATTCGTTACAAGAATTACCTCAGTTCACAGGACCTGGGGAAGCAAAGTCTATTAGTATGAGAGCACCCACGATAATAGTGAGGAATGAAGAATCAGTAATCCCTAGAAACACAGACGTGATCAAGAATACTAAAGTACAATGTAATCTCACTCTAGAGGAGTTGTTAAAGGTAAAACCAGAATTGTGGAAACATGTAGCAAATCAATTCCCCGAGCTTGCTACTACTCCCTCACAAATAGGATCACATAAGAAGGTACCAGAGATACCCGTAGAAAAGATTGGAGATGTAAGTGAAGGAGAGGAAGGTAACACTTATCTTCCAATAACCCATCAGGGCTACACCACGAAAGCCATCTTAGATTCAGGAGCCGGAGTAGCCATAGCTACCACCGCCTTATGGAAACGTTGGGGTAAGCCAGCATTGAGACCCACCAGGATGAAGCTGCAAATGGCTGACGGACACATAGAAAAACCATTAGGCTTACTAGAAGGCATATCTCTCACCACTTGTGGTGTAGAATTTGAGCATACCTTTGCCATTTGTGACTTTGCAAAAAATCATGCATATGAGATGATATTGGGACGACCATTCATGCATCAGTTGCAAATTGTACAAGATTGGGGAACTAATTCTTTGTACTTGCAACATTTAGGAGTGACTACCAAAGTCAATCTTAAAGACTATTCACATAGAGACGTACCCCCAATACAATGGAATACCATCCATAAGACACCAGTAGAGACGGAATCCGTGCACTCATTAGAATCAGATCCTTCTTGGTTGCATGAGGATACTCATTTATGGATGTGTAAAGTAGCCAAAAAAGAGGAAGAAAGGTTAGAAGCCAGGACCTTAGGTGCAGAACAACATCCACGAACCCTTCAAGATCCAGCTTACGCACTTGTAGTATTCCCAGACGAAGAGTTTGAACCCCATGGTTGGGCAGAAATCCTAGCAACCATGGATGTAGCCATCAATGAAGAACAATGGACACCCCACTGTGACGAGGATGGCTATGACATATCAGTTTTTACGATAGAGCCAATCATGTGCGATGCAATTTTAGAAGAATGTGAACCTAACACTGATGCATTTGAGGATGCAAGTGATTTTGATTTAGAATCAATTATCATGGACCCACCCTTTGCATCAGAAGAAGAATATTTTTTCGAAGTAGAGACTCACCCTCAAAGACACGAGGAAATTATGAATGACGTGAGAATAGCCACTCAAGTGACTAGCAAAAGTGAAGGCAAGAAAAGAAAGAAGAAAGAAAACATGTCAGAAAAAGAAGAATCTTTGTTTGAGGTACCCGAGAACTTCAAGAAATATGAAATCGAAGATAGAAGGATCATGGTACGAATGCCTAATAGAAAGGCGAATGACGGACAAGTATATGATAACCGAGAGAAAACCAAGAAAATAATCGTAGCCATAGAAGGAGAAGAAGAAAAATGTACATACATAGGGCATGATTTGACAACTGAAGAAGAAGAAGAGCTAGTTGCCCTATTGCGCGAATATAGAGATGTTTTTGCGTGGAGTTACAAAGATTTGAAAGGAGTAGATCCAGATATATGCTCTCATAGAATCCCTATGACTCCAGATGCAAAACCTACGAAACAGAAACCTTACACGTACAATGATAACTACGCTGTGAAGATTAAAGAGGAGATAGATCGCTTGATAGAAGCAGAATTCATTTACGAAATTGAGCATACCGAATGGGTATCCCCCATTGTGGTTGTGCCCAAGAAGAATGGAAAATTGCGTGTGTGTATTAACCTTAAAAAAGTTAATGCCGCAACGATTAGAGATAGTTATCCTCTTCCTATCACATAACATCTATTGGAAAGAGTTGCGGGCAAGGAAGTTTATAGCTTCCTTGATGGTTTTTCAGGCTATAATCAAGTAGCCATTGCTCCAGAGGACCAACACAAGACGGCATTTGCCACTGAATGGGGCATATTTGCATTTCGTGTGATGCCATTTGGGCTAACAAATGCACCCGCCACTTTCCAGCAACTCATGTGTCATGTTTTTAAGGAATTCTTACGCAAGAGTTTGGAAGTTTATGTCGATGACTTATGTGCACATTCAAATGTAAGACAGACACATATCCCAAAGTTAAGACAAATATTTGACAAATGTCGAGAATATCAGGTTTGTTTGAACCCAGAAAAATGCGTTTTCATGGTCAGACAAGGCCAAATTCTAGGACACATTGTGTCAAAAAATGGAATCTCTACGGATGAAGAAAAGGTGAAGGTAATTGCAGAATTACCTAGACCAACTAATGTGAAAGAGGTACAGGCATTTATGGGCCATTGCAGTTATTATAGGAGATTCATACACATGTATGCAATCATAGCCAAGCCTTTGTACTCTCTTTTAACCAACTTTGAATGGACAGATGAATGTGAAAATTCCTTCAATGAACTTAAACGACGCTTGTGCTCAACACCTATATTGACTATCCCAGATTGGAGTAAGCCATTCCATGTACATGTGGATGCATCCAATTACGCCATAGGATGCGTGTTAGCACAACCCACGAATGAAGGTAACATAGATCTCCCCATAGCTTATGCGAGCAGACAATTGAACGCAGCAGAAAGAAATTACACCACGACGGAACGAGAAGGATTAGGGATGATCTACGCAGTAAAGAAGTTTAGGCACTACTTGTTGGCCAACAAATTCAAGTTCTTTACAGATCATCAAGCCCTATTGTACTTAGTCAACAAGCCATGTAACACAGGACGACTAATACGATGGTTTCTATTACTCGTGGAATATGATTTTGAAGTAGTAGTCAGGAAAGGAAAGACACATCTTAGAGCTGACCACCTTTCAAGATTAACCACAGGAGAAGCTCCTCAAGGAGTAGCGGATGATCTACCAGATGCATACTTGTTTAACCTTGAGATAGCACCAGAAGGGGCTAAACCAATAGTCCCCATTCTGACATACGGACCCAAGAATCCTAGGATAAAGATCAAAGAGGGAGAGATTACCAAGTCTCAGAGATACCAAATAATGGCAGGAAGCATATATAAACAGGATAATCAAAAGATTCTTGCTTGTTGTGTAGATGAATCAGAACATGCGAATTGGTTGCAATTAGCACACATAGGTGCATTAAAGCAACATCATTATAAACATCGAACATTATAGACTCTGCGTAGATTAGGAGTATATTTGCCTACGATGGAAGCAGATGTCTACAAGTTGTGTAAAGAATGCCATGCTTGTTGTGAAAGACCACTAGTAGAGCATGCTACATTATATCATGTGTCTCTCACACCAGACTGGAGTGAACCTTTAGTGACATACTTGAGGACGAAGACATTCCCTCAAGGCATGACCTTAGCTCGACAACGTAGTCTAGAGCAGGAAGCTCAAGACTATTCACTTATTGGCGATAATCTATACAAAAGAGGACGAGATGGATATCTAAGACAATGTGTTCATGAGAGCGATTATTTGAGCATACTAGAGACTGCACACCAAGGTGTTGCAGGAGGTCATTTTGGACCCGATAGGATAATCAAAGCCATCCTCTTTGCAGGATTATGGTGACCCACTCTTCACATGGATGCTCATACCTATGTAAAGAGATGTGATGTGTGCCAAAGAACTCAGTTTCCTACTCGCAGAGATGAAATGCCATTGAAACCCATGATGGGCGGACGTGCATTGGGGTATAGACTTTGTAGGATCCATTAACCCCCCTGCAAAAGCTACACATGCTGAATACATTATTGTTGCCACAGATTATCTTACGAAATGGGTAGAGGCAAAAGCCACGAAAAAGAATGATGCACACACAACTGCAAAATTCTTATTTGAAAATGTCTTTACAAGAAATGGATTGCCTATAGAGTTAGTGAGCGATCGAGGCACTCACTTTCTAAACCAAGTCATTGAATATTTGTTACAGGATTTTATGGTGATTCACAAGAAATCCGCACCATATCATCCTCAGGCCAATGGTCAGGCTGAAAGCACTAATAAGATCCTTTGTAACGTACTGACGAAACTCGTGAACAACAAACGTTCAGATTGGGACAAACAGTTACACCACGCTGTTTGGGCATATCGAGTGGCCTACAAGACCGTACTCAATGCAACTCCCTTTCAGATGGTTTTTGGTCAGAATGTTGTGCTTCCTTTGGACTTCTTGATACCGACCCTTAAGGTTGCACAAGAACATCAGTGGACCGGCCATGAATTATCAGCGAGGATAATGGACTTGGAACGATTAGGAGAAACCAGGCTAAAGGCAGCAGCAGGCATATACGCAGTGAAGAAGCGACAGAAAGCATATTTTGATGCACATGTAAAAGATAAAGGCCTATAAGAAGGAGATTTAGTTCTAGTATATACGCTAAAGCAACACGCACGTAAGTTAGAAAAGCGAGGTTATGGGCCTATGATCATTAACAGACTCTCAACAAGTGGAGCAGTACAGTTAGCCACTTTAGAAGGAGATATAATGCCTAATTACATTAGTGGCTGTAGAGTCAAGCTATATCAGGAACCTCTTACTGAGGATATGCTTAGACGACTCACGTTGGCAAAGAAGCGTAAGGAGGAAGAAAATAGAATACGAGCGGAAGCTCAGGCAGAAGCAATGGAATGCATTAAACACATGAAGTTAAGAAGACAAGGACTAGGGAGAGAACATTATAACCATCTGGAAACTACACCCAGATACCCCATGGCCATGTGTCAAGTAAAGTCAACCACTCATCCTAGTATAGTGGACAGGAGACCATTCATTACAGTCAGGCTAGAGCACGACAACCCGTGCCAAGAGCTCAGAGGTTTAATTGACTCAGGTGCTGCGACTATTGCAATTAGATGGTCCCACTATAAGGATTCAGGGATAGAAATGCGGCCAATTGAGGCATACCTCATAGGGCTAGGAGGCATGGAAACCCCTTGCATGGGTGAGGTGGACCTTCCTATCCTCATTAAGGATGTGACCATGACAGCGAAGCTACTAGTGTGCCATGATGACGACCTGATAGAACCCCTAATCCTTGGCCAAGATTGGCTATACGATCACTCAGTGGACCTAAATCTTAGACAAGGCTCTTTATAGATTGGAACCTTAGAGCAGAAGCGAGTGATACCGCTTGACTTCCCTAATTGCATTCCGCTTGAGGTTTGTAACCCTAGACCCTATGAAACGCATGCGACGGAAGACCGGAAGATCTTGGGTTAGACCAGTCACGTTACGTCTACACCAACCCACTCGGGCTTGGCTAGGGACAATTGTCAATCAGAAGGACGACAGGAGATCTTCCCTGGGGCTTCCTGCAAACTAGAAGGGGCAGCTACCCAACCTGAACTATCATTGTGGCCATAGAGGAAGAAGAGATTACAATAACTATGCCAGGACCAAAGTCAAGAAGATTCATTATTGATTATGAATCTATCAGCGAAGAAGGGTAAGGATGATGATCACATATTTTACGTTGATTCGGGATGCTCGAACCATATAGCAAGAAATGTGGCTTTACTTTCTGATTTGGAAGATCCTCATAACAAGCATGAAGTGCAGATAGGAGATGACACAAAGCACTTAGTGGAGAAGATAGGTAATGTGAAGACATCAGATGGGAATATGAACCTCTTAAGCAAAGTCTTGTATGTCCCTACAATTACCAAAAATTTAATAAGTGTTGGACAGATTGTTGAAAAAGGATTGCAGGTTAGATTCAACCGATTTGGAGCATATGTTGAAGACCCAAGGCAAGGCTTTCGAAGGATTGCCAAAGGAGAAAAGACAGGAAGGCTTTTCACTTTTGAAGTGGAAGATACAAAGAACATAGCTTTGTTTAGCTATGGATCTCAAACTCTAACAGAGTTGGAGATATGGCACAAAAGGCTTGTTCACATTGGTGAGAGGACACTCAAACAGATTTGCAGGGACCAAAGTGTACTTGGTTTTCTTAATATCACAAGGCAACACATGATTTATAAGTGTGAAGCTTGTCAACTCGGCAAGGCTCATAGACAACCTTTCAATAAGAAAGGATATATGTATCAAAATCCTTTGGATCTAGTGCACACGGATGTGTGGGGTCCAAGTAAGGAGCCATCTATATCAGGCTCAAGATATTATGTGTCTTTCATAGATGATTGTAGCAGGTGGACCATTCTGTTTTTCATGAAGCACAAGGATGAAGTGTTTAATTGCTTTAAGAAGTATATTGCTCTTGTTGAAAACCAAACAGGTAGGACTTTGAAACGACTCAGATCAGATGGTGGAGGAGAATACTTCTCTTCTGAATTTGATGCCTTCTTGCATGAAAGAGGCATTAAAAGGGAAGTCACTACAAGGTATACACCCGAACTCAATGGTGTAGCAGAGAGGAGGAACAGAGCTATTGTCGAAGTAGCAAGGTCCATGCTCAACGAAAAGGGATTGCCAAACTACCTATGGGCAGAGGCTGTGTCTACAGCCACATATCTCATAAATAGACTTCCATCTAAGTCACTAGATGGAACCACTCCATATGAAGTGTGGAATGGAAGAAGACCTAGTCTAGAGCATTGCAAAATCTTTGGATGCTTAGCCTATGCTCACATTCCTTCTCAAGTAAGAGGGAAATTGGATCCCAAGGCAGAGAAGTGTGTATTTATTGGTTATGACAAAAACCAAAAAGGATAATTTTTTATGAAAACAAATCATGGTTTGATGATGATAGGAAAGTGAAGCTACCGTATGACTTGGTTTAAGACTTTCCATCACTTCAACCAAAGGAACCAAAGCAGCTTGAAGAAAGTGATTCGGAGATTGACCTAGAAGACTTGGAAAGACTAAAGCTATGGAAGAACAAAGGTAAAGCAAAGATTCAGGATGCTACATATGGACCCGAGAGCTCACATCAACCACTTAGAAGGTCTTCAAGGGAGAAGAAGAAACCAGAGAGGTTTGGTTATGATACTTCTTTGGTCACGAAGCACTCAATCTACATTGCAAATGATTCAACCAATGAAGAACCTACCACATTCGAAGAAGCACAAAGCAAGAAAGCTTGGAGAGATGCAATGGATGAAGAAATGGAAGCCTTGAAGGAGAATGACACTTGGGAGCTTGTACCTAACAAGCCATCTATGAAGGTAATTGGATCTCGATGGATATACAAAATCAAGAGGAATCCAAATGGAAGTATAAATAGACACAAAGCAAGGTTAGTTGCTAAAGGGTTTGCTCAAACCCATGGTATTGATTATGAGGAGACTTTCTCTCCTGTTGCAAAAATGCCTACAATTAGGGTTCTCATTAGTCTTGCTGCATCTAGAAATTGGAATCTTTATCAACTTGATGTAAAGAATGCTTTCTTGAATGGATGGATTTCTGAGGAAGTGTATATGGCACAACCTCCTGGATATGAGGATGCACATCATCCTAACTATGTATGCAAACTAAAGAAAGCTTTGTATGGATTGAAGCAAGCTCCAAGAGCTTGGAATTTCAGATTGGTGACTTATTTGCAGGACCAAGGATTCAAAGCTAGCAAGGCTTGGATTGGAGTTGATCTACACAGATTCAGGTATATACATCACACAAAGGAAGTATGTCCATGACATGCTCGTCAAGTTCAAGATGGAAAATACCAAGTGTGCAGGTACACCTATGGAGCAAAATCATAAGCTTAGTGCTTATGAAGGAGAGCCAATTGAAGACATCACAAGCTATCAAAGCTTGGTTGGAAGTTTGAACTATGCAACACTCACAAGGGTGGATATATGCTATAGTGTTAGCATATTGAGTCAGTTTATGCATAAGCCGAGAAGACTACATATGGAAGCGGCCAAGCGAGTCCTCAAGTACCTAAAGGGGACCATGAATGAAGGTTTGTTCTATTCATATACTTCAGATATTGAGCTAAAGGTCTAGTCAGATGCAGATTGGGCCGGATCTAGAGATGATAGAAGAAGCACATCCGGGTATATATCATTTGCAGGTTCAAAAATCATTTCTTGGTCATCGAAGAAGCAACCAACCGTGGCATTATCTTCTACTGAAGCAGAATATAGAGGTTTGGCTAATGCAACTCAAGAAATCATGTGGTTAAAGTCTTTGTACACAGATCTTGGACTTCATTCTTCAACACCTCACATTTTTTGTGACAACACAAGCTCATTACATCTAGCAGCTAATCCGGTATACCATGCTAGAACCAAGCATATTGAAGTCCACTACCATTATGTAAGGGAGAAGCTAATGAGCAAGGATATTCAACTATCCTATGTCTCTACAGATATGCAATGTGTAGACATGTTGACTAAAGCTCTTGATGGTACAAAGTTAAGTAGATTCAAGTTGATGATTGGCTTGCAGGAAATCAAGGACAATTGAAGACTTATTTGGAGGCCAAGCATGTTAGGCTTGAGGGGGAGCTGTTGGTGCATTTTACCCAAGCCTACATGCTTGATATATTTGATATCTCCCATTGTGCAAAGATTCATTGCCAATGTGGTTGTAATCATATGTGAATCTATACATTTATTATCATCTACTCCTCTGTTTTGTTCTCTGCTATACTCACTCAGAGCAGTACCTTCAGAAGGTCATATCTCGAGTTTTACTAAACCTTTTTAAGTGATTTAACTTGCGTTGGATAGATCTTACTGTCGAGTTTCTGATATCAATTTTCAAGGTCATTGGATTTATAATTTTGGAGATATCTGCATTTTACTGCTCACTGCTCTATCTCTGCAGAGCCCCGAGAATGGTGGGCATGTTCCAGAAATTGATGAAACTTGTTCTCAGTGCTCAGTCCATCATTTGAAGTGTTTTAACTTGGATTGGGAAGCTTTCTAAGTCTATTTTCTATGCCCAAAAGGAAGTTTTCTAATTCCTTCCAGGTTGAGAGCACTGTTCATTTTTTCAAGCAGGTGTATGTCCCAAAAATAGCAAGTTTTGGGAGCTAGTCATTTCGCAACTTGTCTGTCTTGACTTAAACTTTTGGAATACATGTTCCAAAGTACTTGGCTGATATTTTGGTGGATTTAGGAAGCTCAAAGGGTCTACTAATCAACTCTGAAGTCTCAGTTGGCTGGTGTGAAGCTGGTTGTAGCGGCACCTACTCATCTTTGGATTGCATCCACCATCTCTCTTCACACTCCCAACATACCATAAGTACTTAACTCTTCATATAAGTAACATTGTCAACATTCAAGCATAGAATAGGTGATGAGTATATGTATATATATTCATCCACATAAAAGTTGAAACAGAGAAACTGACAAAAAACACTCAAAGAAAGAGCATTTTGTTCCTCTCTGATCAAAAGTACCATATGTATAGAACTATCCATATAAGTACTATTGCACTGGACATATGGAATTTGGTACAATTTCTTACTTAAGGACCTACAATAGCTCATGGATAATCAGGAGTTGCATATGGTAGCTCTTGACATTGGAATTGGGCACAATTGTTCATTTTAGTAGCTACAATAGCTCATGGATGATCAACATACGAATCTCCTATTTGAACGTAGATATATTGTATAGAGATAGATACATATATGATACATGTGTACATACATCAAGCACAAAAATATACACAATCACATGTTTATTTACATGCACACATTGAGATCTAAAATGGATTTATATATGCACCTATACATTGGCTTTTTCACCTCATCAAAAAATTGGATTCATTGATACATTTGTACTAGAAACACTAGACATGCATAAGAGGGTAACTGGAAAGACCACATACAATAAGAACATGTACTCTAACTAGGTTATATCAATTTGTATATTTATCAGTTTTATGTAGAAATAAAAATATAGCATGCCACAAAACATTCTATAAAAATGTCATCAAAAGTTGTTATCATACAAAACAACATTTTGCAATTCCAAGAGAAAATATAGATTTACCAAAAATATTCAATATGTTGCAATACATACAACATATCATGCATCATGCATATTCTTGTGTTGTGCAACTCTCCATAACATCCCACAAAATCTTCTCTCTCATTCATTAAATTAAGAATACATATCAGTTGAGTATCAATATCAAGTCACCTCATAATTCTATTCAACCATTATTGTGACATTTTTTCTTGGCCATATGCATCTATTGGATAAAATAAGAGCTAAATATCTTACATGCATTAGGTTCTGGTATATCCTTAAATCACCTATTGAGTCCATCCAAAATATTTTCTTCATATGCCCTTGCTGTGGAAGCCCATTCATCAAGTGATCCTTTGTTTCCTTCATTGCTATTTGGCAATGAAGTAAGATCTATTTCATCATCATTACCATATGAATCACTTATCTCTTTAGCCCTTTTTTCTTTGGAACCATTATGGTTATAATTTTATACCATTTCTTTTCACATTGCTCCCGTTGATGAAGGATAGGATACATGATATTCACAAGCCTTTCCATCACTTGGCTCCTTGAGAGCATCTCACAGAGTGGATCTACAAAACTCTTCTATCCAAAATATCATATTCTTGCATAATCTTCCAAAGTTTTTCATGTCGCTTAAAATATTTTTCTAGCCATGAATATACTTTATTGGCAACCTTGTACACAAAAGCAAATAGATGTGCATGTGCCCATGATATGAGGCATGGACTCTTGAAAATGGAAAAACACACCTTTCTTATGCCCAATCACTACAGATGCCCCATCTATAGCAATAAGAACCAATTTATAACTCCATAAGCCTAAAAAATAATACTTTAGAGCTTGTTCTTCTATAACACTACTAAGCGAAAATCTGCAAATGCTGCACTCAAAGAAGGAAGACAAAGATGAGAAGAAATCAGAAAAGCAGAAATTGTTTTGCAAATACTATAAAGCAAATGCTCATGTCATTAAGAGCTGTCTAGAACTAGCTGCTAAAGAGGCAAAGAAAAAGGAGGCTAGAATGGTTGTTGCAAAGGCCTCTACACTAGAAACAGAGTCTGCTAATCTTGTGCAAAATGAAGAATGGGAATTTACTACTATTTTCAGTTTTGATCCATCTTCTCATGAGTAGTGTATGTCTGGAGTAGACTCAGATGTTTGGTATTTTGATAATGGGGCAACCAAACATATTACCTCGCAGTGCAGTTTCTTCACTTCACTTGAGCCTGCCCCTATAGGGAATACTGTCACATGCGCCAATAACTCCTCTTATCCTGTCATGGGAGTTGGTAAGATCATTCTAACTATTGATGATGGTAGTTCTTTCACTTGGTCAGATGCTTTATTTGTGGTAGGGATCAAGAAGAATCTGTTATTAGTTTCGGCTTAGCCAAGATTGTATTGGTTGTGAAATTTATTTATGACAGGTGTACAATTCATGATCTGTCAAATGGTGATGTGATTATTGCTTCTGGCATTTTATGTTGTGGGCGTATAAGCTCATAGTCTATGAAAGATTTGTGAATTATTCAACATGTGCAATACATTGATTCTTAGGCTATGTTAGATGCAAAGCTATGTAAGATGCAACAATGAGTACACCCCTTGGTGTGAATTGACCTGTAAGAAACTTTGACATGTATTCTTATGATGTCAAATAACATGGGGGGATGGATGATATTGACGGACAATAATCAAGGAATGAGGTGTCCAACCCAAAAGAATGGATTTAGAGGGAGCTTTCCAAAAACAGACAATGGCTTATGAGCTCTTTATCTCCTAATCTTTCCTCTCCCTAGTTGTATGTTTAAAAGGTTACAACTATTTAGAGTCATGGTCAGTATCAGAAGCTTTGAATTTTCCTCCGCCCCCACGTCTCATCATTGTCCAAGCAATCGACAAGTATTTGCGGGCAGGTCCTTCCTTGCAACTTCTCCTCCACGCTTCTCTACCATCTTCAAGAAGAGTGCAACGATGGAAGTATTTGTGGGCATGAACTTAATCTCAATTGAAACATTTTTTGAGTAAAAAAGCTCATCAATAAAACTTCAGTGGGTCAACACACTGATGTTGAATACCACACTAGTATCTTGTTGTTGGATGATGTTTTAGATTTACCCTGAATCTTTTTGAGGATCTAGTTTATTTCTCTTAAAGATAGGAAAAAATGCTTCAATATCTTATTGAAACATATGTTTACAAAGTTAAAGTCTCGAGTCATCTAGAGTTTGACTTGGAGAAAGTATACATATCTTTGAAGTTTGAGTTGGTTGTATAGAGTTTTAGTTCTTTCTTTCCATTTTTTGAATCTTTTGGGTGAGATATGGTATCTGATTCTTTTCACAAAAGTCGAGGGTTAGCCGACTAGAAGCATGTAACTAAGTTATATATCACAGAAAGATGTTCTATACTAGAACCTTTTCAATCTTCAAAAGATGCTAAGTCCAAGATTGACTTATTCATTTGGGTTTCCTTCCAGTTACTAGCATAACTCTCATGAGTTTCTAGAGTTAAGTACACTCTAGAACAACGAAGTTTAGGAATTGCTCATCAGGTTGACAATTCCCAAGAACTTAAAGATAAAGTCTTTGAGAAAAGTGTCCTAAGTTGGGTGATTTTTTGTTGAATTTGAATTTTTTAGGTTATATTATGGTTGATCTGAAGTAAATGGCACACTCCTAGAATTAACATAAGATTTTTAAAGCCCATTAGGACAAAGTGGTCCTTCGGTTGGGTGAAAAAATCAAGTAACTGTTGGCTAGTAGTAAACAATTGTACAAACATCCAAGATAGATGTCTGGGTTGTGCATGGAGACTTTATAACAAGATGAATAGAGAACAAATGTAGGAAAAAAAAATGTTGCTAATATTAAGTACAAGAATGGTGGCATTGCTCACCAACATGCTCTCAAAGTACAACTTCACTAGTGATCCAAACAACTCAGGTGGGGCGAATATAGGATTCAGGTATGCTGATGCACTTAGATACTTAGCATAAGGAAAAAATAATTAATATTAGGTCACAAAGAGATGTAGCTTTATGTACATCATTGAGAATGGGCAGTTTTGTGTGGGTGACCACCACTCACATAGTGGATTATTGCTCATTTGCACATGAACACACAAGGTTTGGTGACATGAAGTATACCAAGCTAAGTAACCGACTTCATGAACAACAAAATAAAATAAAATGAGCCCTTTATGTTAGCATTATCAAGAGTGAGCTTATATTTGCAATGTAAAATCATCAAAGCCACTTGCATATTCATGGGTTCAACTTGCATTATACACCAACCTAACTAAGAGTCATTTTTGGAAGTGATCCAAGTCTACTTCAGAACATTTTCTAACCATAGATGATCCGATATGATCTTCATACAGCATGCAACTTAGGGTTCATACCACTAGGGCAATGCCCAACTCGCTTTTCCTCATAATGGGGTTCTCACAAGTAAGCAACTATCTTGACCTGTGGACATTGTTTGTATACTAAAAATTACTATGTAAAAACACGTCTCTCTATTAATATCTCTCGCTTACATCGTTGTGTGTGTGTGTAGCTCTCCATAGATGGGCGTGACGACTGTGGCTAGAAAAGTTTACCATGTACCAACAAGGGTGATTTTTTAATGACCTTATTGTCCTATTTCATTATTTTTAACCGTAAAATATGATTGATATCTTAGAGGAACTTTGAAGAAAGAGTAAGAATACTTTGACATGTATTCAGATGATGTCAAGTAACATGGGCGGATGGATGATATTGACAGACAATAATCACGGAATGAGGCGTCCAAACCGAAACAATGGCCTCTTTAATTTAAAGGGAGCTTTCCGAAAAAAAACAAACAATGGCTTATGAGCTCTTTATCTCCTACTCTTTTCTCCCTAGTGCTATGTCTACACGCTTACAGCTGTTTAGAGTCATGGTCGGCATCGGAAGCTTCGACTTTTCCTCCGCCCCCGCGTCTCATCATCGTCCAAGCAACCGACAAGTATTTGCGGCCAGGTCCTTCCTTGCAACTTCTCCTCCGCGCTTCTCTACCATCTTCAAGAAGCCTGCAACAATGGAAGCTCTCAGAAACCCCCTTACCGTCTGCTATTGGCATCGTTCTCTCAGTTGCTTGCTACTACTTTGCCCTTCTCATCTTCTTGTACCGATTCTTATTCAGAGGCTTAAGAGATAACGCACCGCTGCACACATATACGCGTGATGAACTGCGGTGAGGAATTTCAGGACTATTTGCCTCTTATGATCGAGAAATTGGGTGAAGATGGCCTAATGCAGGAGCTTGCAAAGGGTTTCGACTTACTTGCAGATCCTCGTTCCCAAACAATAACGTTTCAGAGCTTGAAGTCAAATGGTCCGATGATCGGGCTGCCGCAGATGACTGACTGTGAATTGCATCGCATGATCAGCGAAGGTGACTCCTACGGCCGTGGCGAGCTTGATCTCCACGACTTCTGCGTCCTTATGGTCCGCACCAGCCCTGTTCTCATGCGTATGGCCAAGGTGATGTTGCATTGGCCAGAAGATGAAACTAATCTAACAAATATTTATTATAATATGTAGCAGGGTTGACATAGCTCTCCCAATTATATTCGATGCTTATTTATATACATGGCGGCTTCGAGTCGATGGATTCACTGTGTATCTATCTACACATGTGTATGGACGTTCCAATAATGTCAAATTTCAGTGTACACAGGAAGAACATGTACACCTACAATCTCTGATTTTTTTTCTTTTACAGTATTTTTCAGACAGGATGTATATGCTACAGGCAGTGCGTTTTCAGATACAGGTTTGAACGTGTGTATATGATCACATACTCGCTGCGATCGTGTATATGTTTCAGGCAGTGCGTTTTCAGATACATATATGTTACAGGATGTATATGTATATGTTACAGGCAGTTCGTTTGGACGTGTGTATATGGTCACATAGTCGCTGCGATCATGACTTCATAAATCTGAATCCAGAGGGCATGTCGCTTGCGTAGTGCATCGTGTCTTTCTAAATGAATATGCAGAAGACTTTAATCATCGCAAACTTGGATGGCCATACGTCAAAGTGTAAGGGGGAAACAGAAAATGTAGTTCAGAGGGCGATTCTTAGCACAGTTTTCCTTTAGCATGAAAACATTTACGCAACATAGTGCCGTAAATTCCAAGTTCAACATGTCAGAACTGGCCTTTGGTTCCAAATTAAACAAAAATAGGAGAAGACAATAAGGAAATTTAGGAAATGAAAGTCTTCCAGGATCCGAGTTTTAGCATTGAGGAGATTTTCTGAAGGATAGGGTTTTAGGACCGTCAAGAATGAGGCGGCATAGTCAAATCAACCATTCATGAAAAGATTAGGGCTTGAATTCCATGCACCTTTGGGATGAGTATGCAGATAGACCTACGGCTGCGCTTCAGGGAATCAAAAATCATGGACACCATTCTTCATCTTTTTTATCAACATAAGACTTAGAAGTGAAGATGATAAATTGAGGCTCGTCTCTTAGCATTACCAAGAACAAGAACTAAGCTATGAAAACCATTAATCCTATATATTTGATAGAAAGGGTTTCGAAAGAGAAACTTCTGGCCATTGTTTAAAAACATTTTCTTTTTATCGAGGGGATAAAATGACTTGTGAACCTCTTTCCTGCTACCTTACCGTAAACATCTCTCTTCTTACAGGAATAGGGTTGGGCATAGCTCTCCCCATTGTATCCAGTGTGATTGTTTATAGACCGGTCGACTTCTATTTCATGGGTTCACTCTATGTATCTCTATACATGTGTGTGGAGGCTCAAATAATGTCAAGTTTCAATCTCTACAGAAAGAACATTTACAGCCACAATGTCTGATTTCGATTTTCACAGTACTCTTCAGACAGGATGAATATGCTACAGCCAATGCATTTTTAGTTACAGGTTTGAACGTGCATCTTATCATATTTACAATATGATCATGACTTCATAAGTCTCAATCCAGGGCGCATATTGCTTGCTTAGTACATTGTTTCTTTCTAAATAAAATATGCAGAACACTGTAACTACCTCAATTTTTGATGGCCATACATCGAAACGTTAGAGGGAGATTGTCAGCATAATTTTGAGCAAGAAAGCGTTCATGCAAAATGTTCAGGTTTCTCTCAAGGTAGACTCCTAGTTCTATATGTCAGAAGTGGCTTTTGGTTCCAAACAAAAAACCAGGGGGAGATAATTCAAGAAAAATCGGAAACAAAAACTTCCGGATCAGGGTCTAAGTGTTGATGAGACTTTTGGAAGGAAAAGGTTTTAGGATTTCGAGGAATGAGATGGGATAGTGAAATCAACCAGTCGTGAAAATATTAGGCCTTGACTTGCATCCACCTTTCGGATGAGTATGCAGATAGACCTACAGCTGCCATGAGACTATGGCTATTTGGAACCTTCCCTCTTAGCTATATCGGAGGTGCTATCAAGCTTATACACCATGAAGAACCCCTATGAGAATGATTGTCTTATAAAGGCTCAAATAGACATACATTTATTCTTGGTGTCATTCATTTAATGTGGAAAGGGGTAGATTGTATCACAGAAAAATGACACTGATAAAGCTTATGATAGGTTTCATTGGGATCCCCTTCTACATTACCTATGCATATGTGGCATAGTAGTCATTTTTGAAAAAAGGTTCACCATATGTGTCTCTTGATTGTTGATAAACATTAATGCTTCTATTTTTACTAAAAAACATATAGATTTTATTCCTCAAAATATGCTCTCTCACTCTCTTAAGCCCTTTTATACACGGTGATCCTTCATTTTGTTATTCAATGATCTCAATAGATTAGAGATTATCTCTTCAAATCCTAAGGGATTGTTTGAATTCTTTCTTATCTTGCTGGATAATATATCGTCTATCACTCTAGGTATTGAAGTGGTGCAATTGCATTACACCACAATGGATTCCCCTTTAAGAGAGCTTCACGACGATGCTCACACATTAGAAAACAGAGCTTTCGGCAACACACATGATACTTTTCACATACTTGTAGAATACGTAGAAACTACATAGTACGTAGAGACCCTAAACACAGATTTCCTAGGTTTTACGAATGTGTTCGAGCAAATTTGTTTCACTATTAAAGAACATATACACAAGTGTTCAACGACCATTTGGCCTTTCACATGGACACTAACAATAACAATCTCCCACTGAAGGCCAATATGGCCAAAGTGAGCTAATGGGAGAAAAAATAAAGAATGATAAGGGATACTTGTGTCTAAGTATAGAAACTATACCTCCCATATGATGGCCATGTTGTAGCATGTACGAACATTTGGCCTTTCACATGGACACCAACAATAACAATCTCCCACTGAAGGCCAATATGGCCAAAGTGAACTAATGGGAGAAAAAATAAAGAACGATAAAGGATACCTGTGTTTGTAAGTATATAACCTATACCTCCCATATGATGGCCATGTTGTAGCATGTACAAAGAACTATGTAAGATCATGAACCAAGTAATCCCCATCAAGTTAAAAACAATGTCAAAAGTTATGCTACAGTAGAGATTTAGTCAAAACATCTGCCATATTATCTCGAGTATGTGTTGATATATTTTGGTAGTGATGTGTGTGAACACACTTAGGACCACCGGGGTACCTTTTTTTCCCTCGACTTTTATATATTCTTATAACTCTAAGGGGCCACTTATCTTTTTTAATTCACCTTGTAAGACATTTTGTATTGTGTTATGACCCATGCTTCTCCTTCTTCCTTGTGTTGTTCTTGTTCTTTCGTAGATCTCGAACTCCAATAATTGGTATCAGAGTAGGACGCCGCTTCATCTAGGGCATCATCGGCACCCCTCCAATCACAGTCCCATTTGAAATTTTCATATGAGCTTGTTTTTGCCTTCAAATGTACTATTGCAGCAATTATACAGATAATTTTGTTCTTTTTTGTCTCTCACTATAAGTTTTGGTTTGCAAGTACAAGCGCCTCGAAATCCGCCACAAGTTTAGCAGAGCTTGACAAGGTGTTTTTGTTCAAATTTTTTAGATACAATCAATTTTCCATGTCAAGTTATTTAGTCACTAGCCATGGATGAAAGCAATGATGCAGTCCATATGTTGACAGTTGAGGATAAGTTGGGATTATTACCCATTTTGGACATATATGATGCATCATGTATTGGTAGCAAAAGGGCTATGGAATATTATGCATGGTGTTGAAAAACATCCTACTACACTTGCAAATACAAATATTGAAGGTGATGCAGAAAGCATTGAAGATGATGGTCTTTAAATTCATGTTCGTGTTGCAGTTCCTGTCACACCTACTACAAAGCAAGTTCATTGAGATGGCGGAGATCCTCAAGCACATGCATTGATAGCTTTGTCTCTCAAACATGTCATTATCCCTCACATTCACTCTTGCAAGACAACAAAGGATGCTTGTGATACACTTATAACTTTATACAGGGAAGGAAATGAGGCTTGTGTTTCTTACCTCCAAAAATAGTTGGAGAGTGCTCATATGAAAATGAAAGAGTTTCTATGGATTTTGTTGATATATTTAGGCAGTGATGTGTGTGAGCACTCTAGGATCGACAGGGCACTTTTTTCCCTCTTTAGGAGATTTTTTTCCCCCGACTTGTATATATGTGTAGTGCCCTAACGGGCTACTTATCTTTATATATTCTAGTGGTAATACATCTAGTATTGTGTGTTGTGCCCCAAGCTTCTTTTTCTTCCTTGTGATGTTTGCGTACTTCAACAGACGACTATCTCCAACAATTGGTATCAGAGTAGGCCATTGCTTCATCTAGGGCATCGTCGACACCCCTCCGGTCACAATCTCAGAATCACACAAAATTTGGTACGCATACTCAGGGTGATTAGGAGATATAAAAAACTTCATTGTGTGGTGGTGAAATTGTGATTTGAGCTCATTTCGGCCTCCGAACGCATTATCATAGTGCTTGTGCAGGCTATTTCATCTTTTTATGCCAAAGATATATACCAGTTTCGGTTCGCTAGTATAAGCTTCTCAAAGTTTACTACAGGTTTAGCAGAACTTGTCAGGGTACTTCTCTTCAACTTTTCCAGATATAGTAATTTTTCTGCATGAGGGTATTTTAGTGAGCGGCCATAGCTAAAAGCAGTGATGTATTCCATATGTTGGCTGTTGAGGATAAGTTGGATGGTATCAATTACCCTTTGTGGGCTTATATAATGCGACATGTAATGGTTGCAAACTAACTGTGGAACATTGTGTAGGGTGTTGAAAAACATCCTATTACACCTGAAAATATAGGTATTAAAGCTGATGAAAATGGCATTGAAGATGCTGATATTCTTCAGATTCTTGTTCACGCTGCAGCTTCTGCTGCACCTATTACAAAGCAAATTCGTTGGGATGGCAGAGATGCTCAGACACATGCATTGATAACCTTGTTAGTCAAACGTGTCATTATTCCTCACATTCGCACTTGTAGAACAACTAAGGATGCTTAGGATACACTTATCACATTGTACTAGGCTAGGAATGATGCTCGTGTTGCTTACCTCAAAAAACAGTTGGAGAGTGAGCATATGAATGAAGATGATTCTATGGATAGTTTTCTAACAAAGATCAAAGACTTGAAGGAACAGATGACTTTTTAGCTCACTTGTGCAGGCTGTTCTGAATGGTCTTTCTAATTCATATCAGAGTTTTGCTTCTACTCTTTGTTTGATGATGAAAGGCAATCCAAATGGCTTGTCATTTGAGGACTTAGTTTTTGTTTAGTTGTAGGAAGATCAGTCTAGATAGAACATATCTACTATGTGTGTTGCAGATCAAGCTTTCCTGGCTAGTTAGAAGGGCAAAGGTAAATGGAGCTCATCTACTGCTTGTTATGTTTACAAACTTGTAAACATCAAAGTACACAATGAAACATGATAAGACCTCCCAATATCTTCAAAAGATCAAACAAATATTTCCAAACTTCAGAAATCAAACTTTCCTCCAAACTTTCAAAAAAACAGAAATGGATGACTGTAGCAAAATAACCACCAAAAACTCTCTTAGCATAATTTGTCAAAACTAATAATATATTTTGAAAGTAGACTCTGAGCATGCTCTAGAAACAAAAAACGTCAATAAAGGTGGAGTATAGCTCCCAAACGAATAGTTTGAAGTCAAGGTATGCAGAGGCGTGCAACAGCAAGGTATTACTAAATGTTCGAATTGAAAACTGATATATACCAGCAACAAAACTCAATAATTTATGCAAAATTTTGATATACAGAGAAATTATGAGAGCTAAGGAAACTCCTCCAAGTGAAATTACTCAAAAAGACCTCATAACGACTGAGATATGAGAGTTTGAAGAGAGATATGTTTGTGATGAGACACCGGATAGACACAAGAAAGAAGATCTACAAAAATGCCTACTTGCGCGGGACTTTCTCATTATTTTTTGTAGAAAAACTGATTTACTTTCATATTACAAGTTGTAAGCTTTGTAAAGCAACAAGAATCACTCAATTTGGCCACCTACACTAAGAGAACCACTCTTTTTATTGAGAGGCTATCAACAGAAGCGCCTTCCTTGTCTAAAAATACATACCTCTCCTTTCCTTTTTACTTTTATCTACTTTTATCTACTTTTACTCTAAATTTGGAGATGTGAGCACCCACATGTTATTTATCATAAATAATAAACTCCATAAGCCTAAAAATAATACTTTAGAGCTTGTTCTTATGTAACATTGCACCCATCAAACTCTAAATCCAAAGCGTTGACTCTAAGTAGAACTTTGATTTGCTTGAGCTTCTGAGCATCCACTACTTTTGTGAGTATGTCTGCTAATTGATCTTTAGTTCCAACATGTTGAATATCAATATCTTCATTGAGCACCTTCTCTCAGATATAGTGGTAGTGTACTTCAATGTGTTTGGTTCTTGCATGGTGCATTAGATTAGACACGAGCTGTAATGAACTTACATTATCTCCAAAGAGTAGTGGATGGGCTCTAGATAGATTCATATCTTCATAAAGCTTCAAATAACACATAATCTCACATGTTGCATTTGTAAGGCTTCTATATTCAACTTTTGTGCTTGAAAGTGCTACTGTAGGCTGTTTTTTAGAACTCCATGAAACCAAATTATTACTTGCAAATATAAGATATCCATCTGTATGCCTTCTCTCATCCTTATTTCTAGCCCAATTTGCATCACTGTATGCTTTCAAATCCATAACTTCATGATATTTATAAATCAAACCTTCATTTAATGTACCCTTCAAATATCACAAGACCCTTTTAGCTGCTTGCATATGTACATTTGTGGGTTTGTTCATGAATTGAGACAATGTATATATGCTAAATGTAATATCCGGACTTGTCAAAGTTGCATATATAAGAGAACCAATCAAAGACCTGTAGATAAGTGGATCTTCTAAAGGTTCACCATCTTCAACACTGTACTTCACATTGGGTCCCATCGGATTACTGATACTCTTGCAATGCTCCATGCTATATTTCTTTAACAAATCTGAAATATACTTCCTTTGTAGAAGATATACACCATCTTCCTTCTTCATAACTTCGATTCCAAGAATGTACGTCGATTCTTCTAAATCTGAAATTTTAAATTCAGATCCAAGCTCTGCTTTGATTTTCTCTATCTCACCTTCATCGTTTCCTGTTATTATCAAGTCATCCACATAAATTGAGATATAAACAATCAATGATCCTTCAACCTTAACATACAAAGAAATATTTGCATTTGAACAATTGTATCCTTGCTTTTCAAGAAACTTTACCAATATAAAATTCCAAGCCCTTGGAGCCTGCTTAAGACCATACAATGCTTTCAAGAGTTTACATACATGTGTAGGCTTCTTGGGATCTTCATAACCTGCTGGTTGCTCCATTTACACATCTTCTTTTAAATCACCATTCAGAAATGTATTTTTGATATCTAATTGATAAAGATTCCATACCTTGCTTGCGGCAAAACTTATTAGTGTCCTTATTGTTGATATCTTGGCAATAGGAGAAAATGTCTCCTCATAATCGATGCCATAACTCTGTGCATAACCTTTACAAACAAGCCTTGCTTTACATCTACTTACTGAACCATCACTGTTTCTTTTTATTCTGTATACCCATTTGTTACCGATTACCTTCATGTTAGGTTCCCTTGGAGCTAAACTCCATGTATTGTTCTCATACAAAGCTTCCATTTCTTCATCCATTGCTTTAACCCATTTCTTTACCTTTGATGCTTCTTTAAAAGTTGTTTGTTCCTACTCCTCAAGAAGTTTTGCTATATAAGCTGCATGAGAAAATCTTTGCGGTTGCCTTCTTTCTCTTACTAGATACCTTGATTGACTTCTTGTCTTACCATGCTTTTCCATCCTTTGATGTATGTATGCATATGCATATGCATTAGGTATGCATATGTATGCATGTATGTGTATGTGTGTATATGTCTCTTTATGTGTATGTGTGTATGCATATATGTGTGTGTATGTGTGTGTGTCTATGTGTGTATGTGTATGTGTGTGTATGTGTGTGTATGCATGTAAGCATGTATGTATGCATATGCATGCACATTATCTATGCATATGTATGCATGTGTGTGTATGCATGTAAGTATGTATGTATGCATATGCATTATGTATGCATGTATGAGTATGTGTGTGTGTTTGTCTCTCTACATGTGTGTGTATGCATATATGTGTGTGTATGTGTCTATATGTGTGTGTGTGTCTATGTGTGTGTCTATGTGTGTATATACATGTGTATTTATATATATGTCTATGTATGCGTGTGTATGTGTGTGTGAAAATGTGTGTGGATGTGTGTGTGTAAGTGTGTATGTGTCTATGTGTGTGTGTGTATATGTGTGTGTGTATGTGTATGTGTGTGTGTGTCTATGTGTGTGTGTCTATGTGTGTATGCATGTGTCTATGTGTGTATATGTGTGTGTGTGTATGCATGTGTATGTGTGTATGTAAATTAGTGTGTATATGTGTGTGTGTAAATCTATGTGTATGTGTGTGTATCTATGTGTGTATGTGTGTCTGTGTGCATAAACATGTGTATGTGTATATATATGTGTGTATGCATGTGTATGTGTGTGTGGAAATGTGTGTGGATGTGTGTTTGTGTGTGTGTGTATGTGTCTAATATGTATGTGTGTGTGTATTGTGTGTGTGTCTATGTGTGTATATGTGTGTATGTGTGTGTATGTATGTGTCTATGTGTGTGTGTGTGCCTATGCATATGTACATGTGTGTGTAAATCTGTGTGTGTATATGTGTGTGTGTGCATACTTTGCTTCAAAGGATGTGTGTGCATACTTTGCTTCAAACGATGTGTGTGCTCAAACCGTGTCGATCTCTCTCTCTCTCTCTATCTATCTATCTCTCTTTCTGTCTCTCTCTCTATCTATCTCTCTTTCTCTCTCTCTCTCTCATCCTAATCGTGGCATAAATGTGCTGGGAGAAATTGAATTTTTTTTTTTTAACATTCCAGACCATCACTTACGTGATGCTCTGGAATACCAGAACGTTGTGTATGCAATGCTCCAATGTCGCAAGTAGTTTGCCAACATCGTTAAAGCCAGTGATGCTCTTTGCGATGCATATTTTTAGCATCGCATAAGAAACACTATGCATCGCTTATGTGACGAGTCGTCTTTTTTTAATAAAAAAATGTCTCGTCGCTTATGCGATGCTAGCATTGCATAAGCGACGAGACCCACTCTTTTTTCATTGGGGGTGTTGCTATGCCCCCTATTTCTAGTAGTGAAAGTTAGTGAGATAGAGAGTATAAATAAGAAAAGAACACGAGCATGGAAAGATAGTCGTGAGAGAATGAAAAGGCAATGCTCGAAGAAGATGAGCAAACTTGAGGAAAGATTAAGAGAAACGAAAGCCAAGTTAATCGAAATTGCATCTCAAATGCACTCGCAAAACCCACCCACCCCATCCACATCAAACCATTGCATAGACCCACCACTCATTGTGAATAAACTGTAACCAGGGTCAGTGCTCGTAGTACCCCAAAAGGCTTGGACATGATGTTCATGGCCTACCAAGCTCGGCTTCAAGAAGGGCCAATACCTGCAAACCTAGACAAGCGTTACCCTAGAACAAATTTAGAGATTGAACGGTCAAAATTTTGCATGAAAATGGTAGAACTAGCTCTGGCTATGCTTGAGGCCAATCAATTATTCAATCAAACGAATTCTATCAAATGGGGTTTTCATTTCCAAAGTTTATTAGAAATATTAGAACAGTTGGTAAACAAGCCACATGTTTCTTTACCTCTATAGGCTCAACCTAATGTTGAAAGAGAAAGCTCAGCACCAACGAAAGTTTATGTTCGTGATTCCATGGATGATGGAACACCTTTTAATTGAACAGTACTCTCAAGAGTTCTTGTAGGAAATACAAGAAGAGAAATGGACCAAGGAGAAGAATAATCCCCCTCCTATTCCTAAAATTGATGATCTTCATGATCAGTTTCCCCAAGACATTCCATCTATTTATGGAGAACAAGTAGAGCAACAAGAAGATGTTAGATTTTGAATCTAATTCTTTACAAGTGTTACCACAATTCATAGGCCCATGGGAATTTGAATCTCTTTAGATCAAAACTCCCACAATACTGATAAGAAATGAAGACTCAGTGGTTCTAAGAATCACTAAAGTCATGAAGAACACTAAGGTGCAATGTCAGCTCACCTTAGAAGAGCTACTCAAAGTAAAACCTGAGTTGTGGAAACATGTGGCAAATCAGGTTCCAAAACTTGATTCCAATATGTCAAAAAGAGGTTCTAAGCAAAAAGTCCCAAAGATACCTCTAGAAAAAGTAGGAAACATGAGCGAAGGTGAAGAAGTTAATACTTGTCTTCCAATCACCTACCAAGGTTACACAACCAAAGCTATCTTAGATTCAGGTGTTGGTGTTGCAATTGCGACCACTTTCCTTGTGGAAGTAATGGGGCAAACCTACATTCAGACCAACTAGAATGAAGCTTCAAATGGTTGATGGCCATGTTGAAAGATCCCTAGGATTGCTAGAAGGGATAACTCTAACCACTTGTGGTGTAGAGTTTGAACACACCTTTGCTATATGTGACTCTGGCAAAAATAATGTCCATGAAATGATCGTAGGAAGAACCTTCCTGTTGGAGTTAGACATCTGCGGAAGCACATGAACAGCACAAGGAAGAAGAAGAAGCTTGGAGCACAACACACAATACTGAATGTATTACTAGAGAATGTACAAAGATAAGTAGCCCATTAGGGCAATAGGCATATATACAAGCCAGGGGAAAAAAACCTCCTAAAGAGGGAAAAAAGTGCCACGGCGGTCCTAGTGTGTTCACACACATCACTACCTAAATATATCAACAAATCCCCCCTGGGAGTGATGCGGTGAACAAGGAGCTTGCACTCATGTATAAGGAAGTGCCAAGCTATGTGGAAATCACTCCATAAAAGGAAGTAAGCCCAAAGCTTTTCGGAAAGCTTCAAACTTCTTCCTAGGCAGAGCCTTCGTGAAAAGGTCTACAATGTTCTCCTGCGTGGGCACATATGCCAAGCTGATCTCCCCAACAGAGAACCTCTCCCTGACATAGTGATAATGCACCTCAATGTGCTTAGTGTGGGCATGGAATACAGGGTTCCTCGCAACTGCCAATGCGCTCTGACTGTCAGTGAAGATGGTGGTGGCAGAAGACTGGCCAACACCCAAATCAGCCATAAGGCGTCTGAGCCACACACACTCAACAGTCGCTGTGAAAGCTGCCCTATACTCAGCCTCACAACTGGAAGTGGCCACAATAGGCTGCTTCTTGCTCAACCAAGATATACATGAGCTACCAAGCATGAAGCAAAAACCACTGGTGGACATACGAGTGTAATAGCAACTAGCCCAATCTGAGTCAGAAAAAGCATGCAAATTTGGCGGTAGTGATCCCCCCTTGGGATAAAACAACCCAAGTAGCCGAGTACCACTCAAGTAGCGAAAGATGCGCTTAACCGCCTTCCAATGCGTGACTCCTGGGCAATGCATAAACCTGCTCATCTGTGAGACAGCAAACTGAATATCTGGCCGAGTAATGCATAAGTAAATCAAGCATCCAACAGCCTGCTGATAGAGAACAACATCAAATGCATCTCTAGCATCATGAAGACTCAATCGTAAGCCTGTCTCCATAGGAGTGGCAATAGGCTTACAGTCTTCAAGGCCAAAACGCTGCAATAATGTGTCAATATATTTCGTTTGACACAAAGCCATTCCACCATCAACTTGCATAAACTGAATGCCCAAATAGTGATGCAAATGCCCCAAATCAGACATCTCAAATGAGGCATGCAAATCAGCCTTGAAATCAACAATATGCTTCTCAATAGGACCAGTGAGCAGCATGTCATCAACATAGACAACAATGATCAGAAGCACATCATTAGCACGCTTAACATATAAGGTGCTTTCAGTTGGACTGTTCACAAAACCATGTGCAACTAGATAGGCATGTATCTTCTCATACCAAGCACGTGGTGCTTGCTTTAAACCATATAATGCCTTCTTTAACCTGCACACCTGGTTTTCATGCCCTTTCTGCACAAAGCCACGGGGCTGAAAAACATACACTTCTTCATGCAAGTCACCATTCAAAAATGTTGTTTTAATGTCCAACTCATGTACATTCAAACCATGATGGGCTGCAAGTGCACAAATGCTCCGAACAGTAGTCATACGGCATGTAGGTGCAAAGGTCTCATAAAAATCAATGCCTCTTTCCTGCGCATAACCCGTTGCAAAAAGCCTAGCCTTATACCTGTCAACTGTAACATCAGGTTTACGCTTCAGCTTGTATACCCACTTAGTGCCAATGGCCTTCTTGCCAGGAGGCAAGTCACATAAAGACCATGTACCATTCTTCATTATAGCATCATATTCAGATTGCATGGCAGCCATCCAATTTTCTGAATTCTGTGCTTCATCAAAAGAAACAGGCTCATTCTCATCACAGAGACTAGACACAGCCATATCATAGCAATCTGATGCAAAGGAGGCACTATGAGAGCCTGAACGAGTACGATTGATAAAGGTGCATCTAATTTGCTATCACGCAAAGTCTGCACCAACCATTTTGGCATAGTTTTTGCCTGCTCAATATTAGCTCTCTCATCAACAAGTGCATCATGTAAATCTGCATCAGAAATAGAATGATCTGCATCATCATATGAAACCTGCAAAGGCTGAGAGGTTGCCTCATTAGGACCAGCACTAGATTGTCCACCTGTAAAAAGAGGCATCAACGTATCATACATGTCTTTGGAGCTAACAGATGTCTCCTTAGTACATGAAAGCAATGGCTGAATAGCATCTTCCACAAAGACAACATCACGGCTAACCAGAATGCGTTTACTCTGTGGATGATACAGACGATAGCCTTTACTTTCAAAACTGTACCCAACAAAAATACATTTTACTACCTTATCATCCAATTTTCTGCGATGTTGTTCAGGCACTAATGCATATGCCAAACAACCAAAAACACGTAGATGAGCAATAGATGGCTTGCGGTCATGCCAAGCCTCATATGGAGTGATAGATTGCAGCGCTTTAGTGGGACACCTGTTTAGTACATATGTTGCACACATGACAGCCTCAAGCCAGAAACTATGTGGTAAAGCCTGACTCTTGACCATGCACCTCGCCATCTCCATGAGTGACCTATTCTTTTGTTCAGCAACTCCATTCTGTTGAGGTGTATACAGAACTGTACACTGGTGTTTTATCCCACGTTCAGCCAGAAATGCATTAAAATCAGAAGACATATATTCCCCCTCTCGATCAGAACGGAGGGTGCCCATTTTACATGCTAACAGATTTTCAGCCAAAACCAAAGACTGTTTAAAGCACATGAACACTTCGGACTTTGCTTTGAGTGGATATACCCATGCATGTCTAGAAAAATCATCAATGAAAGTCATGTAGTAAAGGTAATTTCCAAAAGAGGGTGTCTGCATAGGACCACAGACATCACTATGTACAAGTTGCAATTTCTGTGTAGCCCGAACTGAACCATCTTTTGGAAAGGAGGAACGCTGCATTTTGCCCAAAATATAGCCTTCACAAACATGTTTTCCAGGTGCCTCAAGTTTGGGCAAAGAGGACACCATTTCAGATTTCTGCAGGCGTAGCAAACTAGCAAAATTCAGATGACCAAAGCGTGCATGCCAAAGCTTTGCATCTGACATAGCCTGAGAATCATTTACTGCACATGCCAAATCATTTTCAGATCTTTCATAGTCTATGAGCTTATACAACCCACGACATAAAATGCCAGAAGCAATAATCACATCGCCATTTGACAGATCATGAACTGTACACTTGTCATCAACAAATTTCACAACCAAGCCAATCTTGGCTAATGTAGAAACTGATAACAGGTTCTTTTTGATCCCTGGCACAAATAAAGCATCTGACAAAGTGAAAGAACTACCATCAGCAGTAGTCAAAATGATCTTACCAACTCCCGTAACAGGATAAGAGGAGTTGTTGGCGCATGTAACAGTATTCCCTGTAGGGGCAGGCTCGAGTGAAGAGAAGAAACTGCGCTACGAGGTAATATGTTTGGTTGCCCCACTGTCAAAATACCAAACATCTGAGTCTACTGCAAACATGCACTGCTCATGAGAAGATGGGTCAAAACTACAGACAGTAGTAAACACCCATTCTTCTTCCTGCACAAGATTTGCAGACTCTGTTTTTGGTGTAGAGGCCTCTACAACAACCATTCCAGCCTCTTTCTTCTTTGCCTCTTTAGCAGCCAATTTTGGACAGTTCTTTATGATATGATCATTCCCTTTACAGTACTTGCAAAACAATTTCTACTTTTCTGATTTCTTCTCATCTTTATCCTGGTTCTTTGAATGTGCAGCATTTGCAAATTTCTGCTTACTAGTAGAAGAGCTCCATTTTCCTTTGCCCTTCTGACTAGCCAGGAAAGCTTGATCTGCAACACGCATAATGGACCTGTTCTGCCTGGACTGATCTTCCTTCAACAGAACAGAGACTAACTCCTCAAATGACAAGGCATTTGGATTGCCTTTCATCATCAGAACTGCCCAGACGAGTTCTGCTAGACCTGTAGCAGACTTCGAGACGCTTAAACTGGTGAACAGAAACTGGTATATACCTTTGGCACAAAAAGACAAAATAGCCTGCACAAGCACTGTGATAGTGCGTTCTGAGGCCGAAACGAGCTCAGATCGCGATTTCGGCACCACACAATGAAGCTGTTTTGATCTCTGAAACACCCTGAGTATGCTCACCAAATTTCGTGCGAATCTGAGACTGCAAACGGAGGAGTGTCGACGGCGCCCTAGATGAAGCGACGACCTGCTCTGATACCAATTGTTGGAGTTAGACGTGTGCGGAAGCACACGAACAATACAAGGAAGAAGAAGAAGCTTGGAGCACAACACACAATACTGAATGTATTACTAGAGAATGTACAAAGATAAGTAGCCCATTAGGGCAATAGGCGTATATACAAGCCGGGGAAAAAAAACCTCCTAAAGAGGGAAAAAAGTGCCCCGGCGGTCCTAGTGTGTTCACACACATCACTATCTAAATATATCAACACTTCCTATGGCAACTACATAGAATTGGGGAACCAACTCCTTGTATTTTCAGAACTTAGGGGTCACAACCAAGGTAATTTTGAAGGATTATACCTTCAGAGATGTACCACTCCTATAGTGGAATCCTATCCACAAGGTGCAAGAGGATTCAATTTCTGTGCATTCGGTAAGTTCTTCTGATCCATCTTGGATGCATGAAGATACTCACTTGTGGATGTGCAAGGTCGTAGACGAAGAGGAAAGGCATCTAAAAGCAAGAGAAGAAGGAACCCCTCAAGGAGCCAGACAGGCTAGAGACCCAGCCTACACATCGATGATCTTTCTAGATGAGGAATTTGAGCCTCATGGTTGGGCAAAAATCTTAGCCACCATGGACATCGCTGTCAATGAAGAACACTGGAAACCTCATTGTGATGACGAGGGTTATGATATCTCTTTGTTCATGTGTGAACCATTCCTAGAAGAGTGTGACTCTGATGAGGTCATGGAAGAAGAAGAGGACAACAATGATCTAGAGTCCATTGTGATGGATCATTGCTTTGACTCAGAGGAGCACTATCTAGAAGATGTAGGAATATTTAACAAAAAAGAAGAGCCCTTCACTAGCATTAAAATTGTAAATTCAAAGGATGGAAGTGAAGGTAGTCAAAAGAAAAAGAAAAGAAAAGTAGTGAAACAAGTAGAGGAATCATTGTTTGAAGTACCAGATAATTTCAAGAAATATGAAGTTGAAGGCCGGAAAATTTTTGTATGAATGCCTAAGAGAAACGCCATCACAGGGAAGCATATGATAATAAAGAGGAAACCAAAAAAATGTAGTAACCATTGAAGAGAATGAAGAGTGATGTATGTACATAGGAGAAGACCTAAGTGGAAAAGAAGAGGTAGAGCTTGTAGCTTTATTAAGGGAATATAAGGATGTGTTTCTGTGGACCTATAGAGACCTAAAGGGAGTAGATCCACAAATATGATCTCATACGATCCTAATGATGGATGAAGCCAAGCCCACCAAATAGAAGCCCTACACATGTAATGACACTTATGCAGCCAAAATAAAAGAAGAAATCGATAGACCAACTGAAGCTATATTTATCTATGCTATTGAGCATACTGAATGAGTGTCCCCCATCATAGTGGTACCCAAGAAGAATGGAAAGTTGCATGTGTGTATTAACCTTAGAAAAGTGGGTGCCGCTACAATCAGAGATAGCTATCCACTTCCAATCACCTAACATTTATTGGAGCATGTTGCAAGCAAGGAAATTTATGGCTTCCTTGATGGATTTTTAGGTTACAACCAGTAGCAATTGCCCTAGAAGATCAAGAAAAAATAGCCTTCACCACATAGTGGGGAATCTTTGCATTTTGTGTGATGCCATTTGGGCTCACCAATGTACTTGCAACATTCCAAAGGCTCATGTGTCGTGTCATCAAAGAGTTCTTGTAAAAGAGCTTAGAAGTATATGTGGTCGATTTATGTGCTCATTCCCAAGAAAGAAGATACCACATCCTTGAGCTCAAACAGATCTTCAACAAGTGTAGAGAATATTGAGTGTGTTTGAACCCAAAAGCGTTTGTGTTCATGGTATGTCAATTTAAGATCTTAGATCATATTGTTTCTAAGAACAGAATATCAATAGATGAGGACAAAGTAATATCCATAGCCAAGTTGCAAAGGCTAAGGAATGTTAAAGAGGAAAAAGCCTTTATGGGCCACTATTGATATTAACGTAGGTTTATCCACATGTACGGATCATATCTAAACCTCTTTATGCTCTGGTGATAAATTTTGTGTGGAACAATGAATGCAAAAATTCTTTGAATGATATGAAGAGATGTTTGTGCACAAAACCAACACTGACCACTCCATATTGGAATAAACCATTCCATGTCCATGTAGATGCATCCAATTATGCAATAGGATGTATGCTAGCACAACCTAGAGGTGAAGGAAATCTGGATTTGCCTATAGCATATGCTAGTAGGCAGCTAAACACGGTTGAAAAAAAGTATACAACAACTAAAAGAGAAGGCTTAGGCATGGTATATGACATGAAGAAGTTTAGACACTATCTATTGGCCAACAAGTTCAAGTTTTTCACTGATCATCAAACTTTATTATGTTTGGTCAATAAACCTTGCAATAGAGGATGCTTAGTAAGATGGTTCCTCTTACTAATGGAATACAACTTTGAAGTGGTTCTTAGGAAATATAGGACCCACCTCAAGGTGGATCACCTTTCTCACATCACTTCAGGAGAGTCAACACAAGGAGTGTCTGATGAGCTGCTCGATGCTTATCTGTTCAATTTAGAAGTTGTTTCTAAATGGGAAAATAATTTGGAACCTATCCTAACCTTCAAACCTACAAATAAGAATGTGAAAACGAACAAAGATGTTGTAAAATCACAAAAATATCAAATATTGGCAGGAAGTATGTACAAACAAAATATAGAGGATGTACTAGCTTGTTGTGTCGAGGAGGATGAACATAGCAGTTGGTTGCAACAAGCCCATGAAGGATTGCTAGGTATTCACTATTCTAAACAACAAACATTGCAAAATCTGAAACTTTTAGGAGTGTATTGGCCTAGTATGGATAAAGAAATACATGAGTGGATTAAGAATTGTCCAATGCATTAGCAAAGACCCCCAGTGGAGTATGCTACCCTTTATCATGTGTCATTAATTTCAGAATGGAGCATTCCATTGGTAGAATTCATGCGATCGGGACATTACCCAGCAAGGCTAGTCTAGCAAGAAAACAAATCATGGAACAAGAGGCTCAACACTAAGCCTTAGTAGGAGACAACCTATACTAGAGAGGCAAAGATGGTTACCTAAGACTCTACGTTCATGAATCAAACTATTTGAAAATCTTAGAAATTGATCATAGCGGTGTTGTAGGCAACACTTTTGGGATTGATCAAGTAATTAAGACCATTCTATTCTTAGGTCTTTGGTGGCCCACTCTTCATATGGATACACATACCTTTGTGAAGAGATGTGAAACATATCAACGTGCACAATATCTGATAAGAAAAGACGAGATGCCTTTGAGGCTAATGATGGGAGGGCGTGCATTCTCAAAGTGGGGTACAGACTTCGTAGGCCCTATTAACCCCCAGCTAGAAACTCCCATGCAGAGTACATTATTGTAGCCCCCTATTACCTTTTAAAGTGGGTGGAAGTCAAAGCCACAACAAAAGATGATGTTCAAATGATGGCTAGGTTCTTATTCGAGAATGTGTTTGCCAGATACGGGTTACCAAGAGTTAGTAAGTGATGAAGGTAGAGACTTCTTGAATGAAGTCATGGAAAAACTTCTCCAAAAATTCTTGGTGATACATAAGAAGTCTTCTCCCTTTCATCCACAAGCTAACAGACAAGTGGAGAGCACAAATAAGATCCTATGTAATGGATTGGCAAAAGTGTTAAATAATAAACGTTCTGATTGGGGTAAAGAACTTCATCATGTAGTATGGGCATATCAACTCGCCTGCAAAAGGGTACTTAGTTCCACCCCATTTCAGATGGTCTTCGAGCAAAATGCTCTATTACCATTAGATTTCTTGATCCCAACTTTAAAAGTACCACAAGAGCACGAGTGGAATGGACACAAATTTTCCTCTAGGATATTCGATCTAGAACGATTAGGTGAGACCAGGCTATGAGCAGCAGCAGACATCTACGTTGCAAAGAAAAGACAAAAGGCATTCTTTGATGCACACATCAAGGATAAATGATTGAAAGAGGGAGACCTAGTGTTGGTTTATGCACTAAAGTAGTATGCCCATAAACTACAAAAACAAGGATATGGACCCATGGTCATTAATAGAGTTTCCACTAGCGACGTGGTTCAATTGGCCACTTGAGAAGGTGACTCAACATCTTAGTGGATGTTGAGTCAAGCTCTATCAAGAACCTCTTACAGAGGATATGCTAATGAGACTCAATACCACTAAGAAGCGAAAAGAAGAAGAGTTAAGGGTTAGGGAAGAAGCACAGGTAGAGGCTAGAGAGCACAGAGGTGAAATAAGTGAAGGTTAAAAGGTCTATATTTCAATCCCAATGCCCCAAGATATCACATGGCCATGTGCAAATTATGGGGTGTAATTGCTTCTCGAATAGTTGATTGACATCCCTTTGTGACCATAGAGGTAGGACGAGGAAAGAGTGTAAGGACTGTGAGAGCCTTGATTGACTCAAGTGTAGCAACTAGTGCACTTAGACTCTCATACTAACAAGATCTACAATTGAACATCAACTCCATAGAGGCCTATCTCATAGGATTGAGAGGTGTAGAAACCGCCTTTTTGTAGGAGGTAGAGCTTCCCATCTATCTTCAAGATGTCCCAATGATAGTCAAAATGCTAGTGCATCAAGATGAGGACCTTATAGAACCACTTGTCTTGGGTGAAGATTGGATCTATGAACATGCTATCAACTTAAGCCTAAGAAGTCAACTTCTTCAAGTTTGGGTACATGAACAATGCATTACATTAGAATTAGAGAATTGCATGATCACAAATCCAGTCATCACACATTCTCTTAGTTCTTCTAAAACTAATCTTAAAGAAGAAGATGTTATATGTGTCAAAAGCTCTATGATGCAGAAGAACTCAATAATAGAAGAATAGGCTCAAAGGTAAGTGGAACTCTCTCCTTTTTCAAATACCAAGGCATCCATAGTCATTCAACCATAGACGCAAGAAAATCAATAGAAGACAACCGTTACATCAAATAAACAAACAAAATTCAAGAAGAAATTAGTTTGGGGCACGAAGCACATCTGGGTACAAAAGCAAGAGTAGCCAATCACACCATTGCAGTCGAACGCATTACCCAAGAAGTAGTGGTGAAAGCCAATGCAAAAAGTAGTAGAACAACGATGATCTCTATCTTAAAGGGTAGTCCAAATTTGGGTACCAAAGCAATCGATGAAGGCTGACCACAATAACGTACAAATTTGGATGCCTTAGAAATCAGCTTCAACTTAACAAGGGTGATTACATATATGGGTAACCAAGGAACTCATACATGCACAAAACCCTATGTTCTCCCACACAAGCAAAGTCTCAACAAAGAATTCAAGGAAAGACAAGGATCATAATCAAGCACCGAGATCAAAAGAAGACCAATTCACCACTTCAACAATAGTATGACAACAAGCAACAAGAGTATGGGTTTGGAAGCCAAAAGCACCACTAGCCCCCATAGAACCAAAGAGGGAACCATGAAGGACACAAAAGTTAAGAAACCATCCAAAGATAAAGAATTCAAAAGTGAAGAAGATCAATAGTATGACAAAGAAGATTAACGCACTTCTTCGACAATAGTATGATGGCAAGCAACAAGGGTATGGGTTTAGAAGCCAAAAGCACTAGTAGCCCCCATTGAACCAAAGAGCCAACCACAAGGGACACAAAAGTTAAGAAACCATCCATTGACAAACATTGTTCTACAATGGATCCCCATAAGGAGGAATTATCAACATCATTTCGGATCCAATAGATACCTACAAAAAAATATTGAATTAACATCTACATGTAACATCAAAAACCTCGACGAGCGACAACCATGTGCCCTTGGCATAACCCCATCCTTTGCACCATTTAGGTCATGCATTCCACATCATGCATCAATATAGGGCCACATTACAAGGTTGTGCATAGACACAAGTGAGAATCCTAGGCACATGAGAGACATTTGATATATGTAAATATTTTACTAATACTTACCTCTTTCTTCTTGTTTTGTGACATTGTTCTACAAAAAAAGGGAAAATAGAAAAAAAGAAAAGAGAGAGGAGACAGTACCATATGCTCGAAGAATCTCATCAGCAAACCATCAACAAGGAAATCCATCAACAACGAACGATAAGTAGATGGTCAATCACCATGATGGGTGTAAAAGAGGTGTATCGATCGACCTTTCACATGGTAAGAATCCCCTACTTTGGCAACAATACAACAATTATAGATTAGCAAAACCTCAATGTCAACATACCCTTGAGCACTTAGCTCAAGATGTAATTTTTTGCACCATACTTCTTCCAATGTAATCCCCAAGTACTCATGCATAGGGGAAAATTACAAGGCCATGCACAAGGCACATGTTTTCTTCAACCCATGCACTTACACAATTACCCGTCATTCATTATGGGTTACAAGTACATGGCATGAAAACTATGAAGCATATGTCTTAAAGATCCAGAGGACATCAAGGTTATGACATCACTACCTATGAAGCAATTCAAAGCTAAAAACTACTCAAAATCAACATTCACAACCCCTTTTGAGAAACTTGCAATTTGTGAAAGCTCAAAAATCCACTGTCATGTGGGAATCCAAGAAAGAAGTACATACAATGGGACTACAACTTGCAAAGGTTAGCAGTGATAAAATGATGAATAGGAGAACCTAGCTTGGTTCATTTGGAAGGAAAACTACTGTTGCTGATACATGATGAACACTACCTCTCAAAGTACTACATGGAACACCCACTTTGACAAAGGTCTTTCAAGGATGACAGACTCAAGAGGGGGGGAAGTGTTGGCACTCAAGGTCAAGCACAAGGTGTAGGAATGCATCAAGGAAGTGGATGCACAAGAAGAGGGAGGATGTAGGGAGCTCTTAGAAGTATGTGTGAAAGAAATCCCTATAAAAACTGTGATTTTTATCACTAAAAACTATTATAAATACCATTTCACATTTTTGAAACTCCATTTTGTTCAGATCAAGGAGTCCTTGAGCTTGAGGAGTATTAGAAGTAGCTATATACCAATTTTTCATAATTTTTAGATTTTGTTTGGGCCCCCAAATAAGCCCTTGAACCTTATTTTTAACTAGACCAAAGATTAGGTCTTGATAGAGCCAAAACTAATAAAAACACTATAAAAAGAGTTAGAGAGCTCATTTTTTAGGTTAACTAGTTGGAGAGTGAACTGATTCTTGAGTATTCTATACTTTCTTTGAGCTTGCTAATAGAGGATTCCATTGTTCCACTCGTTTTCTTGCTGTGTGTGTGTGTAAGGTATGATGATCACACACTTGTACTCTCACTTGCTCATGGTCATCATACCTTACTCACATCTTCTTGGATTGACAATTATGAGGTGGATCTCCTCACGTTGGTACTTGCCATTGTGCTAGAGTGACACGCGTGTAGAAGCTTAGTTACAAGCTATGACAGCTATAGAGGAGACGATTCTTCAATCTCCCCATTTTGCAGAATCGGAACCATGTAGGTATATTTCCATTAATAAACTAGAGTATAAACCATACTTCATATACATGGCCAAATATAATTTTGCTTTCATGAAAATCATGGGCAAGAAGCCAACACATGCAACCTAGTTTGAACCCATTGATCTACCACCCGACGCCCAACAAGGAAATATATTTCAACATACCTGGAGGAAGGAATTACTATAGGAATATCCAGAAATGATGTATACTTGGACAAAGGCCCCTTTTCACTTAAAGTACAATCCATGCTATGGTCCTATACCCCATCACAACTCTTGGACCGCATTCCCAATCAAATTATAGAATAATATGCAGTGTCAAGATTGGCTCAACTACCCATATTTCCCACCCCCACGAGGTCCTCCTACGATTGGTTATATGATGGCCACTATCCAACACTGGCTCCCCCCATGATAGACATGGTCGGTCAGGTGGCCATCAAGATTTTTGATCTTATGCAGGCAATATTTAAAATCTTCCGATGTGTCTGCACCCCACGTTTGTCCACCTTGGGTTTCGAGCATGACAATAGTGATCTAGTTTATGCTATGAGTACTACGTTGTTGCTCTGAGTGTGCTATGCTTGGCATTGCCAAGTTAAGTATTTATCTACATGCTACTAATTAATGTTTGAAGAAATGTTCACCACATGCTTATGGGAATATCACTGAGATGTATTACTGAGATGTATTCATCAGCAGGCCTATGCATTTGCTACAACTTTTCACCTATGAATAGATGATGTACTCAATGCATATCGACTCTCATCACATGATGAGCCTCAAGAAGTTGATTCAGAGAAGCCAGAAGTAGATTTAGCATGAGGCCTTATAGTCAAAGAACAAGTCCTCACCAATGATCTCTTGCAAAATTACATCACATACACCCTACAACAAGGATCTATCAGGGATGACATACACGAGAGGGAGGGGGTGTTAGCAGTGCAACGGGCAGTAGCTATAGACATCGACACAGATGAAGCATGTAAAAGGGAATGGATGAAGATTGAGGGGAGGATAGATTCATTCTTTTTCAAGAAAATTTGTTTCATTATAAGTAACCAAACTGTCAATAGAGATTCTTATCACTCATGTAACATATATAATAAATAAAATTCCAATTTTATTATGAGCCACTCCATTTTGTGGAAGCCGAGGAGCCTAGAAAGAGTTATCACACCAAATTTCATAATTTTTGGACTTCATTTGGACCTCCAAATGATCCTTAGAACCTATTTCTTAACCAGGCTAGATACTAGGTTTGAATCAGTTAAAATTAGTCAAAAGCTATAAAAAGATCTAGAGAGCTCATTTTTGAGGTGAGCTTGAGTAGCTTGTGGATAGTTAGTAGAGAGAGGAAAGAGCATTGTAAGAGATATTTTTGAGTAATACAAGTGTGATTCTTGCCTTCCATTGTGTCTCCTCTTGTTTCTACCTTGTGTGTTTGTGTATATGTGTGCATGCACTTGTCTGCTTCTCACCTACACCTTCGTGCACATCACTCATTCACGATCTTTATATCACCCTACCTTTTCCATGCATTGACAACTAAGGAGGTGGAGCTTCTTGACATGATAGTTGCCATTGTCTACAACAAACACACTTATATAATTTGGAAGTATATCTCCATCTAGAGTAGCTAAATTTATGGCTCCACTAGAGGAAATTCTATTTATGATTAAGGGACCATATCCTCTTTTTTCTAGTTTTTTGCATGTTACTTTAGAGTGTAGAACAATATTAGATCTCCAACTCTAAGACCTTTATCTATGATATGAACATCATAATAAGCTTTTGGCATCTACTCAACAACATAAATACCTGTTATTGCTTTAATCTAGTTTCATGCAACTTCTCTATTTGATCCAATTGCTTGGACAACTCATGTCCTATCCATTCTTTCTTGGCTACTTGAAGAGTAGGAATAAAGAAATCAATTATTAAAATTGCATTCTGAGTCCTGACCATAAACTAGATTAATGAGCATCATTCTTATAGCTTTTTTATGAGCAACTCAAAATGCCCAAATTGCAAGATGCAATTTTTTATCCTAGTCTGATCTTCCATTGTTCATTATTTTTGTAAGAACTATACATAACACTTTATTTGAACTCTCCACTTGTCCATTAGCTTGTGTGTGATAGGGTGCTAACTTTTTATGAATTACCAAAAATTTGGTGAAGATGTTTTCAAATAGGAACTTTGCAATGGTTTGGACATCATCCTTCTTAGTGGCTTTAGCTTCCACCGACTTAGTTAACTAGTGTGTGGCTACTATGATGTATTCTGCATGAGATCCTCTTGATGGGGGGTTAATGGATCGAGTGAATTCTATTCCCCATTTAGAGAAAATCTCTTGCACTAACCATTGGTCTCAAAGGCATTGCATCTTGTCATATTGGGTACTTGTTTTGTTGGCATATGTCACAACTTTGTACATAAGTTTTGACATTCATATGTAGTGTTGACCACCATAAGCCTACAAAGAGAATCATTTTGGTTTGTCGATTGAGAAATGACCTCCAACTTCTCCAACATGGGCCATTTCTAATATGGAGCACACATACTTGTAGTTGATTTTCTTTTCCTAATTTGAACAATTGTTTACCCATAATTTCATAGTCCTTGCTTTGTTTCTCTAGTGCTCTTTTTCTTGCTAGGCTTGCTCCTTCCAAATAAGTTTTTGATTTCAATTAATCTATGGGTGGATTACTCTACTAAGGTGTTATAGCTAAAAAACTTAGGCAAGAATGTTCCTCAGGTGTAGATTCTTGACATAGGTGATTCATGCACATCTTTTTACATGGTTGGCCAATATACTCCTTGTCTTTTTAACTCCTACATGGTTCCACTAACTCTTTTATGAATTCTGCATTTTTTCTTGTGGGCTTGCCTGATCCAATTTCTTCTCTCCTCATCCTTGGTGTCACTCTAGCACCATGCAATAGGTTCAATATGGAGTGGGGAATGGGCGGGGATCTAGTGGATGGGTTCTCTAGTTTCCATGGTGGTAGAGGTTTCAATGGTGGTATGTACATCAATTGTGGTGGGAGGGGATGGAGGTTGTTGAGGTGAGATTAGAGATGTTTGAATAAATGTTTCTGCTACTAGATCAATGGTCGTAGTTGAGGTAGCTTCTTGCACCATGGTTGCCTCATGTTCAAATACATGAATTCAGATGTTTTTGCCAATGCGTTCTCGAGTCTCCACATGCCTTTGGTCATAAAAAGGCACGCACTTTTGTAGCATGGTGTAAAATGCTTCAATGAGTCCCAATGATTCAGTGAGTAGTTGGAGTGCTTGGATGAAGTGTGGGTCCACTCCTTCCTCATAGAGAATTTGCTCAATTAATGCTCTACCTGTATTGAAGGAGAGGTGGTGTCTCTCTTGCACACTCATAATAATGTCGTAAAGCCTTTGTGATTGTGCAGTGTAAGTAGTAGCTTCCATAGCTTCTCCTTGCTTTTCATTGTGCTACTCTTCTTCATCCTCTTCTTCTTCTCTGGCCATCCTTCTTGTTCTTCTCCAAACTCAAGGTTTACATCCTGAGGGATTCATTCAAAATCTGCATGACTGAGCTCTTGCAAGAGAACTCCTCCAACGAATTCTAGATCTAATGGCACTAGTGGGAAAATTAAGCTGGAGCCATCTGTGCTTTGCCTTGGTATTCAGATTGTAAAAGGCTTGAGTAATCTTTGTGGTGTAGGAGATATATCTGGGATCAAGGTGGACCTCTAGGTTGTGCACATGGTATTGATCCCCTCATCCTCTTGCATCCTCTTGGATGGTGAAGTCGAAGCTTTCCTAGTTTTAAACTGTTGTACTCTGTTCCATGATAGAGCTCTCTTAATCAAAACATCATATGCAAGGCACCAATAGATAATTCTAGTGAGGGTGCAACAAACAGGTAATACACACTTGCATCATCATCTCTTGCACGCCTGATGAATTTGAACAATAATACAATGCAGAAGATTGATCTTCATGTTCTCTCAACTAGATGGAATCTAAACCAAACCTTTTTGTGGGGCATCGTGAAATTTTTCTTGCCCTAGGAACACGAAATGCTTCATGCACATCCTAAGGTTCACTTCAATATTTGGTATCATGGCCACCATGCCTTTGAGCTTCATCAAGTTCCTATTCTTCATGTTATTTGGGATCAATCCTTCTTTCTCAGTGGAATTATGCATGCCTCTCATTTATAGGGCTTCTCAAACTAATTTATTTCTTAGATGAAAGAGTTTTAACTCATTTCCATGCGTTAATGATGGAACTACAAAGATGCTTGAAGCTTTGGGGTCTTGAACAAGAGTGAGTGAGTTGGTGAGATAAAATCATGACATGAAATATGGTTTCGATAATCTAGCATCAAAGTATTCTGCCAAGCCCACCTTCTTCCACACATGCTTTAAGTCTGCTACTGTTGGAAGTAGCTAGAGGCACAGACGACGCGGAAGCATGTAACGACGGAGCAGTGAGCCAGTGGAATCTTTTTTCAAATAATCATGTTCTAAAAATACTTTTCAAAAACCTCCAACAATGATTTTTATCACTATTGTAACATATGTAACATAGAAAACCCCATTTTGTAACCCATAGCTCCATTTTGTGCAAGCCGAGGAGTCCTCGAGCTTGAGGAGCTTAGGTAGAACAAGCGTATCAATTTTCGTTATTTTTAGACATCGTTTACCCTTCCAAATAGCATCTAGGACCTAATTTTTAACTAGGCCGGTCACTAGATGTGAAACCGGTCAAAACTAGTCTAGAAACTATAAAAAGAGCTAGAGAGCTCATTTTTGAGGTTGGTTAGTTGGCTAGTGTGAGCTTAGAGTTCTTTTGAGTTTGTAATAGTGTTCTTGAGTAATAGAGCTAATCTCCCACCTTCCATTGTGTCTTGCTTGTCTCTTCGTAGTGTGTGTGTATGTGTGTGTGCATTTCTATGCTTCTCACCTTCACTCTCACTTCATCTCACATTCACGATCTTCATATCACTCCTATCTCTTCCGCGGATTGACAATTAAGGAGGTGAAGTGTAGCTCAGCGATGAGTAGCACCTCCTTTAATGTCAATCCGGGGAGACGTGAGGATGGTATGAAGACCACGAGCAAGTGGAAGCACAAGTGCGTGAGTGAGAAGCACACAAGCATGCACACACATACACACACACGCGCACACACAGTAAGAGCAAAGAGAGAAAGACAATGGAATCACTTCTATTGCAAGAAAGTTCTCATACAAGCTCAAACTACAAAAAGCTACTCCTCAAATGAGCTCTCTAGCTCTATTTATAGTTCTTGACTAGCTTTGGCCCTGTTCAGACCTAGTGTCCGGCCTAGTTAAAAATTAGGTTCCGGGGCTTATTTGAGGGCCCAAACGAGATCTAAAAATTATGAAAATTGACAGGCAACTACATCTAAGGCTCCCCAAGCTCGAGGACTCCTCGGCTTGTACAAAATGGAGCTACAAAAAGGTGAAATGATATTTACAAGGGTTCGTAGTGATGAGAATCACTTTAGAATGATGTGGGGGTTTTTGGAAAAAATGAAGGGTAGCCTCAGTGCTAGATCTGCATATGTGTCCATACTTGCTTCTTCCCGCATCCTGTCAACACTCTCCCCCCCCTAGGGTCTGTCGCCTCTGACAGACCTCTTTTCCGCTGTTTGATCAATGTATGTTTGCAGGAGGTCCGTTGCCACTTCGTGTTCTTTGATTTTTAAACCTCTGATTAGATCTCGTTGCAAGGCCTCCCAATCCACTGTACCAGGCATGTCAGGTTGTGGCATCGTGTAAAGCTCGGAGTGCATCGTTTGCTCACATGCAAAGAGATGGAGTAGATGCGTAGGCCGTGGCGCAAATACCTCTGAATGTGCTTCCCAAAACCCCGTGGTGAACATGTCGTCAAATGTTTGCTTGTAGCAGGCAGGGAGGTATCTTATGCGTGCATGCCATGCGTAAGCCACTCGTATGCTCGGGGTTGTGCTCATATCATATAGCAGGTCGTAGTTACCATTGATAAACCCTGGAATAGGAGGTTGAATATGACATACATTGCGAAAAGTTTTGAGTACGACCTGCATCATGTCGAAGATCTTGAGCATCATCTGGGCAGCGACATCAGGCATAGGGTGGAGGCGTGGTATCCAATGTCTGATGGTTGCAATCATGTATGACACTGTAGGAGTACCGGTTGGGGGGGCGATAGCGGGGTAATTGAGCCATTCCTTGCAGTTTGCGTTATTCTGAACCTTGATGGCAAAAGCTTTCCATGATCGGCGTCTTTGCACTGGCCCAAAACACGGATTGTACCTCAAATGCATGGGGGCATGATCCCATGTTCGAAGCATTTCTGGGTAAGTTTCGAGTAACTTTTGCCTCCACGTTGGTTGGAATATGACCCCTTTTCGTGCCGCTTCTGGTATGTCTTCTGGTTCGAACTGTGTGGCAAATGTGGGGCACTTGTTGGTGACCCGTTTGATTTCTGCATTGTAGTCAGCTAACAGTACAAAATAGGGCTTGTATTGCAGTTCTGAGCTAGTGATCAGGCGTCTAGGAGCGAGGTGCCTGAAGTATTCTGAGTGAAGGATGGTGTCCTCAACGGCCTTCATTGCCAGCATCTGAGTGGATATCCGCTCCTGATGAGTTTTCCCCATCTCCTCTACTTGTTTCATCCATGCTGATGGGGGTTCCTCATAGGTATCTTGGCCTTCTTCTGTTACGCGTCCTCCTGGGAATGGTTGAGGCTCGTAGGCGTCGACTAATGCTTCCTCCACTGGGATGGTAACTGCTTCTTCTTCTGACGGTTGCTCTGGTGGGGAAGGGGGTCGTTCGTACTGCATCAACTTCAGTTTTAAGTCTGCGATCTGCTGCCGTAACTCCATCACGTCGTTGGGCGTTGAAGGTTCCGGTTCGGTTGAAGTAGCAGCGTCTGTCATTTCTTTATGCTCCTGTCGGTGTGGTGTAGACTCTTGGGGTCTCTGCAAGTCCTTTAGCTGGTCGGCAAGCTGATCATGTGCTTCTAACAGATTGGCATATGTTTCCAAGATTTGTTGTATGCTTTCTGATGGGACCGCTTGAAATTTGACCGGGTCTATGGGTGCTCCCGAGGTGTTTTCCATGGCAGCCTCGAGGTTCTCTTGGTTTTGTTGTTGAAGCCGTCTATTCTCTTCTTGCGCTGCTGCCAGATGTCGTCGTAGCAAAGCCATGTTTCGTTGAAGCCGTGCATTGCGGCCCATTTGATCGCGCAGCTGTTCCTCCATGGCTTTGCTCTCTTCCATATGTCTCGCTTTGAGTTGCGCATTTTCCTGTTCGAGGGCGGAGATCTTGCTTTGTGACTCCGTATGAATGAACTCCAAAGCATTGACACGCTCTTGGAGTGTTGCTGAGAGGGTGCAAAGCCCTTTGTTATTTTCTTCCAATAATGTATATTCTTGCTTAAGCTGAGTGGCAGCTTCAAGCATCGTGTCGAGTGCAAGACTAAATGAGGTGGACGATGCAGGGGGTTGGGAAGTGGGAATGGGACAAGTGGATGTTGTGCCTACCGTGTGTGGAAGTGGTGCTGTGAGTGTAATAACCTGTGATGGTGTTGTGAGGACAGTGGTGGTGGGTGATCCAGCGGATGGTGAGATGTCCATGGGATCGGACATGAGTGAGTGTGATTCGTGAAATGTGAACACCGGGACGGTGGGTGGTGTGATAGTGGTGGCCGTGAATGTGGGGGAGTGAATTTGGGGATGGGACTTTGTCTTATGTTCCTCGACCTGTTGAAGAATGTTTACAAGGTAGGTCCAGAAGGAGGGTTGGGTGGTTAGTGTGGTGCTCGAGGCAGTTACAAGGGACGGGGTAGGTAGGGTTTGGGGGGGAGGAAATGGAGGGGTGGAGGGTAAAGGGAAGGAAAGAGTCTGACTAGTGACAGATGGTTGTCCAAAGGCATGGGGGAAGAAAGGATGACCTAATTGAGGTTCAAAAGCCTGAGTGACAGAGATGGATGAGGGTGAAGGGAGGAGAGTGGAAACGGGGGTGTGTACAATGGTCTCACTATAGGAGGAGAATGTTTGTGTAGAAAGACACGTGGAGAGAGGCTCTGAGGGTGGGATAGGAGATGATGGGGGAGATGGGGCATGCGTAATTTCCTCCGGTTCATCATTGTGCCTAGGGCTAATCATGTGCACATCTTCTGATGTGGACGTAGCTAACGCGGTAGATACTTCCATCTGAATCATCTTTCCTTGTCGCGGCCGTGTATCAATTCTTCTTTGATCATAAGCAGGGTTCTCTTGACAGACCATGGTTCTCATTGCTTCACTGATGCCACAGGTGTCCGCCAATAGGTTCAGTGATTCTACAAACTGGGGGTCGATATGCTCTGACTGTAACATCTGGTTTACTAGGGCCCTATTTGCTTCTTCTGACATTTTATGGCGGCTTTGTACCTGCTTGATTGTCTGGTATAATCGTTTGAGCTGTGCCGTATATGCAGGGGCTTCGTCTTCACTCTCTTCTGGGTTATTCCTTGGTGCCTGCTCCTGAGTTTGTGTATTTAGTCTTTGAGGGGGTTGCGTCACTCCTAGCTCCTGTACGCTGCTTGTCTCGCCTCGTGCATGTTCTCTTTGGGTAGATGTCCGCGGATCGACATTGTCAGGGCAATCTTCACTGTCTGATAGATGAGCCGTCTGCAGAAATGTTTCAAAATCAAAATTTGGGTCTTCGGTGAAAGTGGCCATCGCTGCAAATTCTGCATCGGTAGGTAGCGGAGGGGCAGAGGGGGTGGGCTGTACCACCTCTCTTGGTTGAGACTCCTGGAGATGAATTGTGATTGGTGCCACCGGGGCTTCCGCTCTAGTGGAGACTTCGGTAGTGGTTGCTGGAGGGATCAAGACTTGTGAAAGGGATCCACGCATTCTTTTTGCAAGCTGACTCCCTGACTTTCGCCCCTTAAACAACTCCAGATGTGCATACTTTAGGGCTCGCGCAACTGGTACATCGTACGCCAGACATCTGTAGATGATTCTAGTCAACGCACAGCAACCATGTAGAGTGGGTTTCCTCACCCCCCGCTTGCCTGCCTCATATACCTGATCTAAGATCCATACTGGCAACTTAATGGGCAAGCTGCCGGTCTCTGCTAAGTACAGTCCGTACCATATCTTCTTGTGAGGCTGAGTGAAACGGTCTTGAGCTGGAAATGCGAAGTGCTGGAGGCACATCCGCAGGGGTATGGCGATGTTGGGGGTGAGGGCGCACATGTCTTTGAGCTTCTTGACTCTATTGCTTTTCATTGATTCTGGTATCAGGGGGTCGCGATCTGAAGGCACATGAGTGCCATACATTTGAAAGGCTTCCCTGATTAATGTTACATTTAGTTCAAACTTCCTCATCTCCTCCAGATTAGATAAGGAGGGCACCCAGAATGTGCCGGAATGATCTTTGTCTCCGGTAGGTTTCATCGTAGCAATCAAGTAGTAACACCTGAGGAAGTCAGGTTTTGGTAGAGCTGCACTGAAGTAAGTTTGCAGTCCAGCCTTTCGCCAGATCTCTTGAAGGGGAGCTGCATTTTGTAAGGCCTCAAATTCTCTTGAAAAGAATTGGAAGGTCCACCAAACCCCTCCACACTCCATCTTGGACTCCCAGATGTGGTCCGCGTCTCCCAAATCCCCTGGCATTTCATTGAACCAATGGGAGTGCCCTTTTACTCTTTCAGTTAGCCCACTGGGTGGATCTGGAATAGGGATTCTTCGCACATTCAAGAATTCTTCGGGCCTAGCCGTTGGTGGAGCTTCCACTGGCATGGCATCCCAGTTGATAGGGGCACCAGATCCTGCCTGAGAGCTTGTGCCTGCCGCGGTTGCCATGAGAGTAGGTCGCTTATCTGCTGGAAGACGAAAGGCACATTAGTGTTGCATAGGAAACAAGATGTAATGATGTTCCCTTCACAATACTATCATGACAATCCCGGGGGTCAGTGGTTAGTGGTGAGGTGTTTATGATATGTGTGAGTGGTGATTAATGGTCAGTGTCATCCTAGATGCATACTTTGGTTATGCAATGGACTCGAGATGCTTTTGTGTTAGTGTGGACGGATTTACAGAATAAGGTCAGGGGGTTTAGTACACAGTTTAACTCTCCACACTTTGATACAGGAGTCGTAGCTCTTAGAGCTAAGGACAGGTGAAGATTTTAGTCTGAGTGTGTGATGTGGTTGGGGCCTTGTGGGTACCCATTTCCAGACATTCCTGGGGTTGATGGGAGTGTGGGCAGTGAGAGGTGTAGGTATCTTGCCACTTCCTGAGTTGTGGGCCAAGAGTGCTTGTGAGAGCTGCTTCATCCTTGTGCCTGTGGTTGAAGTAATTTGGGCTTGTAAGCTAGCCTTGGGCACCCATATCTGTCTAGCACTAGGGATAGCCTTCATTGACCGCTTAGGAACCCAAATAGAGATGGTGTGCCTAGGGGTTATCCTAGGGGGCTTCTTAGTTTTGTTCCTTGATTGTGAGGCTCGTTTCTTGTCTCCTTGAGAATCTGCGATTGGAGCTGTAAGTCTTCCATCCTTGCGTATCCAGACCTGCTTCACGCCACGAGATGCTCCATGATGCGCGGGTTGGCGCTCCTTCCTCTTGATCAGCGGTCTCCCTCGTATAGAGTGATGTTCGGTCCGTTCGTTTAGAATCTCCTGTGGATCAATTAGGAACTCCTTCTTGGCTCCTGAACCTTCAGTAAGGTTGACATTCCTCTGCACCATAGAAGTTTGGACAAGCACATCGTGGTTATCTTCATATGGATTCCTGGAGGGACCAGGAGTTGTTGCCTGTTCTATTGGTTTGAGTGCTCGATTTTCTAATTCAATCGTGAGACGACTTTGGCCTACCCAAGCCTGAAGAAGTCCACTTCTTAGGTTCAGGTTGACTGCATGATCATAGATCCAGTCTTGGCCCAATATAAGCGGTTCGGTCAGATCCTCGTCTTCACACACTAGCACTTTTACTGGCATGCGGACCTCTTGTATGTAGAGGGGAAGATCCACCTCTCCCATACAGGGGGTTTCAACACCTCCTAATCCTATCAGGTATGCTTCTATGGGTTTTACCTCCAACTGCAGCTGCTGGCAGTAAGAAAGCCGAACTGCACTTGTGGCTGCTCCTGAATCAATCAAGGCCCTCACGCTTGTTGTGTTGTCCTCTTGTCCTATTTCTAGGGTCAGAAAAGGTCGTCGGTCTACTATCTTGTGGGTGCGTCCATCTGAAGCCTCACACATGGCCATGGGATAGCCAGGGGACTCTTCAGTGTTAGTCATAGGCTGGTCTCTTCCTTGTCTTCTCAACTTCATTCGTTTAATACGTTCTAAGGCCTCTGCCTGTGCTTCTTCTCGAATTCGTTTTTCCTCCTCTTTACGTTGCTTAGCAATATTGAGTCGGCTTAGCATCTCCTCCGTGAGGGGTTCCTGATACAGCTTGACTCTGCATCCGCTAATATAGTTTGGGAGGACATCCCCCTCTAACGTGGCTAGTTGTACTGCTCCACTCGTGGAGATCCTATTAATGATCATAGGTCCGTAGCCTCTCTTCTCTAGCTTTCTTGCGTGTTGTTTCAATGTGTAGACTAACACTAGATCTCCTGCTTTCAAGCCCTTATCCTTCACATGGGCATCAAAGTATGCCTTTTGCCGTTTCTTTGCAGCATAGATACCTGCTGCTGCTCGTAGCCTCGTCTCACCTAAGCGCTCTAGATCAAAGATCCTCGAGGACAACTCGTGTCCATTCCACTCATGCTCTTGTGCTACTCTTAAAGCTGGAATTAGGAAATCTAAGGGTAGCACCGCATTTTGTCCGAAGACCATCTGAAATGGGGTGGCATTGAGTACCGTTTTGTAAGCAACTCGGTATGCCCAAACAGCATGGTGAAGTTGTTTGTCCCAATCAGAGCGTTTATTATTGACCAGTTTCGTCAATACGTTACACAGGATCTTATTCGTGCTCTCGGCTTGTCCGTTAGCTTGTGGGTGATAGGGTGCTGACTTCTTATGTACCACCATGAATTCTTGAAGGAGATTTTCAATGACCTCATTCAAGAAGTGCGTACCTCTATCACTAACCAACTCTATTGGTAACCCATATCTAGTGAACACATTTTCGAATAAGAATTTAGCCGTCGTTTGAGCATCATTCTTTGTCGTGGCTTTTACTTCCACCCACTTTGTAAGGTAATCTGTGGCTACAATAATATACTCTGCATGGGAGTTCCTAGCTGGGGGGTTGATGGGACCTACAAAGTCTATACCCCACTTTGAAAAGGCACGTCCTCCCATCATTGGCCTCAAGGGCATTTCATCTTTTCTTGTCGGATATTGGGCACGTTGGCATGTGTCGCAACTCTTCACATAGGTATGTGCATCCATATGAAGAGTGGGCCACCACAGTCCTGAAAATAGAATGGTCTTAATTACTCTGTCAGGCCCAAAGTGTCCCCCTGCAACACCGCTGTGTGCCGTTTCTAAGACTTTCAGGTAATCTGATTCATGTACGCACAGTCTTAGGTAACCATCCTTGCCTCTTCTGTATAGGTTATCCCCTACTAAGGCATAGTCTTGAGCCTCTTGCTCCATGCTTCGTCTTCTTGCAAGACTAGCCTGATTGGGTAATGTTCCCGATCTTATGAACTCGACCAGTGGAGCACTCCAATCTGGGATTAAGGACATGTGATAAAGAGTGGCATGCTCCACTGGGGGTCTCTCCTGGCACTCTGGACAGCTCTGGATCCACTCTTGTACTTCTTTGTCCATGCTAGGCCAATACACTCCTAAGCGTTTTAGATTCTGCAAGGTTCGTTGTTTAGAGTAGTGATTCCCTAGCGGTCCCTCATGGGCTTGTTGCAGCCAACTAGCATGTTCATCATCCTCGACACAACAAGCTAATATGCCCTCGTTATCTTGCTTGTACATGCTTCCGGCTAATATTTGATACTTTAGCGATTTTACAATTTCCTCTTTGCTTGTCTTAACATTTTTATTTGCAGGCCCGAAGGTTAGGACTGGTACCAGCTTATTTGCCCATTTAGGTACAACTTCTAAATTGAACAGATAAGCATCGGGCAACTCATCAGACACTCCTTGCGGTGGCTCTCCTGAAGTGATGCGAGAAAGATGGTCAGCCCTAAGATGGGTTCTACCTTTCCTGACAACCACTTCAAAGTCGTATTCCATTAGTAAGAGGAACCATCTTACTAAGCGGCCTGTATTGCAAGGTTTATTGACCAAATATAGTAACGCTTGATGATCAGTGAAAAACTTGAACTTGTTGGCCAATAGGTAGTGTCTAAACTTCTTCACAGCATATATCATGCCTAGGCCTTCTCTCTCCGTTGTGGTGTAATTTCGTTCAGCTGCATTTAATTGCCTACTAGCATAGGCTATCGGCAAATCTAGGTTTCCTTCACCTGTGGGTTGTGCTAGCACACATCCTATTGCATGATTGGAGGCATCTACATGGACATGAAAGGGTTTGCTCCAATCCGGAGTAGTCAATATTGGTGCTGTGCACAAACGTCTCTTCAGCTCATTGAAGGAAGTCTCGCATTCCTCATTCCATTCAAAATTCGTTAACAGCCCATAAAGAGGTTTAGCTATGATGGCATACATATGGATAAATCTACGATAATATCCACAATGGCCCATAAAGGCTTGTACCTCTTTCACATTTCTTGGTCTGGCCAACTCTGCTATTGCTCTCACCTTGTCTTCGTCTGTTGATATTCCATTCTTCGAAACAATGTGACCTAAGATCTTACCTTGGCGTACCATAAACACACACTTCTCTGGATTCAGACACACTCGATAATCTCTACACTTGTTGAAGATTTGCCTAAGCTCAGGGATGTGGTAACTCCTTTCTTGGGAATGAGCGCATAAATCATCCACATATACTTCTAAGCTCTTTCGCAAGAACTCTTTGAAGACATGACACATGAGTCTTTGGAATGTTGCAGGTGCATTGGTGAGCCCAAATGGCATCACACGAAATGCAAAGATTCCCCATTCTGTGGCAAAGGCCGTTTTGTGCTGATCTTCGGGGGCAATGGCTACTTGGTTGTAACCTGAAAATCCATCAAGGAAGCTGTAAACTTCCTTGCCTGCAACACGCTCCAAAAGATGTTCGGTGATTGGAAGAGGATAACTATCTCGGATCGTAGCGGCATTAACTTTTTTAAGGTTAATGCACACTCGTAATTTCCCATTCTTCTTGGGCACCACTACAATAGGGGACACCCATTCAGTGTGCTCAATCTCATAGATGAATCCGGCTTCAATCAGCCTGTCAATTTCCTCCTTTATTTTGGCCGCATAATTGTCATTATATGTGTAGGGTTTTTGTTTGGTGGGCTTAGCTTCAGCGGTCATCGGAATCGTATGAGAGCAGATCTCTGGATCTACTCCTTTCAAGTCTCTATAATGCCATGCAAACACATCCCTATATTCCCTTAATAGAGCTACAAGTTCTGCTTCTTCTTCTGCACTTAGGTCGTCTCCTATGTACGTACATCGCTCTTCGTTCCCTTCAATGGTCACTACAATTTTTTTGGTCTTTTCTTTATTGTCATATGCTTCTCCTATAATGGCCTCTCTCTTAGGCATTCGTACCAAAATTTTCCGGTCTTCCACTTCATATTTCTTGAAATTCTCTGGTACTTCAAACAATGATTCTTCCTCTTCTTGTCTCACTACTTTCCTTTTCTTTTTCTTTTGACTTCCTTCACTTCCTTTCTTTGAATTTATCGTTTTAATACTCGCAAGGGGTTCTTCTTCTTTTTGGGTTAACCCTCCTATGTCTTCTAAGTAGTGTTCCTCTGAGTCGAAGTAAGTATCCATCACAATGGATTCTAGATCATCGTCACTCTCTTCTTCTTCCATGGACTCACTAGGACCACACTCTTCCAACAAGGGCTGACACATGAACACTGAAATATCGTAGCCCTCCTCATCGCAATGGGGTGTCCATTGTTCCTCATTGACTGCAATGTCCATGGTAGCTAAGATTTCTGCCCAACCATGAGGCTCAAATTCCTCGTCAGGAAATATCATCGGAGTATAGGCTGGGTGTTTTATTGGTCTATCTCCTGGGGGAGCTCCTTCTTCTCTCGCTTTTCGGCGCTTTTCCTCTTCCTCCGCGACCTTGCACATCCACAAGTGAGTATCTTCATGCAACCAGGATGGTTCAGGTGAACTTCCAGAATGCACGGAGATAGAATCCTCTTTCGCTTTGTGGATAGGATTCCACTGTAGGGGTGGTACATCTCTAAAGGTGTGATCCTTCAGATTGACCTTGGTGGTGACCCCTAAGTGCTGTAAGTACAAGGAGTTGGTCCCCCAATCCTGTACTATTTGCAATTGTCGTAGGAAAGGTCTTCCTAGGATCATCTCGTAAACATTATTCTTCTCAAAGTCACATATGGCAAACGTATGTTCAAACTCTACACCACAAGTGGTTAGAGTTATCCCTTCAAGCAATCCAAGAGGTCTTTCAAAATGACCATCTGCCATTTGAAGTTTCATTCTCGTTGGTCTTAAGGTGGGTTTGCCCCATCGCTTCCACAGGGAGATGGTCGCGATAGCAACTCCCGCACCCGAATCCACAATTGCTTTGGTTGTGTAACCTTGATAAGTGATCGGAAGATAAGTGTTACCTTCTTCACCTTCGCTCATGTCTCCTATCTTGTCGAGAGGTATCTCGGGAACTTTCTGCTTAGGGCCTACTTTTGGTAAATTGGATTCAGGTTCTGGAACCTGATCCTTCACATGATTCCAGAGCTCCGGTTTTGCCTTGAGCAGCTCCTCTACAGTGAGGTGACATTGAACCTTAGTGTTTTTCACAACATCAGTGTTCCTGGGAATCACTGAGTCTTCATTTCTTACCAATATAGTGGGCGCTCTGATCTGGAGAGATTCAGATTCCCATGGGCCTGTGAAATGAGGCAACTCTTGTAAAGAATTAGATTCAAAATCTAATCTCTCATCCTCTTGTTGCTCTGCTTGATCCCCATAGATAGAGGGAATGTCTTGGGGAAATTGATCATGAAGGTCATCAATCTCAGGAATAGGAGGGGAATCACCCTTTTCCTTGGCCCATTTCTCTTCTTGTATTTCCCGCAAGAACTCTGGAGAGTACTGTTGTATTGAAGGAGGTGTTCCAGCATCCGTAGAATTAGGAACATAAGCTACCATTTGTGGTGAGCGTCCTCTTTCAACGACTGGTTGAGCCTGTGGAGTTAAAGAAACTTGTGATTTGTTTACCAACTGCTCTAATCTTTCTAGTAAGCCTTGGAAATGCAACTCTGGCTTGACAGAGTTTGTCTGATTGAACTTTTGGCTAGTCTCAAGTATAGCTTGAGCTTGTTCTACCATTTTCATGCACATCTTCATTCGTTCAATCTCTAAGTCGGCTCTAGGGTAACTCCTGTCTAGGTTTGCAGCTGTTGGCCCTTCTTGAAGTCGAGCCTGGTAGGCCTTGAACATCATGTCCAAGCCTTCAGGAGTGGGGTCAGCTAATACTGATCCTACTCGGGGTGGTGGGTGGGTTACGTGGGGTGTATTAGAGGGTGGAGGAATGGAGGGTGATGGGGGAGGTAATGGTGGAAGTGTGTAGGAGTGCGGTTGAGATGTGATCTCTGTGAGTTTTGCCTTGGTTTCTCTCAAGCTTTCTTCAAGTTCGTTTATCTTTTTTGCCCATTGCCTCTTCATCCTTTCACGACTCTCCTTCCAGGCTCTAGTCCTCTTTTTGGTTATGCTCTCTGTCTCACTCACTTCAGGGCTCTGTTCGGGACCAACACCTTGGTATTGTTGAAGTGCCTGGGCTCTTGTGATCACCTGCACTGGTGCAGTGGAAGTCACGCTTCCTATGGAGTCTACTACTAATCCCACAACGTTGATAGGAGTGATCTTAGGCATGTTATTGGGGTTTTTTGGGCAATCTCGTAGGAGATGCTCTTTCCCGCAGTCTTGGCAAAAGCCCTGAATGGTCACTGGCTGAGGTAGTGTAGGGACAGGTAGTGGACAGTCACGTACAAGGTGATCTCCCTGACATCTGAAACATGGCCCTCTAGGAAATGGGGGTCGTACCTGCCTAGGTTGAGGTCTAGAGTTGGGGTTTGTGTACATGACATTAGAATACTCCGGTTCCCCGCTATTTTCACTTGGGTCCTCATAGTAGTATGACTCGTTATGCTCGGGTGACTGCATGTAGTAAGCCTGTGGGCTATCAATATGTGCGGAGTCAAAACTATGGTCACTGGGGTCACTGTCTGATAGCAATGGGGTGACTGGGACTATGGCTCTATTCGGATTTTCTTCAGTAGAGGCATACTTCACTGGGATCACATTGGTTGGAGTAGGGGGTTGTTGCACTAGGACTGGTTGAGGTCTCTGCTGCCCTTGATAAGGTGGCTGATAAGTTTGTTGCGGTCTGTTGTATTGTGGCGATGGGTACTGATTCTGGTATCTCCCCTGTTGTGGATATGGCTGAGGATAATTTTGCCTAACAGTTTGTTTGTTATATGGACAGTCCTGTGCCGAGTGATTGGTGTACCTGCGCTCTATGGTGCAGTACTGGCCACTAAGGTTCGCCTGAGGTTGGGCCATAATGGGGCATACACTTGCCATATGTTCGCCGCCACAATTGTAACACCGCTTAACTGGGGCAAATCTCGGAATTTGCTTACTAGAGACACCTAGTTTTTGGGCTACCTTCTCTGCAAGTTCCTCGATGGATGTGGATTGACCAGATGTCTGTTTACTAGAGCTATCAGAATCCTTATAGATTTTTGATAGTTCTAACTCTTCACCTAGATTGTCCTCAATGTCTATGCACATGCGCACGCACTCCTCTATCGTTCTAGGGTCCTTCAGGTACACATATGACCTGAGCTTAGTGCTCAACAATCCATCTAGGAACAAGGCCACTTGTTTGGCTGGTGTGGGTAACTCTGGCATAGGGCATCTCTCCAGGTACTGTCTAAATCTTCTTCCAGCTAGTCTGACCGTCTCTTGAGGTGTTTGTTTGAAACTATGAATTAGTGAGGAGGTGTTGTGCCTGATTCCACTCTTAGAAAACTCGACAATAAATGCCTCTAAGAGTTGGTCTATGTTTCTGAAATGCCTCTCATTTAGCGGTTGGAACCAAGTAAGGGCAGTGTTCCTAAGGGTTAGACCGAAAGCATTATATTGTGTGAATAGGTCCTCCACTTGTTCAGCTTTCAACACTTGTCGAAATTCGGCCACATGGTCATACGGGTCTCCCGTGCCATCGAAATAATTCTTCATGGACTTCACAAGTTGGGTTGGTCGTAGGGTCCTAGTGTGTTCTCTCGGCCTTGGCAAAGGAAAATCATCAATGTCCCGGTGATTCCATGGGGTTCTATGTCTCTCAGTTTCTACTCTATTCCTTTCTGTTCCCGTTCTTTCTCTTCTCAGGGAGTTGGCAAAACTTACCTCAGGTTTGTCTCTACCTCTATCTCTTTGAGCGCCATGAGCGAGGGAGGTCCCGGTTCCTTGATGACCAAAGGATACATTAGACCTTGGTTGGGGAAAAACAAATTCACCCTTCCAAGTGTAGGCATGTCTGCCCTGCTCAGTGACCACGAAGATTCTCTCTGATGCAGTGTCTAGGTAGGTTACTTGGCCTGGACTATCAGGGTCTTTAAACTCGTAAATTGTGAGGGTGTTCCCCTCCTGAGGTTGAGAAGTTCTATATCTCCAAAAAGCCTCATCGGTTTCCCGATTTAAAAGCAGATCTATGCTTTTATTATCTTGTGGAATCCACTCAGGAGTCATGATTCTGGTCAAGACAGACTTACCGCGGGGAGTTCTTGGCTCTCTCTCTAAGTTCCCTTGCTCTATATCTCCTATGTCGGCCTCCGCAATCACATTTCCAAACTCATCAGTTCTATCGGGAAGAGTGGTGACTACATATATAGTCCCCTCTTTATCTAGGTATGCTCCATTCTCAAACTTGACTACCGGGTGGTCTATTCCATGGGGTTGGTCGGGGTTCTTAATCTGGACCACTGATCTTCTCAGTCCGTCTTCGTAGATGCGAGCACCTAGACGATTCGTCCTGATATATTCCAACTGAGTCTTATAAGGCCCCTCTGGCTTTTCTAGATATGCCAACCCTGAACTACCTACTGATCTCTCCATGTGATAGGACATCTCAGAATCACTTGTTTCTGATCTGGCAGTGTATGGGTAATCACTCAACTGCTGGGCCCAAGACCTGGCAGTGTGGTTGACACTAGCTTCAGAAGATCTGAGGCTTTGTCTGTCTCGGCCTAAGTGTCTGCCTGATCTAAGGTTCATATGCCTGATTTATTCACCCCCTGGAACCCAAGCACACTCTCGTTGCAGGTTGATTTTGCCCCAATTACTTTGTTCTTTTTAGTTGAATAGTATGTTTATGGTCTTGTCTGAAATTGCGTCGTCAGGAGTACTTAAATGAATTTCCGCACTTGATGAGTGATCGATTCCCGTTTACCTTTTTGTCCCTTAGTGTTTTCGCACTTAAGACCTATTTATTTTCTTGCACTTGGTTGATTAATTCTCTTGGACTTACTTCGTGCCTAACGTTGCCCTAGTTAGTTACCACACCTAAGTCGTACTTAGCCTAGGCTAGGAATTGACAAAAAAGGGGGGTTATAAGATCTTCCAACCTCAATCCGCTGGTTGACCCGACAGCTATGCAAGCCCAGGAAGCCTTCTCCCAGGCCCGGTACTCACCCTTGCTAGCTTGCTTTGATTGCCTTGAGTGCCCACAAAGTTCCTGCAAAAACTCACCAGTTAGTATAGCTTTATTGCCACAAGCATTTGAAAGGCCTGCTTCAATAATTTTTAACCCCCTTGGGTAGCTCACTGTACCCCCCTGTCTCTGAGAATCACTTAGTCCCACCTATCTCGGGTTTCTATGCTCTTTGCCCCCTACCACGGTTCTAAGTTTTACCAATATGTCAAACACCAAGCTCACTACCCTTCAACCACTCAAAAAATTATCTCTCAATTTTCATGCGTTAATGGCCGTGTATCGCGATAGGTCGGGTCGGGGTGTCGCGATACCTTGAGGTGTCGCGATAGCTCGGAGTGTCGCGATACCTTGAGGTGTCGCGATAGCTCGGAGTGTCGCGATACCTTGGGGTGTCGCGATAGCTCCGAGTGTCGCGATACCTTGAGGTGTCGCGATAGCTCGGAGTGTCGCGATACCTTGGGGTGTCGTGATAGCTCGGAGTGTCGCGATACCTTGAGGTGTCGCGATAGCTCGGAGTGTCGCGATACCTTGAGGTGTCGCGATAGCTCGGAGTGTCGCGATACCTTGAGGTGTCGCGATAGCTCGGAGTGTCGCGATACCTTGGGGTGTCGCGATAGCTCGGAGTGTCGCGATACCTTGAGGTGTCGCGATAGCTCGGAGTGTCGCGATACCTTGGGGTGTCGCGATAGCTCGGAGTGTCGCGATACCTTGGGGTGTCGCGATACCTCGCGGGGTGTCGCGATAGCTCGAGATATGGCGAATTTTCCTGTTCTATCTAGGGTTTCTAGGAGCTCTAGGCCTGCGCAATGCCGTGGTGCACTCAGAATCGTGAGAGGTCGAGCTTTTCGGAGTGTCGCGATAGCTCGAGCTCAACGCCTCGGGGACTGTGTAGGCAGTTTCTGTACCTGCTGAGCTGGCTGGAGATGGTGATGGAGCTGGTACCTGCAAGAAACATGCAAAAAACACACAAATGCAAACACACACAATCGCTCTCTCTCAAACTCGCACACAACAAATGAGGGAAAGGAAGGGAAGAGGGGATATGTAGTGGGGAAGGAGGTGGAGGTGGAGATGGAGAAGGAGGTGAAGATGAAGATGGAGATGGAGAAAAATTAGAAATTTACCTACTACTTACCATTCCAACGCGTCCTCTCTACGTCTTACCATCACACGCTCGTCCTCAAAGCTCGATCCCCGGCAACGGCGCCAAAATTTGGTGTAGCTCAGCGATGAGTAGCACCTCCTTTAATGTCAATCCGGGGAGACGTGAGGATGGTATGAAGACCACGAGCAAGTGGAAGCACAAGTGCGTGAGTGAGAAGCACACAAGCATGCACACACATACACACACACGCGCACACACAGTAAGAGCAAAGAGAGAAAGACAATGGAATCACTTCTATTGCAAGAAAGTTCTCATACAAGCTCAAACTACAAAAAGCTACTCCTCAAATGAGCTCTCTAGCTCTATTTATAGTTCTTGACTAGCTTTGGCCCTGTTCAGACCTAGTGTCCGGCCTAGTTAAAAATTAGGTTCCGGGGCTTATTTGAGGGCCCAAACGAGATCTAAAAATTATGAAAATTGACAGGCAACTACATCTAAGGCTCCCCAAGCTCGAGGACTCCTCGGCTTGTACAAAATGGAGCTACAAAAAGGTGAAATGATATTTACAAGGGTTCGTAGTGATGAGAATCACTTTAGAATGATGTGGGGGTTTTTGGAAAAAATGAAGGGTAGCCTCAGTGCTAGATCTGCATATGTGTCCATACTTGCTTCTTCCCGCATCCTGTCAACATGAAGCTTCTTAACGTGGTTCTCACCATTGTGCTAGAGCAACACCAAATTTGGTGCCGTTGCCGGGGATCGAGTCTAGGACGAATGTGTGATGGTAAGAGTATAGCAAGAAGTGGCGTTGGAAGGTAAAAGTTTCAGGTTTTGTTGTTGTTTTTACTTAGTTTTTAGTGTTTTTCACCTCCCCCACACTCCATCTTCATCACTGCATCATCATCTTCATCTCCAAAAAAATCAGAAAATTCACCATATCCACCCATTCTCCTCATTTTCCCTCATTTGTGCATGCGAGAGAGTGAGAGAGAGCTTTTGTGCTTGTGTGTGCTTTTGCTTTCTTGAGTTTTCTTGCAGGAACAGTACTCCAGTGCATCAGGAAGGCTGCAAAAAGGTAAGAAAATCACCTTCTGTCAGAAATTTCCGAGTGTGTCAGACCATCGCGATGGTCTGCAAACTTCGGAATTTTCGGTAAGCGACCACACAGGCGTGTAGGCGACCCTTGCGCTTCTACAAATCCACAGACGCATTTCAGAAATTCTCAGTTTGGTGGACCATCGCGACGGTCTCAGACCATCACGATTGTGTCACACCATCACGATTGGCTCACGCCATCGCGACGGCTCGACCGGACCATCGCGACGGTCTCACGCCATCGCGACGGTTCATTTGGACCATCGCGACGGTTCGCGGACCATCGCGACTGTTCGGTTGACCCCACACCATCGCGATTTGCTCACGCCATCGCGCCGACGGTGCCACGTGGCAAGTTGGACCATCGCGACGGCTCGCACCCTTGCACCATCGCGACAACCCGAAATTTTGGACCATCGCGATTGGCTCACACCATCGCGCCCAGACCATCGCGATCGGCTCAAGCCATCGCATCTGTGACCATCGCGACGGTTCACTTTGGACCATCGCGATTGTTCACGTTGACCGTTGACTGACGCCATCGCGATTGTCCACTTTCACGCCATCGCGACGGTTCACCCTCACGCCATCGCGACGGTCCCAGACCATCGCGATTGTCTCAGACCATCGCGATTGTGCACCCCCATCGCAAATTTTAGGGTTTCATTTTTTGGCCAATTTTGGGGCTATTTTTGGGAAATTTTTGGGTGATTAGACTCATAGGAGACCCCTTAGCTCATATTTGGAGAAACAAGGATACGTCTATTTTTTGATAAGCTATTTTGAGGTTGACTTAGTTTGGGACTAGAAAACCAGGGGGCAAACATTGAAAAGTTGGGCAAAAGGGAAGGGACTTAAAAGGTGTATATACTCAAGCGCTTGATCATCCAACTGTGAATTGGTCTAATATTGGATTTTTCCAGGTCTAGCAAGGGAAATCGAAGGCAACCAAGGCAAGGCAGTGAAGGGCATAAAGCTTGGGAAGCGCAGCTTCTTGGGCATCAGAGCAACCAGAAAAGCTGACTCGAGGTTGGAAGATTACTCAACCCCCTCAGTCAATTCTTAGCTTAGGATAAACGTTAGCATTGTGGATTAAGACGATAGGAACGCCTCAAGTTCAAGAGAGTTAAATTTATCAAGTTCAAGACTAAAGTAAAGTGTGTGACACGAAAACCTAAAGGAAAGAACATAAGTCTGACGGAACGAGAACTCAAAGTACCACAAAAGTCGAATTCCTGACGCATACATTAAGACAAGAATCTAAAGAAATTTAAAAAGAATCAAGAAAGTAATAACAAAGAATCATTGACGATCTGAGCGTGTACTGAGTGTGCAAGGAAGAAAATTAATGAACCTTAGATCGGGCAAATATATAGGTAAGGCAGACCGGCGAAGCCTTAGATCATCAGAGGCAAGTGTAAGAACTACTGCACGATCGTGGGCTCAACAATTGAACACTAGTTATCCCTACGAGAGCTCAGATACTAGCGAATCAGAAATGGCATTTAGCACAGAAAAACCAGAAGGAGGGTCGAATGTAGCCTATTTAGAAAAACCTGAAGGACCCTATAGAACACAACTAGAGTTTCTCTGAACCAACTGATTAGGTGCTCACATCTATGAGGATGGTTTGCGAAGGCAAGTGGTGCAAATGCACAACCCCGATCAACCCATTGGATTGGAACATCCAGTGGTGAAATTCGAGAGAGACGCATACATAGACAAGGAAGGAACGATGTCCATATTAAGTACGCAGCCAAACAATACCAATGAGTTTGGCGTGATTCAACCAGAGACGGAAGCAAAATCTCAAGGAAAAGAACCATTAGAAGAGCCTAGAACACCTAGAGGGAAATCTGTACTGACACGAGTACTAATCCCAGACTGGATCCCTCAAGACAACAGAAGCATAGAGTTGTTTGTAAATAAAGAAACAGATGAAGCCTTTTGGAGATACAAGACCGAAATACTTAGTGAGGTAGGAATCATCACTATATACGAGTTCAAAGACCCAGATACACTTGGAAAGGTTGTATACCTGGATGAGACTTCAGAAAGAGTCTTTGTGGTACCTGGCCGTGCTAAAAACACATACACATGGAGAGGCGAATTGGTATTCCCTCCATCTAGAGCGAACATGAATACGAGTCAACAAGGGGCAGGAACATCCTCAGCCCATGGAAATCAAAGAGAGAGAAGTAAAGAGAGACCCGAAGTAAGCTTCACTCATCCCATAGGGAGAGATAGAACAACCACGGACACTAATAGAGTAGATAGGCAAAAAGATCATGGAATACCAGGTGGTAGAGATGATTTTCCTCTACCTAGACCACGTGAACACGCAAGAATACTGAGACCCACTCAATTAGTGAAATCCATGAAAAATTACTTTGATGGGACAGGAGATCCCTATGACCACGTCGCAGAATTCAAGCAAGTACTAAGAGCCGAACAAGTTGAAGACATGTTCAGGCAATATAATGCATTTGGACTAACGTTAAAGAATACCGCTTTGACTTGGTTCCAACCTTTGCAACAAAGGCAATTTAGAGACATCCATCACTTTTTAGAGTCATTCATCACTGAATTCTCTAAAAGTGGGATTAGACATGACACGTCTTCGTTGATTCATAGCTTTAAACAGACCCCTCAAGAAACAGTAAGACTGGCAGGACGTAGGTTTAGACAATATGTTGAACGATGTCCAATGCAAGAGCTACCCTCACAAGCCAAGCAAGTGTCATTGTTTTTAGATGGCTTGTTGAGCTCTAAACTACGCTCCTACGTGTACCTAAAAGAACCCAGAACGCTAGAGCAATGTGTGAGAATATGTATAGACATTGAGGACAACTTAGGAGACGAGTTTGAACTCTCAAAGGTCTATAAGGACTCAGACTGTTCATCTCTAGCATCCACAAAATTGTCTAGCTCAATAGAAGACCTTGCAGAAAAAGTGGCCCAGAAACTAGGAGTTTCTATTAAACCTAGGGTGCTAACAAACAAGCGTTGTTACACCTGTGGTGGTGACCATATGGCAAATGTGTGTCCCAATGCACCACAACCACAAGCCAACCCTAGTGGCCAATACTGTACAATTGAGAGAAGATACACGAATCATACGGCTCAGGACTGCCCATACAACAAACAAACCGTGAGACAGAACTACCCGCAAGCATACCCGCAGCCAGGTAGGTATCAAGGCCAATACAATGCTCAGCCTTATTACTATAGGCCTCCTCAGAACTACCCATACCAGGCTCAACAGAGACCTCAACCTGTCTTAGCTCAGCAGCCACCCCCTCCAGCGAATGTCATCTCTGTCAAATACGCTGCTGCAGAAGAGAACCTAAGTAGAGCTATAGTGCCTTCTTCACCTTTGACCACAGAGAATGACCCGAATTCGAACAGTTTTGACTCTACGCATGTAGATAGTCCACCCGCATATTACACGGAGTCACCAGAACACGTGGAGACATATCATTACGATAGTCCACCAGTGGAACCTAGTTGGGAGCCAGACTATGCTAATGTGATGTACACAAACCCAAATCCACGGCCCCAATTAAGACAACAAAGACCACAGGGCCCTAGAGGACCATGCTTTAGGTGCCAAGGAGATCATTTCATAAAGGACTGTCCACATCCCCCGATAGCAGGACAATCACACTACTATAACATCCAAGGCTTTTGTGTTGATTGTGGCAAGGAGCACATAATCAAAGATTGTCCTAAGAACCCTGTTAATGCTTCGAATGTGACACCGATCAACGTGATAGGTATTGTAAATAACGCAGATGGATCCAACCCTACATACGTGCCTATCCAAGCTATCACAAGATCCCAGGCTCTCTTATAGAACCAACAGTTTAATCAAGGGAAAGTAGCTGGAAGTAGTGAAGTTGCAGAATCTAGCAATAAAAAGACAAAATCTTGGAAAGATTCTAGAGAAAGAATAAAGAGAAAGTGGAGTAAAAAGATAACGGAGTTGGAAGGAAGTTTAAAGGAATCTAGAGCCAAAATCCTAGAATTGACTTCACAAGACTTGAATCAAGAGAATCCAGCTCAGAAATCAGGATGAGTTTTAGCGGAACCCATACCACAAAATCTAGACATGATGTTTCGTGCATATCAGGCTAGATTAAAAGAGGGACCTCAGGTAGCTGAAATGAGCAAAAACTACCCTCGAGTTGATCTAGAAATTGAGAGAACTAAACTGTGCATGAAGATGGTAGAACTAGCACAAGCTTTGTTCGAAGCCTCTAGATATCTCAATTGGAATAACATGGCAAAACCGGAATTACACTTTCAAGGACTAATGGAGAGGCTGGAATACTTGATAGAGAGCAAAGAGAAAAAGGATCAGCCTAGGAACCCTATTGTCCCAGAGACACAGGGAAGGAATGCACCATCCCTGTCTCAAGTACCCAATACAGAAAGTCAAGACAATTTGTCTTCCATACATAAATATTCACATGAATTTTTGAGGGAAATCCAAGAAGAGAAATGGAGAAAAGAACAAGGGACTCATCCTCCTATTCAAGAAATAAACGACTTGCAGGAGCAATTTCCCCAAGACATCCCCTCTATTTATGATGATGTAGAGGAAGAGCAACTGAGCGAACACACAAGCTTTGAATCTAATTCGTTACAAGAATTACCTCAGTTCACAGGACCTGGGGAAGCAAAGTCTATTAGTATGAGAGCACCCACGATAATAGTGAGGAATGAAGAATCAGTAATCCCTAGAAACACGGAAGTGATCAAGAATACTAAAGTACAATGTATCTCACTCTAGAGGAGTTGTTAAAGGTAAAACCAGAATTGTGGAAACATGTAGCAAATCAATTCCCCGAGCTTGCTACTACTCCCTCACAAATAGGATCACATAAGAAGGTACCAGAGATACCCGTAGAAAAGATTGGAGATGTAAGTGAAGGAGAGGAAGGTAACACTTATCTTCCGATAACCCATCAGGGCTACACCACGAAAGCCATCTTAGATTCAGGAGCCGGAGTAGCCATAGCTACCACCGCCTTATGGAAACGTTGGGGTAAGCCAGCATTGAGACCCACCAGGATGAAGCTGCAAATGGCTGACGGACACATAGAAAAACCATTAGGCTTACTAGAAGGCATATCTCTCACCACTTGTGGTGTAGAATTTGAGCATACCTTTGCCATTTGTGACTTTGCAAAAAATCATGCATATGAGATGATATTGGGACGACCATTCATGCATCAGTTGCAAATTGTACAAGATTGGGGAACTAATTCTTTGTACTTGCAACATTTAGGAGTGACTACCAAAGTCAATCTTAAAGACTATTCACATAGAGACGTACCCCCAATACAATGGAATACCATCCATAAGACACCAGTAGAGACGGAATCCGTGCACTCATTAGAATCAGATCCTTCTTGGTTGCATGAGGATACTCATTTATGGATGTGTAAAGTAGCCAAACAAGAGGAAGAAAGGTTAGAAGCCAGAGCCTTAGGTGCAGAACAACATCCACGAACCCTTCAAGATCCAGCTTACGCACCTGTAGTATTCCCAGACGAAGAGTTTGAACCCCATGGTTGGGCAGAAATCCTAGCAACCATGGATGTAGCCATCAATGAAGAACAATGGACACCCCACTGTGACGAGGATGGCTATGACATATCAGTTTTTACGATAGAGCCAATCATGTGCGATGCAATTTTAGAAGAATGTGAACTTAACACTGATGCATTTGAGGATGCAAGTGACTTTGATTTAGAATCAATTATCATGGACCCACCCTTTGCATCAGAAGAAGAATATTTTTTCGAAGTAGAGACTCACCCTCAAAGACACGAGGAAATTATGAATGACGTGAGAATAGCCACTCAAGTGACTAGCAAAAGTGAAGGCAAGAAAAGAAAGAAGAAAGAAAACATGTCAGAAAAAGAAGAATCTTCGTTTGAGGTACCCGAGAACTTCAAGAAATATGAAATCGAAGATAGAAGGATCATGGTACGAATGCCTAATAAAAAGGCGAATGACGGACAAGTATATGATAACCGAGAGAAAACCAAGAAAATAATCGTAGCCATAGAAGGAGAAGAAGAAAAATGTACATACATAGGGCATGATTTGACAACTGAAGAAGAAGAAGAGCTAGTTGCCCTATTGCACGAATATAGAGATGTTTTTGCGTGGAGTTACAAAGATTTGAAAGGAGTAGATCCAGATATATGCTCTCATAGAATCCCTATGACTCCAGATGCAAAACCGACGAAACAGAAACCTTACACGTACAATGATAACTACGCTGCGAAGATTAAAGAGGAGATAGATCGCTTGATAGAAGCAGGATTCATTTACGAAATTGAGCATACCGAATGGGTATCCCCCATTGTGGTTGTGCCCAAGAAGAATGGAAAATTGCGTGTGTGTATTAACCTTAAAAAAGTTAATGCCGCAACGATTAGAGATAGTTATCCTCTTCCTATCACAGAACATCTATTGGAAAGAGTTGCGGGCAAGGAAGTTTATAGCTTCCTTGATGGTTTTTCAGGCTATAATCAAGTAGCCATTGCTCCAGAGGACCAACACAAGACGGCATTTGCCACTGAATGGGGCATATTTGCATTTCGTGTGATGCCATTTGGGCTAACAAATGCACCCGCCACTTTCCAGCGACTCATGTGTCATGTTTTTAAGGAATTCTTACGCAAGAGTTTGGAAGTTTATGTCGATGACTTATGTGCACATTCAAATGTAAGACAGACACATATCCCAAAGTTAAGACAAATATTTGACAAATGTTGAGAATATCAGGTTTGTTTGAACCCAGAAAAATGCGTTTTCATGGTCAGACAAGGCCAAATTCTAGGACACATTGTGTCAAAAAATGGAATCTCTACGGATGAAGAAAAGGTGAAGGTAATTGCAGAATTACCTAGACCAACTAATGTGAAAGAGGTACATGCATTTATGGGACATTGCGGTTATTATAGGAGATTCATACACATGTATGCAATCATAGCCAAGCCTTTGTACTCTCTTTTAACCAACTTTGAATGGACAGATGAATGTGAAAATTCATTCAATGAACTTAAACGATGCTTGTGCTCAGCACCTATATTGACTACCCCAGATTGGAGTAAGCCATTCCATGTACATGTGGATGCATCCAATTACGCCATAGGATGCGTGTTAGCACAACCCACGAATGAAGGTAACATAGATCTCCCCATAGCTTACGCGAGCAGACAATTGAACGCAGCAGAAAGAAATTACACCACGACAGAACGAGAAGGATTAGGGATGATCTACGCAGTAAAGAAGTTTAGGCACTACTTGTTGGCCAACAAATTCAAGTTCTTTACAGATCATCAAGCCCTATTGTACTTAGTCAACAAGCCATGTAACACATGACAACTAATACGATGGTTTCTATTACTCATGGAATATGATTTTGAAGTAGTAGTCAGGAAAGGAAAGACACATCTTAGAGCTGACCACCTTTCAAGATTAACCACAGGAGAAGCTCCTCAAGGAGTAGCGGATGATCTACCAGATGCATACTTGTTTAACCTTGAGATAGCACCAGAATGGGCTAAACCAATAGTCCCCATTCTGACATACGGACCCAAGAATCATAGGATAAAGATCAAAGAGGGAGAGATTACCAAGTCTCAGAGATACCAAATAATGGCAGGAAGCATATATAAACAGGATAATCAAAAGATTCTTGCTTGTTGTGTAGATGAATCAGAAAATGCGAATTGGTTGCAATTAGCACACATAGGTGCATTAAAGCAACATCATTATAAACATCGAACATTACAGACTATGCGTAGATTAGGAGTATATTGGCCTACGATGGAAGAAGATGTCTACAAGTTGTGTAAAGAATGCCATGCTTGTTGTGAAAGACCACCAGTAGAGCATGCTACATTATATCATGTGTCTCTCACACCAGACTGGAGTGAACCTTTAGTGACATACTTGAGGACGAAGACATTCCCTCAAGGCATGACCTTAGCTCGACAACGTAGTCTAGAGCAGGAAGCTCAAGACTATTCACTTATTGGCGATAATCTATACAAAAGAGGACGAGATGGATATCTAAGACAATGTGTTCATGAGAGCGATTATCTGAGCATACTAGAGACTGCACACCAAGGTGTTGCAGGAGGTCATTTTGGACCCGATAGGATAATCAAAGCCATCCTCTTTGCAGGATTATGGTGACCCACTCTTCACATGGATGCTCATACCTATGTAAAGAGATGTGATGTGTGCCAAAGAACTCAGTTTCCTACTCGCAGAGATGAAATGCCATTGAAACCCATGATGGGCGGACGTGCATTGGGGTATAGACTTTGTAGGATCCATTAACCCCCCTGCAAAAGCTACACATGCTGAATACATTATTGTTGCCACAGATTATCTTACGAAATGGGTAGAGGCAAAAGCCACGAAAAAGAATGATGCACACACAACTGCAAAATTCTTATTTGAAAATGTCTTTACAAGAAATGGATTGCCTATAGAGTTAGTGAGCGATCGAGGCACTCACTTTCTAAACCAAGTCATTGAATATTTGTTACAGGATTTTATGGTGATTCACAAGAAATCCGCACCATATCATCCTCAGGCCAATGGTCAAGCTGAAAGCACTAATAAGATCCTTTGTAACGTACTGACGAAACTCGTGAACAACAAACGTTCAGATTGGGACAAACAGTTACACCACGCTGTTTGGGCATATCGAGTGGCCTACAAGACCGTACTCAATGCAACTCCCTTTCAGATGGTTTTTGGTCAGAATGCTGTGCTTCCTTTGGACTTCTTGATACCGACCCTTAAGGTTGCACAAGAACATCAGTGGACCGGCCATGAATTATCAGCGAGGATAATGGACTTGGAACGATTAGGAGAAACCAGGCTAAAGGCAGCAGCAGGCATATATGCAGTGAAGAAGCGACAGAAAGCATATTTTGATGCACATGTGAAAGATAAAGGCCTATAAGAAGGAGATTTAGTTCTAGTATATACGCTAAAGCAACACGCACGTAAGTTAGAAAAGCGAGGTTATGGGCCTATGATCATTAACAGACTCTCAACAAGTGGAGCAGTACAGTTAGCCACTTTAGAAGGAGATATAATGCCTAATTACATTAGTGGCTGTAGAGTCAAGCTATATCAGGAACCTCTTACTGAGGATATGCTTAGACGACTCACGTTGGCAAAGAAGCGTAAGGAGGAAGAAAATAGAATACGAGCGGAAGCTCAGGCAGAAGCAATGGAATGCATTAAACACATGAAGTTAAGAAGACAAGGACTAGGGAGAGAACATTATAACCATCTGGAAACTACACCCAGATACCCCATGGCCATGTGTCAAGTAAAGTCAACCACTCATCCTAGTATAGTGGACATGAGACCATTCATTACAGTCAGGCTAGAGCACGACAACCCGTGCCAAGAGCTCACAGCTTTAATTGACTCAGGTGCTGCGACTAGTGCGATTAGATGGTCCCACTATAAGGATTCAGGGATAGAAATGCGGCCAATTGAGGCATACCTCATAGGGCTAGGAGGCATGGAAACCCCTTGCATGGGTGAGGTGGACCTTCCTATCCTCATTAAGGATGTGACCATGACAGCGAAGCTACTAGTGTGTCATGATGACGACCTGATAGAACCCCTAATCCTTGGCCAAGATTGGCTATACGATCACTCAGTGGACCTAAATCTTAGACAAGGCTCCTTATAGATTGGAACCTTAGAGCAGAAGCGAGTGATACCACTTGACTTCCCTAATTGCATTCCGCTTGAGGTTTGTAACCCTAGACCCTATGAAACGCATGCGACGGAAGACCGGAAGATCTTGGGTTAGATCAGTCACGTTACGTCTACACCAACCCACTCGGGCTTGGCTAGGGACAATTGTCAATCAGAAGGACGACAGGAGATCTTCCCTGGGGCTTCCTGCAAACTAGAAGGGGCAGCTACCCAACCGCTAGGGCAGATAGACACAATCAGCGGTCATGTGGGTTGCATCAGCGGCCAAATGAGCACAACACCCTGCGGTGCTCATCCTTCCAAACTTGCTACGGACTGGCCTAGATTAAAGATAAATAACGAATCACTTCCTAATGGGCAGGTCACGCAAGTGTTGGATCTCCCTTCTTTTCCAAAGCAGAGCGTCCATTGGACCTCTCAAACCCAACCTCGAAAGAGTCAACCACAACAGAGGAACCCAGACCGACGACAACACCAGACAAGGCAAAGAAAGCAGCAGTATCAACATCACAGAACAAGTGGCACGAAACAAATATGGGTGCCAAAAGGACAGCAACCACAGGCTATTGGCAACACTGCAGCCGAGAACAGGACGAAGTTTCAACAGAAGCAGAGTCAGCATCCAAAGTCCCCTCGATCTTCTTTCCCAAGTACAAATACTCGACAGATTTGGATCGCCAAGAAATACCTTATCCATAGACCCACACCCATGCATATTTGGGTACCCAAACAATGTATTATAGCCCAACCCTCTAGCCATGTAATATATACCCCTCCGAAATCTTTTCATCCTTCAATACCACCAAACCCGATACCACTTTTTGTCCCTCAGCAGAAACATACCACACACTCCAAGACTCTTAGGAAATGGATACCGAAACGTATCCAAACGTCTTCTTGTACCCCATTATCTAACAATTCTCCCACCCCGTTTAAACTCCACCCTTGTAATAATTCACCCTCAACCAAACCTTGTATAAATTCACACACCATAACCCCACATCATGCATAATAACAGCTCATCAAGAAATGTATGCATAATCTGACCATGTAGGCGTCTAGAGACCTGCATTAGTTTTGCAAATAATCATTGCATCAATCACTTCACGACACTTGGCTACACGGGTTACACATCGGTTATGGAAAGAGATTGCGGTCTCACCTTATTGGGATCATAATTAATTTCCATGCTAATGTGTTAATCTTTTGTAGCAGATCTTTTCCATTAGCTCATCAGTCATCATGCAAACCGAAGCAGGACCATCAGAAGCTGGCCCAAGCACACCAATGGCCACTATTGGAGAATTACTCGCAGAATCTTATCCTACGATGCAACCAGCAGAGTTTCAAGGTTTTCCAGGACCCATGCCAATCGATGATCCTCCTAGAGGATATACTGAGAAGATTCATTGTAATTCTCATTGGTTTCAAGGCCTAGCAGGACCATTAGCAGACGCTGATTTCATATTTGAGGCCAATTTGGCATTTGATCTTCGCACATGGGCCAAGTACCAGTTCTTTTCGAGAGAATTTGAAGGATTACAGAATACACAAGATCTAACGCACGTTTGGGCATGAGCGGGATTTACAGAATATTTTAGTGTCCCTCTGCCTAAACCTGATTTTTACAGTTGTTTTTACTTGGTAACCACCTTAACGACTTCAGAGAACAAGGATCTACCCGGCACATTCATGTTACCATCCTTGGTAAATGATCCTCCATTCAGAAGGTTTTATTTGTCTAAAGATTTAATTCGCGCAGCTCTGAAAATACATGGAACACACACTCCGACGGAGAGGGAACGACTAGTCCCAGAGCAGATGAAACGTGGTGACGTAACTAAGTGGGAGGATATTTTTGCTATAACACCTGAGCTCTCCAAGCCATTACAGATATGCATGCAGCACTTTGCTTTCCCAACTCAGGATCGTTTTACCATGCCTCACAAGAGAATCTGGTTTGGATTGTACTTAGCATGTACTGGACCTCAAACTGTTGATCTAGCCAGCTGGATAATTGATCAGCTCTATTTGGCACAACATAGGTGGGAGCGAAAGAAGGTAATCAATGGATGCTGTGCCCTCACCAGGATCATATATATGTGCTTGGCGTATGACTTACCAATTGAGCGTGCCATGACCAGTGAGGAACTGAAAGCATTTAAAGGCACCACTAGGAAGGCTAGAAAGTCTAGCAAAGGCAGAGCCGGAAAGCGGATGAGAGGTACTATCCCGTGCCTACAAGTCCCAGAATCACCCTCGCCACAACCATCTCCAGAGCAGTCACCAACAGCAGCCACTCCCACGGTACCACCAATTCGTATACGGTTATCAAGACTAGTTACACCGGAGGGCACCACCAGTACTGTTGCACCCCAAGCAGCCACAACCACAGAACCTATCACCACAGCAGCTGAACTTCCCACCACTATTGGTGCGGAAGCTTTCTCTTTTCCAATACCCCATTTAGAAGCAGGACAAGCAGAGCCACTGGACCAAACTTTTGATTTTGAGATGCTTGATGCATTCTCCAATGAGTTCCAGTTTTCAGAAGGACAATTGTTTTCTCAAGAATTTGAAAGGCCTAGCTACCCTACCACACCCAGGGATCAGCCACAAGGACAGATAGTGTCCAGCTCTGATGACGAAAGAACAGCAACCGATGACGACGAAGGAGACGACGAAGCTAGCCAGGGAACTCAGGAATCCCAAGAACATGAACAGACAGATGGCCAAGGCCAACAAACAGACACACATGGTGATACAAGTACCCATGAAGATGAAACTTACGAAGCAGCAGCTTACACACTAGCTATCAAGAAGCTGTATAGAACTATGGAAAAAGTTTGGGCGCGCAAAAAGCTGACAGAGGGAGAGAGTCAAACAATAGTAGAACAAGAACTTGTCACAGGCGGATTCGAAGACGCATACATCAAAGGATTCAGAGAGTTAGTCAAATCAGTAGGCTCCAACGAAGCCCTCAGGTACTTGCAACGAAAGCCACTACCACAGTTTGACCCCCGCAGAGTGCGACTACTTTCAAAGCCCGGCGAATACATTCGTGTACCAACAGGAGCACAGTCTTCTGAACAAGCCAGGGAGGCACGCCTCGTCCCCGAAAGTTCGTTGGCTGTAGAAACCATCTTTGTAGATTCCCCACCCGTGCTACAGCTGTACAAACCTCAGTAGTCACTGAAGTACCGACCACCCCAACCGCTCCTCTCTCACCGCCCGTCCATCCAGCCTCCCCTATTCACCCTCCTTCCCCCATACCAACATCTTCATTCGCCGGTGGTGTTGCAGAAATTGTCTTTACGACCATTAACCCCACAATTCCCGCACCCATTAGCCCTAGTCTACCCCCTCCCACACCCACCTTTCTATCCAACCCATTCCTTCATCAATCTTTTCCATCTTTCCCCACAACTCCACGACCCCTTTTCCCATTCCCACCGCCATTAACCTTCTCCCCCGTCTCACCTCCCCGACCCACTGTAACCCCTCTTTCCCCTTTCTACCAAGCTGCTCTAGCCAGCCCCCCTGTAAATTACCCCTCAACCTTTGTAAATCTCGTATTTACACCAGCACGAGTACCCACGATCACACCCATATTCACGGTCACCGCACTAGATACGTCCACTGACATGGACATCTCACCACCCACTGCACCATCACTCACTTCACTCACGGCACCAACATTTTTAGGCACATCACAATTTTCAACAATCACTACATCATCCACCTTCCCACCCCCATTCCCCATTCCCGTTGCATCTACACCAACTGCATCTTCATTTAGCACCCCATTAATACTATCACCCACTATAGATAATGCATTTCGACAGATGTTCATGTGTATGACGCAAGTGAGAGATGAGTTCACATCTCTTGGTGATAATTATCAACAGCTGCAGAGGACAACCAATGACTTACAGTCGCAGCTTAATTTATTGTCTATTGAGAATGCCTCTCTGAACACCCGATACCAGGAATTACGTGAGGCTTATCACAAATTGGAACTAGAAAGCGAAGAAAAGACCAAGGAAGCAACTGCTGACCTGGATAACTTATTAAGAGCCCAGACAGTCAGCAATGCAATGCTAACATGAAACATGGGCTTACTACGAAGACACCTAACAGCCGCCAAGGAAGAAAACCAGCGCTTATAGGATCAGAACTGAGAAAACTTAGAAGCAGCGCTCGACCACCCAGACCAACCACTCAGTCCTAGCAGGTTCAAAGCCATTCCTTCAGACTCGATGAAAATGCTGCTAGAAGATCATGTAAGATTGCTAGATGAATATGACCGCATGAATGAGGAGTTACAGAAACTCAAAGAAGATCACAAATTACTCCAGTTACGAGAACCGGCACACCAAGACATACCAGCACCTGTGGACCCCTCTCCTGACATCTTAGAGGAACTCAAGGCATTACAGGCCCAGGTATCGAACCTCGAATCAAGGATTGCAGTATATGAAGCACCACCAAGGCCAGATTCCCCACCTGAGCTTCCAGCTGAGGAAGAAACGGTCACCATTCCGGTGGAGGAAACGTTTGAAGAGGCATACGAGCCACAACCCATCCCAGGCGGACGCGTCACGGCTGAAGGCCAGATGACGTACGAACTTCCGACCCCCGCGTGGATGAAGACAATTGAGGAACTTGGAACAACGCACTCAGCTAGAGTAGAGGCACAATTACATGCCATGGCGATGATAGAAGAAAGGATTTTACAGTCTCCATTCTTTGCTCATTTGGCCCCGCGATGATACATATCTGGGCATGAGCTACAGTATAAACCGTATTTCATGTTAATGGCCGAATACCAGTTAGCCATTGAGAAAGAGACAGGTAAGAAACCATCGCATGCAACTCAATTCGAGGTGGATGATTTGCCACTAGATGCACAACAAGGAAGGATCTATCAACTAGAGTGGCGAAAAGATTTACTACAACAGTATCCAGAGATGATGAGTACATGGGTAAAGGCACCTTTGCATTTGAAGTATAACCCGTGTTGGGGACCAGTACCACGACGCCACTCCTGGACTGCCTTTGCTATTAAGGTACAAAACAATAAGCAGTGCCAAGACTGGTTGAATTACCCCTATTTTAAGCCACCCATTGAGTTACCAACTGTAGGCTACATGATGGCTACAATTCGCCACTGGCTCCCTAGACTAAAGCATATGGATGATATAGCGGCGCATATGACTGTCAAAATCTTTGACATGATGCAAATGATTTTTAAAGTCTTCCGACGCGTCAAGGCACCACATGTCAACACCCCGGGCTTTGAGCATGGCAATTTTGACCTGGTATATGATATGAGTACAACGCCATCGCTACGGGTGTGTTATGCCTGGCATTGCAGAATAAAATATCTACCGGCGTGCTACAAGTAGACGTTCGAAGAGATGTTCACAACCGGCTTCTGGGAATACCATTCAAAGGTATTCATAAGCAGGCCTACACATTTATTACAATTATTTGCCTGTGAACGAATGGTTTATTCCACACACTATCAGCTCCCGCCACCGGAAGAACCACAACCAATAGACTGGGAGAAACTCGAGGCCGACCTGGCTCGAGGCATTCGTATCTCCGAGCACACCCTCGCTCAAGACCTCCTACAGAACTATATCCGGCAGACCTCACAACAAGGTTCTGTCAGGGACGACAGAAGCGAGAGGGAGGGGGGTGTTGGAAGCAGCCAGAGGCACAGACGACGCGGAAGCATGTAAGGACGGAGCAGTGAGCCAGTCAAATCTTTTTTCAAAGAATCATGTTCTAAAAATACTTTTCAAAAACCTCCAACAGTGATTTTTATCACTATTGTAACATATGTAACATAGAAACCCCATTTTGTAACCCATAGCTCCATTTTGTGCAAGCCGAGGAGTCCTCGAGCTTGAGGAGCTTAGGTAGAACAAGCGTATCAATTTTCGTTACTTTTAGACACCGTTTACCCTTCCAAATAGCATTTAGGACCTAATTTTTAACTAGGCCGGTCACTAGATGTGAAACCGGTCAAAACTAGTCTAGAAACTATAAAAAGAGCTAGAGAGCTCATTTTTGAGGTTGGTTAGTTGGCTAGTGTGAGCTTAGAGTTCTTTTGAGTTTGTAATAGTGTTCTTGAGTAATAGAGCTAATCTCCCACCTTCCATTGTGTCTTGCTTGTCTCTTCGTAGTGTGTGTGTATGTGTGTGTGCATTTCTATGCTTCTCACCTTCACTCTCACTTCATCTCACATTCACGATCTTCATATCACTCCTATCTCTTCCGCGGATTGACAATTAAGGAGGTGAAGCTTCTTAACGTGGTTCTCACCATTGTGCTAGAGCAACAGCTACATTTTGTAATTTCTCAAATTCTTTGGTGAAGAAATGGTACTTTCCCCATGTCTTGTTGTACTCAAGCTCGACTTCCCACATGTATGTGCCTTCTTCTAATGGTCTTTCCATCTCACTGAACCAATGTGACTTCTTGCTAACCCGCATAGTGTGGCCCATTGGTGGATCTTATTTCGGGATAATCTGTACAACTGACATCTCCCCTAGCCGTTCCTTAGGCTCACTTGTTATGGGAAAGCTCTCTATATCCACAATTTAATAAGTAGTTCCAGCTTTCAAACTAGTTCCTACTATATTTTCCATAGTGCTAGCAATGATTGTTATGTTGAATCTCCATATAAGTAAGAATAGGCATGATACTTTTAGCCCACTTAGGCACTACTTCTAGGTTGAATAAATAAGCATTAAGAAGTTCATATGATAGTACTTGTGGGGACTCTTGTAACGTTATTCTACAAAGGTGGTCCGCTTTAAGGTGAGTCTTACCTTTTCTAACCACAACTTCAAAGTCATACTTGTTAGAAGAGATGGATGGATACCTCAAGGAAGTGAGGTGGTACTACCAAAACCTGCTTTGTACCTGCCCTATTTCACGTCAAGGCTATGTAGTGGGCCCTTTTAGCTTACAAATGACACCAAATAAGTACTTATGTACTTTGGAGTTGGTGCTTCAAACAATTAGATCAAAATAGATTACTTCACAAATAACTAGTCACTCAAAACTATTTCGGTCTTGCCACCTGCTGGATCTTTTGCTCAGTGCTCACAGTACAGTAGCAATTGATAAAATTCCTTTTGGGGGAATCACATTAGCTTAGATAGCTAATTATTACAAGTGGAATCATAAAAAATGATAAACCATACACCAAGGAATCAATTTAGAAATTGAATGCTTACCCTCAACTTTTAAGGGAGTGAGTAGAGAATGACCATAGAGCACTTCGACGCAGATTTCTCCCAATTGGCTTAGGCAAAAGCTTTGAAATTTGGGTAACATACAATACACTTCACATTGGTTCCAAAAAGCTATAGATCATGCAAAATGGATAAGCACTCAACGAGATATGGTCATGCAAAGATCATTGTTTTCAGTAGTCATAGCAGAGAATTGAGCAAAAATGATCAATGAAGTATATCTATTATGGCACATGATTTTAAAAAATCATTGGCATTATGATGATTCCCAATGATATTGGGATGAGTGAGCTATAGTATATGCTACTCAACCTCTACAAATGATCATTAAATGAGCTCCAAGAAGAGGCCTACATGCCGCAAGTTTTACAAGTCCTTTTATAAGGATTTTCTTCAAATTTGAATTTGAAATTCAAATGAGGCTCCACCTAAAAGTGCTTCCTCTAAATGGGGAGTGATTCTACCAAATGAAATTCATAGCTCTATATCTCTCATAACTCAACGAGATATATGGGCTTGCAAGATTCTCTCAAGTAAAAACCTTTTACAATTGATAAATGACTTAATTGTTACAAGCCATGATTCATATGGATCAACACATGCTTTCACACATAATCCTTCAAGCTAAGCCAAATGTGAAGGCTTGGATACTTGCTCCAACAATACTCCATTAGTAATAGAGAACAATACTCCATTAGTAATAGAGACCATCTCACTAATCTGCCTCTATTGCAAGGTTTGTTTACCAAATAGAGTAATGGTTGATGGTTTGTAAAAAAGATAAACTTATTTGCAAGCGAATAATGCCTAAATATTTTAACCACATACACCATGCCTAATCCTTCTCTTTTGATTGTGGTGTAATTTTGTTGAGCCACATTCAATTGCTACTTGCATAAGCTATTGGAAGATCAATGCTACCTCACCTGTAGGTTGCACCAACACACACCCAACAACATAATTGGATGCATCCACATGTACATGCAAAGGCTTACTCCAATCTGGGGTAGTCAAGCTTGGTGCTAAACACAATCATCATTTGAGCTCATTAAATGAGTTCTCACACTCGTTCGTCCACTCAAAATTCATCAAAAGGTTGTATAGAGGCATTGCAATGATTGCATACATGTGGATAAATCATCAATGATACCCACAATGGCCCATGAAAGCTTGTACCTCCTTGACATTCTTTGGTCTAGGTAACTTGGTAATGGCTTTAACTTTGTTCTCATCAGTTGAGATTCCATTTTTTGACACTATGTGTCCTACGATTTGCCTTGCCTAACAATGAAAATGCGCTCTTCTAGGTTTAAGCTAACTTGATATTCTCTACATTTGTCAAAGATCTTTTGAGCTTAGGGATGTTTGTTTGCCTAATGTTGCAATGAGTGCATAAGTCATCAACATTGACCTCTAGATTCTTTTGCAAGAACTCTTTGAATATGTGGCACATTAACTTTGGAAATGTAGCAAGAGCATTGGTGAGTCCAAAAGGCATCACACAAAATGAAAATATGCCCCATTCTATGGAAAAAGCCATCTTATGTCGGTCTTCAGGGGTGATAGCTACTTGATTGTAGCTTGAAAATCCATCAAGGGAGTAGTAGACTTCCTGGCCTACTACATGTTCCAACAAGTGATCTGTGATAGGAAGTGGATAGCTATCTCTGATAGTGGCTACATGTTGGCATCGTATGGGAAGAAGCAGGTATGGGCATACATGTAGATCTAGCATTGAGGCAACCCATCAATTTTTTTCAATCCTTACATCATTTTAAAAGTGATTCTCATCACTGAAAACCATTGTAAATACCATTTCACCTTTTTTTAAGCTCCATTTTGTGCAAGCCGAGGAGTCCTCGAGCTTGAGGAGTTTTAGTAGTATTAGCCTACCAAGTCTCATAATTTTCAGACCTCGTTTGAGCCTCCAAAATAGCTTAGGAACCTAATTTTTAACTACGCCAGACACTAGGTTTGAATAGGATCAAAGCTAGTCAAAAACTATAAATAGAGCTAGAGAGCTCATTTTTGAGGCTAGCTTCTTGTAGTTTTGAACTTCTTGGTTGTAATAGGAGTGATTCCATTGTCTTGCTCCCTTTGTTCTTGCTGTGTGTGCGCACGTGTGTGTATGTGTGTGCATGTTGGTGTGCTTCTCACTCACACATTTGTGCCTTCACTTGCTCAAGGTCTGCATACCATCCTCATGTCTTCCCGGATTGACATTAAAGGAGGTGCTACTCATCGCTGAGCTACACCAAATTTTGGCGCCGTTGCCGGGGATCGAGCTTTGAGGACGAGCGTGTGATGGTAAGACGTAGAGAGGGCGCATTGGAATGGTAAGTAGTAGGTAATTTTCTTGCTTTTTTCTCTCCATCTCCATCTCCATCTCTGCCTCCATCTCCATCTCCTTCTCCACTTCATATTCCCTCTTCCATTTCATTCTCCTCATTTGCTTTGTGCGAGTTTGAGAGAGAGAGAGAGTGTGTATTGTTGTGTTTGTGTTTTTTTGCATGATTCTTGCAGGTTGCAGCATCCTCACCATCTCCAGCAAGCTCAGCAAGTACATAAATTCTTTGCACATGCCTCGAGGCGTCGAGCTCGAGCTATCATGACACATCAAAAAACTCACCCTACCACAATTCTGAGTGCACCACGACACAATGCAGCCTGAGAGCTCCTAGAATCATTGGCCTGATCAGGAAAATTCACCATATCTATGTCTATAACGACACACCGAGGTATCGCGACACACCGAGGTATCGCAACACACCGAGGTATTGCAACACACCGAGGTATCACGACACACCAAGGTATCACGACACACCGACCTATCGCAACACACCCACCTATTGCGACACACCCACCTATCGCGACACACCAACCTATCGTGACACACCGACCTATCACGACACACCCACCTATCGTGACACACCGAGGTATCGCGACACACCGACCTATCGCGACACACCCACATATCGCGACACACCCACCTATCGTGACACACCGACCTATCCTGACACACCGAGGTATCGCGACACACCGACCTATCGCGACACACCCACCTATCATGACACACCGACCTATCGTGACACACCCGTCTATCGCGACACATCGAGCCGAGCTATCACGATACACCGGCCTCACGAATAATTTTTTTGAGTGTAATAATTGATTGACTTGGGATAATTTTTGGGCTTGTTTTCTAACACATTGGGACTACCTTAGAGCCTTAGAAGTGGGCAAAATACTGAGAAAATCATAAAAAAATTCTAGAACCCTGAGAGTCTGTTTAGAACCCTAAATGCCTTAACAATCATAACTTCCTCATATGAAATCTGTTCAGAGTGATCTTAGGCTCGTTGGAAAGCTCGTGGGGAGTACTACCAAAACTTCCACTAATTATGGTAAAATTAATATCAAGATTATTATATATAGAATTTTTAAGTGGACCATACCCAGGGGGAGCAAGACCAAGGGATCTCTAGAATTGTTTTCCATAAAGACATAGTGCAAATTGATATCTGAATTACATAAATGAAAATGATTTGTTCTGTCAGTTGAATTTAAGTCTTGAGCTAACTTTGGGACTTTTACAGGTCCATTGAGAGCACTACAGGGCATCCAAAGCAAGGGCAATCTGCAAGCTTGAGAATGGGAATCTTAAGCACTAAAGAGCAAGGGATCAGCGAGTGAGGTTGGAATATTCTCAACTTCCTTTGTCAATTCTTAGCTTAGGCTAAGTGCGAGTAGTGCTAGAAGTAAGGCAGGGTGACGATAGGCATCTATCAAGTTGAAGACTATTAAATACTCAAGTTCAAGCATAAAGATAGTCTCTTGGCGATCGATAACTTAAAAGAAAAGAACTTAACATGGCACGAACAACTTAAAGTGCGGAAAGTCACTCAAGTATTCCTGATGACGTGATATCAGACAAGATCATAAACATGATAACCAACTAAAAAAAGAACCAAGTAACTGATACAAATTGAGTTGCAACGAGGTGGTACTTTGGGCAAAAATTGGGGCGACTCGATTAGGCATATGAACCTTAGATCAGGGCGACACCTAGGGAGAGATAGACATAATCTTAGGTCTTCAGAGACTAGTGTCAATCATACTGCTAGGTCTTAGGCCCAGCAGTTGAGCCATTATTCGCACTACCCTAGCTCTGAAATAGTGAGTCCGAGATGTCTCAGGGTATGGAGAGACCTACAGGAAGTTCAGGAGTGCCATATTTACATAGGGTCGAAGACCCCTATAAGACACAATTGGAATACCTTAGGACCAACCGATTAGGTGCTTGCATCTATGAGGACGACTTAGGAAGATCTATGGTCCAGATCAAAAACCCAGATCAACCCATTGGACTAGAACATCCAGCAGTCAAGTTTGAAAATGGAGCATACCTGGACAAAGAAGGGACCATATACGTGGTCACCAGTCACCCAAATAGGACAGACAAATTCGGGAATGTGATTCCAGAGACAGACATAGGTGACCTAGAGCAAGGGAACATAAGTGGAGAGCCTAAAACCGCTCGAGGCAAATCAATCCTTACTAGAATTATCACGCCGAAATGGGTTCCCCAGGATAATAAGAGCATAGATCTACTCTTGAACCGAGAGACTGATGAAGCCTTTTGGAGGTACAAGCCTGGTCAGCCTAATGAGGTTGGAGCGCTCACTATCTATGAGTTTAAAGATCCGGATGGTCCAGGCAGTGACCTATTTAGACAATACTTCAGAGAGAATCTTTGTAGTCATGGAGCATGGTAGGCATGCCTACACTTGGAAGGGTGAATTTGTTTTCCCCCAACCAAGATCTAATGTCTCTTATGGCCACCCAGGAGCGGGAACATCCCAAGCTCATGGAGCTCAAAGGGATAGAAGTAGAGATAGGCCAGAAGTGAGTTTCGCCAACCCATTGGGAAGAGAAAGAACGAGAAAGAAAACGGATAGAGTGGAACCTGAGAGACTTAGAACTCCAAGAAATCCAAGAAATGTAGAGGAATTCCCTCTGCCAAGACCTAGAGAGCACACGAGGACTTTGAGACCTACATAGCTAGTTAATTCCATGAAGAATTACTTCGATGGCACTAGAGATCCATATGATCATGTGGCTGAATTTAGACAAGTCTTGAGAGCTGAACAAGTTGAGGACCTATTCACGTAGTACAATGCTTTCAGTCTCACCCTTAGGAACACAACCCTTACATGGTTTCAACCACTACATGAGAGGCAGTTTAGGAGCATAGACCAACTTTTAGAAGCTTTCGTCACTGAGTTCTCTAAGAGTGGCATATGGCATAATACTTCCTCCCTGATTCATAGCTTCAAGGAAACACCTCAAGAGACGGTCAAACTGGCAGGAAGACGGTTTAGGCAATACCTAGAGAGGTGTCTGATGCTTGAGTTACCCACACCAGCCAAGCAAGTGGCTTTGTTTTTAGATGGATTGCTGAGTACCAAGCTTAGATCATATGTGTATTTGAAAGACCCCAGAACCATAGAAGAATGTGTATGCATGTGCATAGACATTGAGGATAATCTAGGAGAGGAATTAGAACTTTCAAAAATCTACAAAGATTCAGATAGTTCTACTAGCCTCTCTTTCTCGCAATCCACATCTATTGAGGAACTCGTTGAGAAAGTAGCTTAGAAGCTAGGAGTCTCTAGTAAACAAATACCAAGATTTGTGCTAGGAAAATGATGCTATACTTGTGGAGGTGACCATATGGCGAGTGTATGCCCCATTATGGCTCAACCCCAAGTGAATCCTAGTAGCCAGTACTACACCATAGAGCGAAGGTACACCAACCACACTACACAAGATTGTCCCTATAACAAGCAAACTGTCAGACAAAACTACCCTCAGCCATATCCACAACAGGGTAGATTCCAAACTCAGTACCCACCACAACAATATGGTAGGCCCCAACAATCCTACCAACCACCCTATCAAGGGCAGCCTAGACCTCAACCAGTCCTAGCGCAGCAACCCCCTGCTCCAACCAATGTAATTCCAGTGAAAGATGCATATGTTGAAGAAAATCTAAATAGAGCCATAGTCCCAATAACCCCCTTGCTATCAAAAAGTGATCCAAGTGACCATAGTTTCGATTCCACACATATTGATAGCCCACAGGCTTACTACATGCAGTCACCTAAGCATAATGAGTCATACTATTATGAAGAACCCAGTGAATCTAGTTGGGAGCTAGATTATACTAATGTCAGGTACGCAAACCCCAACTCTAGACCTCAACCTAGGCAAATAAGACCTCCATTTCGTAGAGGGCCATGCTTTCAATGTCAAGGAGATCACCTCATCCGTGATTGCCCTCTACCAGTACCTACACAAACCCAATCACTGACAGTTCAAGGATTTTGCCCAGATTGTGGAAAGGAGCATTTGATACGAGAGTGTCCCAAGAACCCCATCAATATGCCAAAAATTGCTCCTATCAATGTCATTGGGTTAGTAGTAGATTCTACAGGAAGTGTGACTTCCACTGCCCTAGTGCAAGTAGTCACTCAAGCTCAAACCTTGCAGCAAACTCAAGGAGTACGGCAGGAAAAGAGTTCTGAGGTTAGTGAGACGGAGAGCATAACCAAGAAAAGGACAAGATCTTGGAGAGATAGCTGGGAGAGAATGAAAAGACAATGGTCATAGAAAATGAGCAAACTTGAAGAAAGCTTGAGAGAAACCAAAGCAAAAATAAGTGAACTCGCATCTCAAAACCACTCTCACACTACCCCACCACCCCCCTTTCCATCTCCCTCCAACCCATCACCTTCCATTCCCCAACATTCTAATCCACCACACGTAACCCACCCACCACCCAGAGTAGGATCAATCCTAGCTGATCCCACTCCCGAGGATCTAGACATGATGCTTAAAGCATATCAAGCCAGAATCCAGGAAGGGCCAAACGTGATAGATCATGACAAATGTTACCCTAGAGCCGATCTAGAGATAGAGCGAACAAAGCTTTGTGCTAAGATGGTCGAATTGGCGCAAGCCATGTTTGAAGCCAGTTGCTTGTTCAATGGCTTTAGCTCCACTAGAACACCATTGCATTTTGATGGTCTATTAGATAGATTGGAAAGATTACTTGCAAAGTCTGGAAAAGGAGCCTCCTCTCAGTTCAAGGAGAGTGTAAGTGATAGAATAAGCATTCCTCCCCAAGAAGCTTATGTGACTAACTCCACTGAACCGGACACCTGTTCTTCTATGAATCAGTATTCTCTAGCATTATTGCGAGAGATTCGAGAAGAAAAATGGGCTAAAGAAAGTGAAAATCCCCCTCCGATTGAACTTGTGGATGACATGCACGATCAATTTCCACAAGAAATTCCTTCCATTCATGGAGAAGAGGAGAGTGCCCAATCTCATGAGAGGTTAGACTTTGAGTCCAATTCCTTGCAGGAATTACCCCATTTCACAAGCCCCTGGGAAACTAAGTCTACTTGCATGAGAGCACCCATGGTCATGATAAGAAATGAATATTCTATCATACCAAGGAATATAGAGGTACTAAAGAACACTAAAGTGCAATGCAACCTCACTTTGGAAGAGCTACTCAAGGTTAAGCCTGAGTTGTGGAAACATGTAGCCAAACAAGTGCCAGACGTAGCGAAATCTCGTTTCTAGGTAGGATCTCACAGAATAGTGCCAGAAATACCATTGGATAAGATAGGAGACATTAGTGAAGGAGAATAAGGAAATACCTATCTCCCAGTTACCCATCAAGGATGCACAACCAAGGCAATTTTGGACTCAGGTGCAGGAGTTGCAATTGCTACCACTTCCCTATGGAAGCATTGGGGCAAGCCAGCACTCAGGCCGACAAGAATGAAATTGCGAATGACGATGGCCATATTGAGAGGCCCTTAGGATTGCTAGAAAGAGTAACTCTCACTACATGTGGTCTTGAGTTTGAGCATACTTTTTCTATATGTGACTTAAGCAAAAATCAAGCCTACGAGATGATTTTGGGAAGGCCATTCATGTGGTAGTTGCAAGTGGTACAGGATTGGGGAACCAATTCATTGTATTTGCAACATCTAGGTGTAACAACCAAAGTCAATCTCAAGGATTACTTTCATAGAGATGTATCACCCATTCAATGGAATCCCATCCATAGAGCCAAGGATGACACAGAGTCAGTGCATTCCATAGGCTCAGGATCCTCATGGATGCATGAAGACACTCACTTGTGGATGTGTAAAGTAGCAGTAGAAGAAGAGAAGAGAGAAAAAGCCAGAGAGATAGGTGCAAAGGAAACCCATAGATCAATTCAAGACCCAGCCTATGCACCTGTAGTTTTTCCTGATGAAGAATTTGAGCCTCACAGCTGGGCAGAGATTTTAGCAACAATGGATGTAGCCATCAATGAAGAACAATGGACACCCCACTATGACGAGGATGGCTATGACATTTTAGTCTTCTCCATAGAGCTAATCATGGGAGAATCAATTTAGAAGAATGTGAACCTAGCCCTGATGCATTTGAGGATGCAAGTGACTCCGATCTAGAGTCAATCATTAGGGACCCACCTTTTGCATCAGATGAAGAATACTTCTATGAAGTAGAAGTTCACCCTCAGAAACATGGAGAGCTCACAAATGATGTAAGGCTAACCACACAAGTGACTGACAGAAGTGGAGGTAGGAAAAGGAAGAAGAGAGAAGTCATACCAGTAGAGGAAGAGTCTTTGTTTGAGGTCCCTGAAAACTTTAAAAAATATGAGATAGACGATAGGAGAGTGATGATAAGAATGCCTAAATGCGAGGCACAAGCAGGAGATGCCTATCATAACAAAAAAGCCACCAAGAAAATAGTTGTAGCCATAGAAGAAGGAGAGGAGAGATGCACTTACATAGGACATGACCTGACAGAAGAAGAAGAGCACGAGTTGACAACCTTGTTAAGAGAATACAGAGATGTATTCACTTGGAGTTACAAGGACTTGAAAGGTGTAGACCCTAACATATGCTCACACACTATCCCCATGACTTCAGATGCCAAACCCTCAAAACAAAAGCCATACACTTATAATGATAATTATGCTGCCAAGATCAAAGAAGAGATAGATCCTCTAGTGGAAGTTGGATTCATCTATGAAATTGAGCACACTGAGTGGGTATCCCCCCATCGTAGTGGTGCCCAAGAAGAATGGAAAGCTACATGTGTGCATTAACTTGAAGAAGGTTAATGCAGCCACTGTTCGAGATAATTATCCGCTTCCTATCACTGAGCATCTCTTGGAAAGAGTAGCAGGAAAGGAAGTGTATATTTTCCTTGATGGATTTTCTGGTTACAATCAGGTAGCCATTGCTCCAGAAGATCAGCATAAGACGGCTTTTGCCACAGAGTGGGGCATATTTGCTTTTCGGGTAATGCCATTTGGGCTTACCAATGCACCCGCTACCTTTCAAAGATTGATGTGTCATGTGTTTAAAGAGTTCTTGAGGAAGAATTTGGAAGTCTATGTTGATGATCTGTGTGCTCATTCCAACATCAGACATACACATATACCTGAACTCAGGCAAATCTTTGACAAATGTAGAGAATATCAAGTCTGCCTAAACCCAAAGTAGTGCGTTTTCATGGTCAGGCAAGGCAAGATTCTAGGACACATAGTGTCAAAGAATGGCATATCCACTGACGAAGAGAAGGTGAGAGCTATTGCAGAACTACCTAGGCCAAAAAATGTCAAGGAAGTGCAAGCTTTCATGGGGCATTGTGGTTACTATCGATGTTTTATACACATGTATGCCATCATTGCAAAGCTTGTGTACGGACTTTTGACCAATTTTGAGTGGACTGAAGAATGTGAAAACTCCTTCAATGAGCTTAAACGACGATTATGTTTAGCACCAATCTTGACCACACCAGATTGGAACAAGCCATTCCATGTGCATGTGGATGCATCGAAGTATGCTATTGGATGTGTGCTTGCACAACCTACGGGCAAAGGTAATATGGATCTTCCAATTGCCTATGCTAGTCGGCAGTTAAATGCAGCTGAACAAAATTATACCACCACTAAGAGAGAAGGGTTAGGCATGGTATATGCAGTTAAAAAGTTTAGACATTATTTGTTTGCAAATAAGTTTAAATTTTTTATAGATCATCAAGCACTGTTGTACTTGGTAAACAAGCCATGCAATACAGGCAGATTAGTAAGATGGTTTCTCTTACTAATGGAATATGACTTTGAGGTAGTGGTAAGGAAAGGCAAGACTCATTTGAGAGCTGACCATCTTTCTAGGCTCACCTCTGAAGAGGCACCGCAAGGAGTATCAGATTATCTTCTTGATGCTTACTTGTTTAATTTGGAAGTGGTACCTTAGTGGGCTAAGCCATTAGTGCCAGTATTGACATATGTGCCTAACCACCCAGTAGTAAACACTCAACATAGGGAGGTAGTAAAAGCCCAAAAGTATCATATCATGGCCGGAAGTATGTACAAACATACAGATCAAGGAGTATTAGCATGTTGTGTGGAAGAGGACGAGTATGCGAAGTGGTTGCGATTAGCACATGTGGGTGCATTAGAGCAACACTACTTGAGACAAATGAACCTTACAGACATTGAGGAGACTTGGAGTACACTGGCCAACTATGGAAGCTGATGTTCATAGGATGTGGAAAGAATACCCGATCTACCACACTAAACCACCAATGGAACATGCCACTCTTTATCGAGTGTCTCTAATGCCAGATTGGAGTGAACCCTTAGTAGCCTTTCTGAAGACGAAAACATTCCCTCAAGAGATGACATTGTCTAGACAAAGGAGCTTAGAACAAGAAGCTATAGACTATGCTCTCAGTGGAGATAATCTATACAGACCAAAAAAAGATGGGTATCTTAGATTGTGTGTCCACGAGAGCGAATATCTGAAGATCTTGGAGACTGCTCACCAGGGTGTAGCAGGAGGACACTTTGGACCAGATAGGGGGATCAAGGCAATACTATTTGCAGGTCTTTGGTGGCCAACCCTTCACATGGATGCACATGCCTAGGTGAAGAGGTGTGATGTTTGTCAGCGAACTCAGTATCCTATACGAAAAGATGAGATGCCATTGAAACCTATGATGGGTGGACGTGCATTCTCTAAATGGGGAATAGACTTTGTTGGACCTATTAATCCCCCAGCCAAGGGTTCACATGCTGAATACATCATCGTGGCCACAGACTATCTAACCAAATGGGTAGAAGTAAAAGCTACGATGAAGAATGTTGGCAGCAGCCAGAGGAATAGAAGACGCGGAAGCATGTAAAGACAGAGCAAGGAGTCAGCCGAATCAATTTTTCAAAGATTTATGTATTATAAATATTCTTCAAAACCTCCAACAGTGATTTTCATCACTATTGTAACATATGTAACATAGAAAACACCCTTTTTGTAATTCATAACTCCATTTTGTGCAAGCCGAGGAGTCCTCAAGCTTGAGGATCTTAGGTAGAATGAGCGTATCAATTTTGGTTATTTTTAGACACCGTTTACCCTCTCAAATAGCGCATAGGACCTATTTTTTAACTATGCCGGTCACTAGATGTGAAACCGGTCAAAACTAGTCTAAAATCTATAAAAAGAGCTAGAGAGCTCATTTTTGAGGTTGGTTAGTGTGAGCTTAGAGCTACTTGAGCTTGTAATTGAGATTTGGAGTAATAGAGTTGACTTCTCACCTTCCATTGTGTCTTGCTTGTCTCTTCGTAGTGTGTGTGTGTGTGTGTGCATCTCTATGCTTCTCACCTTCACTCTCACTTCATCTCTCATTCACGATCTTCATATCACTCCTATCTCTTCCGCGGATTGACATTAAGGAGGTGGAGCTTCTTAACGTGGTTCTCACCATTGTGCTAGAGCAACACCAAATTTGGTGCCGTTGCCGGGGATCGAGTCTAGGACGAATGTGTGATGGTAAGAGTATAGCAAGAAGTGGCATTAGAAGGTAAAAATTTCAGTTTTTGTTGTTGTTTTTACTTAGTTTTTAGTGTTTTTCACCTCCCCCACACTCCATCTTCATCACCACATCATCATCTCCAACTCTAAAAAAATCAAAAAAATCACCATATCCACCCATTCTCCTCATTTCCCCTCATTTGTGCATGTGTGTGTGAGAGAGAGAGCTTTTGTGCTTGTGTGTACTTGTGTGTTTTTTAGTTTTTTTGCAGGTATAGAGCTCCAGTGCATCAAGAAAACTGCAGATAGGTAAGAAATGTACTCTCTGTCTGAAATTGCCGACTGTGTTAGACCATCGCGATGGTCTGCAAAGTTCGGAATTTGAGGTAGGCGACCACACCAGCGTGTAGAGCACACTTGCGCACATAGGAATCCACAAACGCATCTTGAAAATTTTCATTTTGGTGAACCATCGCGATTGGCTCAGACCATCGCGATTGTGTCACACCATCGCGATTAGCTCACGCCATCGCGACGGCTCGGCCGGACCATCGCGACGGTCTCGCACCATCGCGACGGTTCACTTGGACCATCGCGACGATCCCGTCAACCCCATGCCATCGCGATTGGCCCATGCCATCGCCTCGATAGTGCCACGTGTCAAATTAGACCATTGCGATTGCTCACTAGCCATGCCATCGCGACGAGACCCTTACACCATCGCGACAGCTCAAAATTTGGACCATCACGATTGGCTCACGCCATCGCATCTGTAACCATCACGACGGTTCACTTTGGACCATCGCGACGGTTCACGTTGACCATTGACTGACGCCATCGTGATTGTTCACCCAATCGGACCATCGCGACGCCTCACCCGGACCATAGCGATTGCTTACATTTAGACCATCATGACCGTGCACTTCAGACCATCGCGACAGTTCGCGCATCACGCCATTGCGACGGTTCGCTCGGACCATCGCGATAGTCCCAGACCATCGCGATCATCTCAGACCATCGCGATTGTCCACCCCAAACGCAAATTTTAGGGTTTGATTTTTTGACCAATTTTGGGGCTATTTTTTTGAAAATTTTTGGATCATTGCACTCATAAGAGACCCCTTAGCTCATATTTGAAGAAAAACCTGTTTGTGAGTTTGCACCCCCCAGGGCCTAAACGGTCATATCTTTGTCATCCGAAGTCTGTTTTTTGAGCTTTATAGCTCGTTAGAAAGCTCTTTACGAGTACTACGTGAGCTCAACTGTTTTGTTCATAAAGAATACATTGATTTTTAGATAAGCTAGTTTGAGGTTGACATAGTTGGGACTAGGAAGCAAGGGGGTAATCATTGAAATTTTGGGCAAAAGGGAAAGGACTTTTAAAAGTGAATATATTCAGGTGCTTAATCATCCATTTGTGGAATTGGTCTAAACATTGAATTTTGGCAGGTCTAGCAAGGCAATCAAGGGCATTCAAGGCAAGAAAGTGAAGAACGCAAAGCTTGGGAAGCGCGGCTTCTTGGGCAATCAGAGCAACCAACAAAGCTGACTCGAGGTTGGAAGATTACTCAACCCCCTCAGTTTCTTAGCTTAGGCTAAACGGTAGCTTTGTGGATTAACGACGATAGGAACACATCAAATGTAAGAGACTTAAATTTATCAAGTCTAAGACTAAAGATAAAGGTGTGTGATACGAAAACCTTAAGGGAAAGAACCTAAGTCTGATGGAACGAGAACTCAAAGTACCACAGAAAGTCGAATTCCTGACGCATACATCTAGACAGGAATCTAAAGGGATTTACAAAGAATCAAGAAAGTAAGAACAAAGAACCATTGATGATCTGAGCATGTACTGAGTGTGCAAGGAAGAAAATTAATGAACTTTAGATCGGGCAAACATAAAGGTAAGTATGACCGACGAAGCCTTAGATCATCAGAAGCAAGTGTAGGCACTACTGCTCGATCGTGGGCTCAACAATTGAATATTAGTTATCCCTACGAGAGCTCAGACACGAGTGAATCGGAAATGGCATTTAGCACAGAAAGACCAGAAGGAGGGTCAAATGTAGCATATTTAGAAAGACCTGAAGGACCCTATAGAACGTAGTTGGAATTTCTCTGAACCAACCGCTTAGGTGCTCGCATCTATGAGGATGGTTTGAGAAGACAAGTGGTGCAAATGCACAATCTTGATCAACCCATTGGATTGGAACGTCCAGTGGTGAAATTCGAGAGAGAAGGAAGGAACGATGTACATCTTAAGTACGCAGCCAAACAATACGAATGAGTTTGGCATAATTCAGCTAGAGACAGAAACTAAATCTCAAGGAAAAGAACCAATGGAAGAACCTAGGACACCTAGAGGGAAATCTGTACTGACACGAGTACTAGTTCCAGAGTGGATCCCTCAGGACAATAGAAGCATAGATTTGTTTGTAAATAAAGAAAATGATGAAGCATTTTGGAGGTACAGAACGGAACAACCAAGTGAGGTAGGCTCCATCATAATCTACAAGTTCAAGGACCCGGATACACCTGGAAAGGTTGTATACCTGGATGAGACTTCAGAAAGAGTATTTGTGGTGCGAGACCATGCTAGAAACACATACACATGGAGAGGTGAATGGGTATTCCCTCCGTCACGAGCAAACGGAAACACGAGCCAACAAGGGGCAGGAACATCCTCAGCCCATGGCATGCAAAGAGAAAAGAACAAAGAAAGACCGGAAGTAAGTTTCAATCATCCCATAGGGAGGGATAGAACCGCCATAGACACGGACAGAGTGGAAAGACAAAGAATGCCAGGTGGTAGAGATGATTTTCCTCTACCTAGACCACGTGCGCAAGAATACTGAGACCCACTCAACTAGTGAAATCCATGAAAAACTATTTTGATGGGACTGGAGATCCCTACGACCACGTCGCAGAATTTAAGCAAGTGCTAAGAGCAGAGCAAGTTGAAGACATGTTCACGCAATATAATGCATATGGACTAATGTTAAAGAATATTGCTTTAACTTGGTTCCAACCATTGCAACAAAGGCAATTTAGAGACATCCATCACTTTTTAGAGTCATTCATCACGGAATTCTCTAAAAGTGGGATCAGACATGACACGTCATCATTAATTCATAGCTTCAAACAGACCCCTCAGGAAACAGTTAGACTTGCAGCACGTAGGTTTAGACAATATGTGGAAAGATGTCCAATGCAAGAGCTACCCTCACAAGCCAAACAAGTGTCATTGTTTTTAGACGGCTTGTTGAGCTCTAAACTACGCTCCTATGTGTACTTAAAAGAACCCAGAACGCTAGAGCAGTGTGTACGAATTTGCATAGACTTTGAGGACAACTTAGGAGACGAGTTGGAACTCTCAAAAGTCTACAAGGACTCGGACTGCTCTTCTCTAGCATCCACAAAATTGTCTAGATCAATAGAAGATCTAGCAGAAAAAGTGGCCCAGAAACTAGGAGTTTCTAGTAAACAGATGCCTAGGGTAACGACAAACAAGCGTTGTTACACCTGTGGTGGAAATCATTTGGCAAATGTGTGTCCCAGTGCGACACAACCGCAAGCCAACCCTAGTGGCCAATACTGTACGATCGAGAGAAGATACACAAATCACACGGCTCAAGACTGCCCATACAACAAACAGGCAGTGAGACAGAACTACCCGCAAGTATATGCACAACTAGGTAGGTATCAAGGCCAATACAATGCTCAACCTCAATACTATAGGCCTCCTCAAAACTATCCTTATCAAGCTCAACAGAGACCTCAACGTGTTTTAGCTCAACAGCCACCCCCACCAGCGAATGTCATCTCAGTCAAATACGCTGCTGCAGAAGAGAACCTAAGTGGGGCTTAGTGCCTTCTTCACCTTTGATCACAGAGAGTGATCCAAACTTAAACAGCTTTGACTCCACTCATGTAGATAGTCCACCCGCTTATTACACGGAGTCACCTGAACACGTAGAAACATATCATTATGATAGTCCACCAGTGGAACCTAGTTGGGAGCCCGATTACGCTAACGTGATGTACACAAACCCAAATCCACGGCCGGAATTAAGACAACAAAGACCACACGGCCCTAGAGGACCATGCTTTAGGTGCCAGGGCGATCATTTCATAAAGGATTGTCCACATCCTCCGATAGCAGGACAGTCGCAGTATTATAACATAAAAAGGCTTTTGTGCCGATTTTGGCAAAGAGCATGTCATAAAAGATTGTCCTAAGAACCTAGTTAACGCTTCAAATGTGACACCGATCAACGTGATAGGTATTGTAAACAATGCAGATGGATCCAACACTACATGCGTGCCTATCCAAGCTATAAGAAGAGCCCAGGTGCTCTTACAGAATCAACAGCTTAATCAAGAGAAAATAACCGGAACTAGTGAAGTTGCAGAATCTAACAGTAAAAAGACGAAATCCTGGAAAGATTCTAGAGAAAGAATTAAGAGAAAGTGGAGTAAAAAGATAACTGAGTTGGAAGGAAGTCTTAAGGATACTAGAGCCAAAATCCTAGAATTGACTTCACAGGAGTTGAATCAAGAGAACCTAGCTCAGAAATCAGGATCAGTTTTAGCGGAACCCATACCAGAAAATCTAGACATGATGTTCCGTGCATATCAGGCTAGAATAAAAGAAGGACCTCAAGTAGCTAAAATGAGTAAAAACTAGCCTCGAGCAAACTTAGAAATTGAGAGGACTAAACTTTGCATGAAGATGGTAGAATTAGCACAAGCTTTGTTCGAAGCCTCTAGATATCTTAATTGGAATAACATGGCAAAACCTGAATTACACTTTCAAGGTCTAATGGAGAGGCTAGAATACTTGATTGATAGCAAAGAGAAAAAGGATCAGCATAGGAACCCTATTGCCTCATAGACACAGGAAAGGAACGCACCATCCCTGTCTAAAGTACCCAATACAGAAAGTCAAGAGAACTTGTCTTCCATACATAGATATTCACATGAATTCGTGAGAGAAATACAAGAAGAGAAGTGGAGAAAAGAACAAGGAACCCATCCTCCTATTCAAGAAATAGACAACTGCAGGAGCAATTTCCCCAAGACATTCCCTCTATTTATGACGATGTAGAGGAAGAACAACTGAGTGAACACAAAGGTTTCGCTTCTTTACAAGAATTACCTCAGTTCACAGGATCTTGGGAAGACAAGTCTATTAGCATGAGAGCACCCACGATAATAGTGAGGAATGAAGAATCAGTAATCCCTAGAAACACGGAAGTGTTCAAGAATGCTAAAGTTCAATGTCACCTCACTCTTGAGTAATTGTTGAAGGTTAAGCCAGAACTGTGGAAACATGTAGCAAATCAATTCCCTGAGCTTGCTACTACTCCCTCACAGATAGGATCACACAAGAAGGTACCAGAGATACCAGTAGAAAAGATCGGAGATGTAAGCGAAGGAGAGGAAGGTAACACTTATCTTCCAATAACCCATCAGGGATACACCACGAAAGCCATCTTAGATTCAGGAGCCGGAGTAGCCATTGCTATCACCGCTTTATGGAAACGTTGGGGTAAGCCAGCACTAAGACCTACCAGGATGAAGCTACAAATGGCTGATGGACACATAGAAAAACCATTAGGCTTACTAGAAGGCATATCTCTCACCACTTGTGGTGTGGAGTTTGAGCATACCTTCGCCATTTGTGTCTTCGCGAAAAATCACGCTTACGAGATGATATTGGGACGACCATTCATGCATCAGTTGCAAATTGTACAAGATTGGGGAACTAATTCTTTGTACTTGCAACATTTAGGTGTGACTACCAAAGTCAATCTTAAAGACTATTCACATTGAGATGTACCCCCAATACAATGGAACACCATCCATAAGACACAGGTAGAGATTGAATCAGTACACTCTTTGAAGTCAGACCCCTCATGGTTACACGAGGACACTCATTTATGGATGTGTAAAGTGGCAAAACAAGAGGAAGAACGGTTGGAAGCTAGGACCTTAGGTGCAGAACAACACCGAAGAACTCTTCAAGACCTAGCGTACGCACCGGTAGTGTTTCCAGATGAAGAATTCGAACCCCATGGTTGGGCAGAAATCTTAGCAACCATGGATGTAGCCATCAATGAAGAACAATGGACACCCCACTGTGATGAGGATGGATATGACATATCAGTCTTCACGATAGAGCCGATCATGTGTGATTCAATTTTAGAAGAATGTGAACCTAGCACTGATGCATTTGAGGATGCGAGTGATTTTGATCTAGAGTCAATTATAATGGATCCCCCCTTTGCATCAGAAGAAGAATATTTCTATGAAGTAGAAACTCAGCCGCAGAGACACGAAGAAATAATGAATGAGGTGAGGTTAGCTACACAAGTGACCATTAAAAGTGAAGGTAAGAAAAGAAAGAAGAAAGAATCCATGTCAGAAGAAGAAGAATCTTTGTTTGAGGTTCCCGAGAACTTCAAAAAGTATGAAATAGAAGATAGAAGAATAATGGTACGAATGCCGAACAGAAAAGCTGACATTGGAGAAGTATATGATAACCGAGAGAAAACCAAAAAAATAATAGTTGCCATAGAAGGAGAAGAAGAAAAATGTACATACATAGGGCATGATTTGAAAAATGAAGAAGAAGAAGAATTAGTTGCCCTATTGTGCGAATATAGACATGTGTTCGCTTGGAGTTACAAAGATTTGAAAGGAGTAGATCCAGATATATGTTCTCATAGAATACCTATGACTCCAGATGCAAAACCCATGAAACAGAAACCATACACGTACAATGATAATTACGTTGCAAAGATTAAAGAGGAGATAGATCGCTTGATAGAAGCAGGATTCATTTATGAAATTGAGCATACCGAATGGGTATCCCCCATTGTGGTTGTGCCCAAGAAGAATGGAAAATTACGTGTGTGTATTAACCTTAAAAAAGTTAATGCCGCCACAATTAGAGACAGTTATCCTCTTCCTATCACGGAACATTTATTGGAAAGAGTTGCGGGCAAGGAAGTTTACAACTTTCTTGATGGGTTCTCAGGCTATAATCAAGTAGCCATTGCTCCAGAAGATCAACACAAGATGGCTTTTGCCACAGAATGGGGCATATTTGCATTTCGTGTGATGCCATTTGGCTTAACAAATGCACCCGCTACTTTCCAGTGACTCATGTGTCATGTTTATAAGGAATTCTTACGTAAGAATTTGGAAGTTTATGTTGATGACTTATGTGCTCATTCGAATGTAAGACGGACACATATCCCAGAGTTATAACAAATATTTGACACATGTCGAGAATATCAGGTTTGTTTGAACATAGAAAAATGCGTTTTCATGGTCAGACAAGGAAAAATTCTAGGGCACATTGTGTCAAAGAATGGAATTCCGACAGATGAAGAAAAAGTGAAAGTAATTGCTGATCTACCTAGACCAACTAACGTAAAAGAGGTACATGCATTTATGGGCCATTGCGGTTATTATAGATGATTCATACACATGTATGCAATCATAGCCAAGCCTTTGTACTCTCTTTTGACCCATTTTGAATGGACATACGAATGCGAGAATTCATTCAATGAACTAAAACGACGTTTGTGCTTAGCACCTATATTGACAACCCCGGATTGGAGTAAGCCATTCCATGTACATGTGGATGCATCCAATTACGCCATAGGATGTGTGTTAGCACAACCCACGAATGAAGGTAATATAGATCTCCCCATAGCTTACGCGAGCAGAGAGTTGAACGCAGCAGAAAGAAATTACACCACTACGGAACGAGAAGGATTAGGGATGATCTACGCGGTAAAGAAATTCAGACATTATTTGTTGGCAAACAAGTTCAAGTGCTCTACAGATCATCAAGCCCTATTGTACTTAGTCAACAAGCCATGTAACACAGGATGATTAATATGTTGGTTTCTATTACACATGGAGTACGATTTTGAGGTAGTAGTCAGGAAAGGAAAGACACATCTTAGACCTGACCACCTTTCAAGATTAACCACAGGAGAAGCTCCTCAAGGAATAGTGGATGAATTACCCGATGCATACTTGTTTAACCTAGAGATAGCACCAGAATGGGCTAAGCCTATAGTCCCTATTCTCACGTATGGACCCAAGAATCCTAAGTTAAGGATCAAAGAAGGAGAGATTACCAAATCTCAAAGATATCAAATCATAGCAGGAAGCATATATAAACAGGATAACCAAAAGATTCTTGCTTGTTGTGTAGATGAATCAGAACATGCGAATTGGTTGCAATTCACATGTAGGTGCATTAAAGCAACATCACTCAAAACATCGTACTTTGCAGACTCTGCATAGACTAGGAGTATATTGGCCTTCTATGGAAGCAGATGTCTACAAGTTATGTAAAGAATGCCCTGTTTGTTGTGAAAGACCACCAGTAGAGCATGCTACATTATATCACGTGTCTCTCACACCAGACTAGAGTGGACCTTTAGTGACATACTTGAGGACGAACACATTCCCTCAAGGAATGACCTTAGCGCGACAACACAGTCGAGAGCAGGAAGCTCAGGATTATTCACTTATTGGCGATAATCTATACAAAAGAGGAAGAGACGGATACCTAAGACAATGTATTCATGAAAGTGATTATCTCAGCGTACTAGAGACTGCACACCAAGGTGTTGTAGGAGGTCACTTTGGACCAGATAGGATAATCAAAGCCATCCTCTTTGTAGGATTATGGTGGCCCACTCTTCACATGGATGCTCATACCTATGTAAAGAGATGTGATGTGTGCCAAAGAACTCAGTTTCCTACTCGTAGAGATGAAATGCCATTGAAACCCATGATGGGCGGACGTGCATTTTCTAAGTGGGGCATAGACTTTGTAGGACCCATTAACCCCCCTGCAAAAGGTACACATGCAGAATACATTATTGTTGCGATAGATTATCTTACCAAATGGGTAGAGGCAAAAGCCACGAAAAAGAATGATGCACACACGACTGCAAAATTCTTATTTGAAAATGTCTTTACAAGATATGGATTGCCTATAGAGTTAGTGAGCGATTGAGGAACTCACTTTCTAAACCAAGTCATTGAATATTTGTTACACGATTTTATGGTGATTCACAAGAAATCCGCACCATATCATCCTCAGGCCAATGGTCAGGCTGAAAGCACTAACAAGATCCTATGTAACGTACTGACGAAACTCGTGAACAACAAACGTTCAGATTGGGACAAACACTTACACCATGCTGTTTGGGCATATCGAGTGGCCTACAAGACCGTACTCAATGCAACTCCCTTTCAGATGGTTTTTGGTCAGAATGTTGTGCTTCCTTTGGACTTCTTGATACCGACCCTTAAGGTTGCACAAGAACATCAGTGGACCGGCCATGAATTATCAGCAAGAATAATGGACTTGGAAGGATTAGGAGAAACTAGGCTGAAAGCAGCAACAGAAATATATGCAGCAAAGAAGCGACAGAAAGCATATTTTGATGCACATGTGAAAGATAAAGGCTTAAAAGAAGGAGATTTAGTTCTAGTATATACGCTGAAATAGCACGCATGAAAGTTAGAAAAGTGAGGTTATGGACCTATGATCATTAACAGACTCTCAACAAGTGGAGCAGTACAATTAGCCACCTTAGAAGGAGACATAATGCCTAATTACATTAGTGGTTGTAGAGTCAGGTTATACCAGGAACCTCTTACTGAGGATATGCTTAGATGACTCACGTTGGCAAAGAAGCGTAAGGAGGAAGAAAATAGAATACGAGCTGAAGCTCAGGCAGAAGCTATAGAATGCATTAAGCGCATGAAGCTAAGAAGACAAGGACTAGGGAGAGAACATTATAACCATCTGGAAACATCACCTAGATAGCCCATGGCCATGTGTCAAGTAAAGTCAACCAGTCATCCTAGCATAGTGGGCAAGAGACCATTCATTACAGTCAGACTAGAGCACGACAACCCTTGCCAAGAGCTCAGGGCTTTAATTGACTCAGGTGCTGCGACTAGTGCGATTAGATGGTCCCACTATAAGGATTCAAGAATAGAAATGCGGCTAGTTGAGGCATACCTCATAGGGATAGGAGGCATGGAAACCCCTTGCATGGGTGAGGTGGACCTTCCTATCCTCATAAACGAAGTGACCTTGACAGTGAAACTACTAGCGTGCCATGACGACGACCTGATAGAACCCCTAATCCTTGGCCAAGATTGGCTATACGATCACTCAGTGGACCTAAATCTTAGACAAGGCTCCTTGCAGATTGAAACCTTAGATCAGAAGCGAGTGATACCGCTTCCCTTCCCTAATGGCATTTCGACTGAGGTTTGTAGCCCTAGACCCTATGAAATGCATGCGACGGAAGACCGGAAGATCTTTGGTCAGATTTGTCACGTTACGTCTACACCAACCCACGCGGGCTTGGCTATAGGCAGTTGTCAATCAGAAGGACGTCAAGAGATTTTCCCTTGGGCTTCCTGCAAATTAGAAGGGTCAACCACCCAACCGCTTGGTCAAATGGACACCATCAGCGGACAAATGGGCACAATCAGCGGACAAATGGGGACAATTGCAGGTAAGGTGGACTTCATCAGCGTCCACATGGGCAAAACACCCTGCGGTGCCCATCCTTCCACACTTACTGCGGACTGGCCTAGATTAAAAGTACAAAATGGAGCACTTCCTAATGGGCAGGTTTCGCAAGTGTTGGACCTCCCTTCTTTTGCAAAGCAGAGTGTCCATTCGACCTCTCAACCTCAACCACAACAGAGTCAACCACGACGAAGGAACCCAGACCGACGACAACATCAGACGACACAAGGAAGAAAGCTGCAGTCTCAGTATCATAAAGCAAGAGGCACAAGACAAATATGGGTGCCAAAAGGATAGAAACCACCAATAGATTTCAACAATGTAGACAATGATAAGAAGAAGTCAAGACAGAAGCAGAAACAGTATCCAAGATCTCCTCGACCTTCTTCTACGACTACAAACATTCCACAAATTTGGATCGCCAAGAAGTACCTTATGAACCGACCCACAACCACGCACATTTGGGTACCCAAACATTGTATTATAGCTCAACCTTCAAGCCTTGTAATATACACCCCTCAGAGATCTCTTCAACCCTCTATACCACCAAATCCGATATCATCTTTTGTCCCTCCCTAGAGACCTATCACCCGATCACGAACTCTTAGGAAGTGGATACCGAAACGTATCTAGAAGTCTTCTCCTAACCCTTTGTCTAACATAACTACCACCCCGACTAATCCACAACCTTGTAATAACTCATTCATGACTGAACCTTGTATAAATCCACACACTATAACCCAACATCACCTGTAATAACATCTCATCAAAGAACTGCATGCAATATCTGAAAACATATAGGTGTCTAGAGACCTGCACTAGTTCTGCAAGAAGCATTTCATCAATCACATCACAACACTTGGCTACACGGATTACACATCAGCTATGGAAAGGGATTGCGGTCTCACCTTAATGGGATCATAATTAAATTCCATACTAATGTGCTAATCTTTTGTAGCAGATCTTTTCCATTAGCACGTCAATCATCATGCAAACCGAAGAAGGATCGTCTGAAGCGAGAACCAGTATACACAGGGCTACTATTAGTGACTTACTCGCTGAGCCCCATCCGACGGCTCCACCGCCAGAATTTCAAGGTTTCCCAGGACCGATGCCTATTGACGATCCTCCTAGAGGGTATACTAAGAAGATTCATTGTAATTCTCATTGGTTTCAAGGGCTAGCAGGACCCTTAGCGGATGCTAAGTTTATATTTGAGGCTAATTTGACTTTTGATGACCGTACCTGGGGCAAATATAAGTTTCTCTCAAGAGAGTTCGAAGGGCTACAGAACACACAAGACTTAACACATGTTTGGGCAAGAGCGGGCTTGACAAAGTATTTTAGTGACCCTTTGCCTAAACCTGACTTCCACAGATGCTATCACTTAATCACCACTTTGATAGCTTCGGAGAATAAGGACCTGCCCGGAACTTTTATTTTGCCATCCTTAGTGAACGATCCACCATATAAAAGATTTTATCTTTCTAAAGATTTGATTCGAGCTGCCATCAAGATTCATGGAACCCACATGCCCACAGAGTGAGAAAGGTTAGTTCCAGACCCTATCAAACGTGGGGACGTCACTAAGTGGGAAGAGATTTCGGCGATCACACCTGAGCTTTCAAAGCCACTGCGGATATGTATGCAGCATTTTGCTTTCCCCGCTCAGGACAGATTCACAATGCCTCACAAACGAATATGGTTTGGTTTGTATTTATCTTGTATTGGACCCCAGACAGTTGATCTAGCTAGCTGGATCATTGATCAGATGTATTTAGCACAACATAGATGGGAAAGAAAGAAAGTCATCAATGGATGCTGCGCATTGACTAGAATTGTATATATGTGCTTAGCATATGACTTGCCGATTGAGCGAGCATTGACAAGTGAGGAGCTGAAAGCATTTAAAGGAACATCAAAGAAAGCTAGGAAGCCTAGCAAAGGAAGAGCAGGAAAGCGAATGAGAGGAACTATCCCCTGCCTTCAGGTGCCAGAATCACCCTCACCACAACCTCCTCCTGAACAGTCTCCTACTAAACCCCCTGTACAACCCATTCACATAAGGTTATCGAGACCAATTACAACGGAGGGCACTACCAGCACAGTCACTACTCAAGCAGCCACAGTCCCAGGACCTACAACCACTACAGCAGAAGTTCCCACCACTATTGGTGCGGAAGCTTTCTCTTTTCTGATACCCCATTTAGAAGCAGAACAAGCAGACACCACATTTGATTTTGAGATGCAGGATGTATTTTCAAATGAATTTCAGTTTTCAGAAGGCCAGATCTTCTCTCAGGAATATGAAAGGCCCAGCTATCCTACCACACCACGAGATCAACCACAAGGACAAGTAGTGTCTAGTTCCAAGGAAGAAAGAACATAAACCGACGAAGATGAAGGTGATGACGAAGCCAGTCAGGGAACTCATGAATCCCAAGAACATGTGCAAACAGACGAACAAGGACAACAAACCGACACCCAAGGTGACACGAGCACACACAAAGAAGAAGGACATCAAGAATTTTATTAAAACTGGATTGTATCCAGAGAAGGCAAGTGTTGTGCAAAGAAAGAGACTGCTAATCAAAAGCCGACCTTTTACCTTCATTGAAGGAAAATTATATAGACAGAGAAAAGATAGAAGGTTCAAGAAGTGCATGGAAGAAAAAGAAGTGAGGGAAGTCCTTAAATCTGCACATGAAGGAACAGGTGGTGGGCACCTTCTAGGACACATTATGAGTGAGAGGATCCTTGATGCTGGCTTATGGTGGCCCACATTATTCAAAGATGCAGAGGAATGGGGAAAGGCATGTGATGTTTGTCAGAGGTGTGGACCAAAGCCAACACAACAGAGGCACAACCCCTTGATTATTTCCACTTCTTGGCAACCATTTGAGAAGTGGGGGCTAGACTTCCAGGGGCATTGCGTATCAAGGTACCCTATGGGCATACAGATTGGCTTACAAAGAAGCTACTGGATATTCTCCATTCCAATTAGTCTATGGGCTATTTCGTATTAAACCCTTTGAATTTCTACATGGATCACCAAAAGTAGCATTCATGCAGGGAAAGAAAGATTGTGGTGTCTCTCAGAGGCTTAGAGCACTACATAAAGCGGAAGAGATACATCTACATGCTGCAAAACAATTGATAGAGACTCAAAAGAAGAGGAAGGAGGCACATGATCAGAAAAGTGTCACCATCAATGAGTGCAAAAAATATAAATCAAGGTTATAAAAAAGGTTATGGAGATTACTACTCCTATGACCAAAATCATGTAGAATATGAACCTTCTTATGAATAGCATTACTATGAGCATGATAGTTATGGAAACACCTATAGAGCTGAATACACCAACCTCAAGTATACAGCTCCTAGAGCTCAGGCTCCCAAAAGACCTACAGTAAGATCACCTTCCCCTAGAGGACCATGTTATATATGGGGAGGAGACCATTTCATTAGGAAATGTATGATGCCTTATCACCCACCACCCCTTTGAGTATGAGAAGGGTATTGCAGTGATTGCAGGAAAGAGCACTTATTTAGATATTGCCCCAAGAACCCATCCAAATCTTTGCCCACATCTTAGATCAATGTAATTGAGGTAATAGAGTCCTCAGGGAGGGATAAAAAATACAAAATACATTGTATCATTGAAAGCCATCACCAGAGCCAAAGCAAAAGAAACCATGGAAAATCTTAGACCTAATAGCCCACAAAAGGAAAACAAGATAGAATCTTTACCCCAAATAGTAGAAGATTCTAAAAGATCATCAGATACCTTGAAAAGAAAAAAAAAATCAAAGATGGAAATCAAGAAGTCAAAAGAGTAAAAACAAGTGGATGAAAAAAATGGTTGAAGAGAAGGACAAAACAATCAAAGACCCTGAACCTAAGCTGACTAATGAAGGCAATCGAGACAAGAAAGTGGTGAAAGAAAACTAAAGGAAGGAACAAGTAGGATCAATTCTAGCAAATCCCATGCCTAAAGACTTAAAAATGTGGTTAAAAGCTTATCAATCCAAAATTGAGACACGACCAGGTGCAGAGAAATATGATAAAAGTTACCCAAGAGGAGATTTAGAGAAGGAAAGATTATAAATATGTAAAAAATTAATTGAAATTTCTCATACCATGCTAGAACGAACATCACCAATCCTCCTTAAAATGAGAATCCATGAAGAAACATTCCAAGGATATGTAGAAAATCATAATTTACAACAAATGAAACCGGAACAAGTTTAAGGAAATTGGAGAACACTTAGGTTATGAGATCATAGAGAGAAACTCAATGATCCGGAAGTGGAATCAAATTTTCCACATTATGTATGGACCAAATTGCAAGAAGAAAGGTGGAAGAAATTTGATGAGTATGCCCCTTCCTTTGAAGAACTAGATGCTTCTAGGAACCTGCCTAAGATGGAGCAAGAAGAAGATTGTGAAGAATTCTCCAATTCAGATCAAGATAGGGAGGAGGCAATTAGTCTAACTACACTTCCCAATTATATTGGTGAATATGAACAAATATCCAAATTTTTCCATGCCCCGACAATAAGAGGCGGCAAAAGGAAAGTCTCAGAAGAAACTTCAACCACATTGCAAAAGCTGAAGAGAACTAAAGCTCCATGCTCAATAGCCCTAGAAGAACTTTTGCAAGTCAATCCACATCTAGGGCCAAGTAAAACCAAGCAAGAATAGAATTCAAAGAAGATCCAACAACTATCCCTATCAAATCTCCAAGTACTACCTATTGTGAAACAATGATTTTTATCACACTACACATCATTGTAAATTCTGTTTTTGACAATCCCAACTCCATTTTGTTCAAGCTTGAGGAGTAATAGAAGCAGCTATGTATTAAATTTCATATTTTTCTAAGCTCGTTTGAGCCTCCAAATAGGCATAGGAACATATTTTTTTACTAGGCTAGACACTAGGTCTAGACAGGGCAAAAACTAGCAAAAAACTATAAAAAGAGCTATAGAGCTCATTTTTTACGTTAGCATTTTGGGAGTTGAAGTAAGCAAAAGGCATTGTAATCTTATTTTTTGAGTGAACTAAACATTCCATTGCTCCCTCTCTTTGTCTTAACCTGTGTATGTGTGTGTATGCATATGTGTATGTGTGTGAATGCTTACGTGCTTCTCACTCACACACTTGTACTCTCACTAGCTCATGGTCTTCATACCACCCTCACATCTTTCCAAATTGACAATTATGAGGTGCATCTCCTCACATTGATGCTTATTATTGTGCTAGAGTGACACCAAATTTGGTGTTGTTACAAGGGATCAAACTTCGAGGACAAGCATGTGATGGTATGACATAGAGCTTTTATGTTGGAATGGTAAGTAATTAGGTAATTTCTTTACTTTTCTTATTTTCTACACCATCTCTCACCTCCATCTCCTTCTTTGTTGAATTTTTAGTTTTCAACCATATTTCCTCCCCTACCCCACCTTCCCTCATTTCACTTGTGAGAGTGAGAGAAGAGAGGGAATGTGTGCATTGTTTTTGTGTGTTTCTTGAGCTTCCTTGCAAGTACTAGAATCCACAGCAACTATAGTAGCTCTAGGAGGTACATAAATTCTCTGCACAAGCGTCAAAGCATAACTCTCTATCAATCGTGACAGATAGAAAAGGTGCTTGTTTGGTAAAACTAAGTGAACCACTATAGTGCAGGCACCATGCACATCACATAAATATAAAAATTCTTAGATAAGGTGCATTTTTTCTATCAATTGTAATAGACATCTCTATCCAACATGCCAGATAGGTGTCCATCATGCAACAAATGATGGACAATAGATGAGAGACAAAGGTTCCATCACGATAGACAGTGTATCCATTGCAACAGAGAGCCTTGCATGATTGATAGACTTTCATAACATTTGAATCCATCACGATTGATAGATTTCACGATTGATAGTTCCCATCACCATTTTCGCAATTGATAGTTGTCCATCGTGCGATAGACAATAGAAAAATCATGATTGTTGGCAGTGCATCCGATGGTAGTCAAAGGCATTGATGCAGAGGAAGTATGTAAAGACAAAAGTGCAATGAGTCACCAAGAGCCATGCGGTCATTTTTGTCAAAGAAATATACTTGATATTACTTTTTCAAAACTCCAAGTAGTGATTTTCATCACTTTTGTAATATATGGATCATAAAACACACAATTTTGTATTTAGTAGCTCCATTTTGTGCAAGCCGAGGAGTCCTTGAGATTGAGGAGCTTCGGTAGAATGACCATACCAATTTTGATAATTCTAAGAATTCATTTGGACCTCAATAGGTATGAAACTAGCCAAAACTACTCTAGAATTATTAAAAAGAGATAGAGAGCTCATTTTTGAGGTTGGATTGTGTTGGCTAGTGCGAGCTTAGAGCTAGATTGATCTTGTAATAGTGTTATTGAGCAATAGAGCCTACTTTCTACGTTCCATTGTGTCTCTCTTGTCTCTTCTTTGTGTGTGTACATTCTCATGGTTCTCATCTTCACCTTCACTACTTCATGCATTCATGATCTTCATATCACTCCTATCTCTTTCGTAGATTGACATTAAGGAGGTGGAGCTTCTTAACATGGTACTCACCATTGTGCTAGAGCAACACCAAATTTGGCACCATTGTCAGGGAATGAATTCTAGGACGAAGGCTTCATGGTAAGAGTATAGTGAGAATTGGCATTGCAAGGTAAATGTTTTCAGTTTTGTTGTCGTAGGGAAGCACAAGCATGGAAGCACATCAGAAAGGTGGAAACACACAAGAAGAAGGAGCACGTAGGGACCTCCATGAAGTAACTGTCAACTTTTCATAAGAATCCCCTACAAAAATAGTGATTTCCATCACTAAAATCATTGTAAATACCATTTTCTATTTTGGTAGCTCCATTTTGTGCAAGCCGAGGAGTCCTCGAGCTTGAGGAGCATTAGAAGTACCATCGTACCAAATTTCATAATTTTTAGACTCCGTTTGAGCCCTCAAATAAGCCCTGGAACCTAATTTTTAACTAGGCCGGACACTAGGTCTGGACAGGGCCAAAACTAGTCAAAAAACTATAAAAAGAGCTAGAGAGCTCATTTTTGAGGTGAGCTTCTTGTAGATTTCAGTTTTGTAATAGATTTCTTTTTGTAATCAAAATCCTTCCATTGTTCCTCTCTTTGATCTTGCCTTGTGCGTGTGTGTGTGTATGTGTGTGCATGTTTGTGTGCTTTCACTCACGCACTTGTGCCTTCACTTGCTCGTGGTCTTCATACCGGTCCTCACGTCTCCGCGGATTGACAAGTAAAGGAGGTGGTGCTTACGCTTGAGCTACACCAAATTTTGGCGCCGTTGCCGGGGAGAGAGCTTCGAGGACGAGCGTTGTGATGGTAAGATCGTAGATTTGCGACGTTGGAAGGTAAAAAAATTGTCATTTCAGTTCATTTTCTGTTTTTTCCTCTTCATCTTCATCATCATCATCATCTCCACCTTCTTCCATCTTCTTCTTCATAGAAATTTCTTGTTTTTTAGTGCATTTTCACCATTTTCATACCATTTTTCATGCATTATTGTGTGGGAAGGAGTTAGGAGGTGCAAGGGAGAGCAAGCGCTGTATTTTTTTCATGATTTTCTGCTCATACGGAGCTCGCCATAGCCGGCGCTCAGAAATTTGAATTTCCCGCCAAAAAACGCGATTCTGTGATGAAAATCGCGATTCTGTGAAAATTCAAAATTTTTTGAAAAATCACGATTTTCAGTTTTCCCGCCTAAAAGTTGGTTGAAAAGAATCGCGATTCTGTGTTTTTTCTCAAAAAAACACGATTCTCTGCTCAAAATCGCGATTTTCAAAAAAACACGATTCTCTGCTCAAAATCGCGATTCTCACCAATCACGATTTTCAGCAAAAACACGATTTTGTGAAAAACACGACTTTCTGCTCAAAATCGCGATTCTCACAAATCACGATTTTCAGCGAAAAATACGATTTTCAAAAAAACACGATTCTCTGCTCAAAATCGCGATTCTCACCAATCACGATTTTCAGCAAAAACACGATTTTGTGAAAAACACGACTTTCTGCTCAAAATCGCGATTCTCACAAATCACGATTTTCAGCCAAAAATACGATTTTGAGAAAAACACGATTCTGTGGAAAAACACGATTCTCTGGGACAAAATCGCGATTTTCAAGTCAAAAACACGATTTTGAGAAAACACGAATTTTTGCTCAATATCGCGATTTTCAATTCACGATTTTCTGCTCAAAATCGCGATTTTCATGTCAAAAACACGATTCTGAGAAAACACGATTTTCAGTCAAAAACACGATTTTGTGAATCACGATTCTCTGAGTCAAAATCGCGATTTTTAGAAACACGATTTTGTGATCAACATCGCGATTCTCTGAAACACGATTTTGTGATCAACATCGCGATTTTCAGAAACACGATTTTGTGCTCAACATCGCGATTTTCATGTGAAAAATACGATTCTGAGAAAACACGATTTTCAGTCAAAAACACGATTTTGTGAATCACGATTCTCTGAGTCAAAATCGCGATTCTCAAAAACACGATTTTGTGATCAACATCGCGATTTTCAAATCACGATTTTCTGCTCAAAATCGCGATTTTCAAAAACACGATTTTGTGCTCAACATCGCGATTTTTTTGACTTCACAGCATCGCGATTTTCAGAAAGTTCACAAAATCGCGATTTTCTCCAAAGGTCCTGTTTGCCTGTTTTGACCCCCAGGAGCCTGATTTGACATAACTTTCTCATCCAAAGTCCATTTTTTGAGCTCTTTAGCTTGTTGGAAAGCTCGTTTCAAATCCTACACGATCTCAACTGTTTTTTTCAAGAATAATGCGTTGATTTTGAGATAGGATAATTTGAAGTTGACCCTCAAGTGGGACTAGGAAACCAGGGGGGCTCCCAAGGATTTTTGAGCAATACAAAGGGGGAGAAAAATTGTGTCATGGGAAAGAAAAAAGCAAAAGATAGAAGAAAAGGGGCTAAGATCGAAAAAACGGAGGGCGATAAACATGAAATACATGAGATAATATCACATCAAGATGAAACATTTAGAGAAAAATTGCAAGGAATCGAGGAAACGGGGGAAATGTCTAGGGGGGTCGGATCCATATTTGCAACAAGAGAATATCACAATATGTTGGTGGATATAAGAATAGGATATGAATGTAGAAGGTTGAGTGCATATATCAATCCTCATTGTGAGTGGAATTTGATTCATATTGACTTCTTGACCATTCTTTTTGAGAACATACAACCAACAACTCATTCTTCTATCCTCATGGATGATGAACATTATGAATGCATGGGTCAAGTTGTGTTGCCTGTTATGGTGGGTGATATGCAATTTTCGGAAACATTCTTTGTCATGGATTGTATAGATGAAGGCTTGATCATTGGCACCCAAAGGTTCATTAAACAAAATCATCAAGAATTTGAGGTGCCTTCTCCACCTATCATCCATGCTTCTACATATGTGTCTATGGAAAATCCTAATGACTATCCACCTTATGATGATTGGGGGCAAAATCATCTTTTCACAGAGCTTGCTTTTAATGAGAAAATTTTTCTTTCTACTCATGTTTTCGAATCTGATCCTTCTTTGAGTAAATCACAGGAAACCTTAGAGAATGGAGATATGGAGGACTCCAAGTGTTTGGGGGATGTGGAAGGACCCTCTCTTCCTGTAAATTTGGATCCCCCTCATGAAGCCATAAGTAGGGATGATCTGCACTCAGATGGTCAAGAAGGAAATGATCAACCACTGTTGTGTATCATTGATGTGGAAAAGGAGGTCGACTCTAGGGTGAATCATGACAATCCATCACCCATTTGTATACCTAGGGATTCTATGTGTAATAAGGACAAATGTCTCGATGAATCTCTAGATCAATCTCAAACCACACAGCCCATTGATCCCTTGCATGAGTCTGATGTAGGTATAGAAGATCAACCCTTGTTGCACTTCCCATGTAAAGATGAGTTTTGTCAAAAAACTCACATAGAAGGCCCAAAAGACCCTTACATCAAGAAACAGAAATCACATTTTCTTGGTAATGTCAAGCAAATTTGGGTGGCCAAGAAATTACTTAGAGCCCAACCAAATCGCACTATGATATGGGTACCAAAGAAAGCCCTGGCACAAAATCAGTCCCCTCACACTAGACTTCAAAATCTATGGTCTAGGCCTACCATGACTTATCCTCAAGAAAGACCACTTCCAATCCAAGGACCCCAAGCAATCAAGCCTAAGCTCAGACAAAATCCAAGGGGGAATTTCAAGGCAACAACCTGCACAACAAAGACACCAAGGCGAGGTAAAGAACTGAATCAAGCACAGAGCTCCAATAAAGATCAAAGAACCTCTTCTGCAAGGATATGGGTTTGGAAGACGAAAGCACTGATAGCATCCACCAAAATAAAGAGCCAGCCACGATGGATCAAACCCTCAGGAGATCATTCAAACACGAAGTGGGCAAAGGTGATCTCTACCCAGTTGCAGACTATTCTCAAATGGATCCCTACAAGGAGGAATGATCAGTTGTCCTCTCGAGATACCATGGATACCTCCAACAAAGATGGCATCAATATCTGCAAATAACATTGAAAACCTCGACGAGCGACAACCATGTGCCCTTTGCACAACCCTGTCTTATGCACCATTCAGGTCATGCATTTCCCAAGTATGCATCATTAAAGGGCCACATTACATGGTCGTGCATAGACACACTTGAGAATCCCAAGCACAAGAGCACATTGACATATGTCAAATTTTTTCTACTGATACTAACTTTTGTGTTCTTGTTTTGTGATAATTTTTCCCACAAAAAAAAAAAAAAAAAAAAAAAAAAAAAACGAGGAAGAACTTGTTCCCAGGTTTCGCTCATGGAACATGAATGAGTCATGCTTAGTTGAAGATTGAACCATCGATTACTGGGCATTTATCAGTTTGGATCGAAGTGTGTCTTGGCTTGCAGATGATTTAATTGCTGCCTTATCTCATAAATGTCAAGAACTTAGCATGAGCAGGGCATCCACAACTAAGGTTTCCTCTTACTATGGTGGGAGTGAAGAGCTTAACTACTGTATGTACCAGAGCAGCCAAGGAGATATCTGCAAAAGGTAGTTCTGGAGGAGAAGACTCCTGTATATGGGAAGCTAAAGAGAATATGTGAAACTCAGCTGGGTGTAGTTACCCGATGTTGCTTGCCAAAGAATATAAAGCAATTCAATTCTCAATATTTCCTGAACCAGTATGGAACAGTAGCACTGGTGAATGGTCTATGACAATCAGCATGGTAATCTCTTAGAAACCGGCACGTGTCCAATATTCCTCTGAGTGTCAATATAGGGAAGTGAACGTGCATGAGCCCAAGCTCAGAAATGCACATTGTTAGTGACAAATGTTGCTTTGAAAAGAGGAAAGGGAATTCACCACTCAAAAGATCTCATCAGTGGACAATCAACATGGACATTCATCAACAAGGTTCCATCCCAAAGGCCGAGTGTACAACACGAAGAGACAAAGCATCCATCAACCTTCTCCATGGTAAGTATCTTTACTCTGGAAACAACATAACCATGATAGTTTAGGAAACCTCTTCGTCAGCATACCCTTGAGCACTTAGCTCAAGAACTGCAATTTTTGCACCATACTTCTTCCAATGCATTTTCCAAGTAAGCATGCGTAGGGCTACATTACAAGGCCGTGCACAAGGCACATACTTTTTTCAACCCAGGCACGAACACACTTACCCATCATTCATTATGGGTTATGAGTAGTTGGCATGACTGCTCTCAACATCATCTTTGGAAGAGCTAGCGGTTGGGAACAACATCCATACCTAGGAAGCAATTTGAAGCTAGTAGTTGCTCTAACTCGATCTTGACAACCTCTTTTGAGCAACTCGCGATTTTTGAGAGCTCACAACGATGCATTCATGCTGCAATTCATGAAAGAAGCACATACCAAGGGACGACGACTTGTAAAGGCTTGCAGTGACACATGAAGAACCGGACAACCAACACTATCAAATTTGGAAGATAGACGGCTCTCGTTCATACAGAATGGCTACTACCCCTCAAAGCACTACATGGAACAACCACTACAACAAGGGTCTGTCAGGGACGACAGACTCGAGAGGGGGGGGAGTGTTGGAACTCAAAGTCAAGCACAAGCATGGAAGCACATCAGAAAGGTGGAAACACACAAGAAGAAGGAGCACGTAGGGACCTCCATGAAGTAACTGTCAACTTTTCATAAGAATCCCCTACAAAAATAGTGATTTCCATCACTAAAATCATTGTAAATACCATTTTCTATTTTGGTAGCTCCATTTTGTGCAAGCCGAGGAGTCCTCGAGCTTGAGGAGCATTAGAAGTACCATCGTACCAAATTTCATAATTTTTAGACTCCGTTTGAGCCCTCAAATAAGCCCTGGAACCTAATTTTTAACTAGGCCGGACACTAGGTCTGGACAGGGCAAAACTAGTCAAAAAACTATAAAAAGAGCTAGAGAGCTCATTTTTGAGGTGAGCTTCTTGTAGATTTCAGTTTTGTAATAGATTTCTTTTTGTAATCAAAATCCTTCCATTGTTCCTCTCTTTGATCTTGCCTTGTGCGTGTGTGTGTGTATGTGTGTGCATGTTTGTGTGCTTTCACTCACGCACTTGTGCCTTCACTTGCTCGTGGTCTTCATACCGGTCCTCACGTCTCCGCGGATTGACAAGTAAAGGAGGTGGTGCTTACGCTTGAGCTACAGTGTACATTTTCATGGTTCTCATCTTCACCTTCACTACTTCATGCATTCATGATCTTCATATCACTCCTATCTCTTTCGTAGATTGACATTAAGGAGGTGGAGCTTCTTAACATGGTACTCACCATTGTGCTAGAGCAACACCAAATTTGGCACCATTGTCAGGGAATGAATTCTAGGACGAAGGCTTCATGGTAAGAGTATAGTGAGAATTGGCATTGCAAGGTAAATGTTTTCAGTTTTGTTGTCGTTTTTGCATTTTTTTTTGTGTTTTTCATCTCCCCTACACTCCTTAATCTTCGCATCATCTTGTTACACTCCAAAAACATTAGAAAATCCACCATATCCACATATTCCCTTCATTTTCCTCATTTGCACATGAGAGAGAGAGAGAGCTTTTATGCAAGATGGTGTGTTTGTGTTTGTGAGTTTTCTTGTAGGTAAAGCACTCTAGTACAGCAGGGAATCTTTAAACAAGTAAAATCTGCAACTTTTTGCCATCTCTATCGTGTGCCTTGGACCATCGTGATTGTCTGAGGACTTCAATATTTTTGGATTACATCAGTAGGATGGTGTAGAGCATCCTTGCACATATATGAATCTATAGTTGCATCTGCAAAATCATCACTTTGGTGGACCATCACGATTGCTCACGCCATCGCGATGGGGTGTCACCATCATGATTGGCTCATGCCATTGCAATGGCTTGGGCAGACCATCGCGATAGTTTCACACCATCGCTGTGGTTCAGGTAGACCATCATGATGGTCATGGACCATCAAGACGATCACGCATATCCCATACCATCACGATTCACTCACGCCATTGTGATACCTCACTGCCCACATGCCATTTGGACCATCACGATGATTAACCACGCCACCACGATGGTACCCCACCATCGCGACGACTCGCTTGACTCATACCATCGTGATGGGTCACTAGACCATTGTGATGCCTCGATAGGACATACCATCATGACAGCTCGCTAGACCATCGTGACGCTTCGGTAAGTGAGGACCATCATGACGACCCACTTCCAAACCATCACGATTGAAGCATTTTGGAGATACACAATGGAACAACCAAGTGAAGTAGGCTCCATCACCATTTATTAATTCAAGGACCCTAATACACCTGGAAAGGTAGTATACTTGGACAACACTTCAAAGTGAGTGTTTGTGGTGTCAGATCATGCAAACATGTCTATACATGGAGAGGCGAGTTGGTATTCCCCCATCATGATCAAATGTAAACGCTAGTCATCAAGGTGCTGGGACATCCTCAGCCCATGGCTCTCAAAGAGAGAAAAACAAGGAAAAGCTAGAAGTAAGTTTTACTCACCCCATAGGGAGAGTTAGATCAACCATGGACACCGATAGATGGGAATGACAAAGGGAACCAAGACTTGAAGGTGGTAGAGATGACTTTCCCCTACCTAGACCACATGAGCATCCAAGAATATTGAGACCTACTTAGTTAGTGAAGTCAATGAAAAATTACTTTGACAGGATAGGAGATCCCTATGACCATGTTGTAGAGTTTAAGCAAGTGTTGCAAGTAGAGCAAGTAGAAGATATATTCACACAGTACAATGCATTTGGAATCATGCTAAAGAACACAACCTTAACCTGGTTCCAACCATTGCAACAAAGGCAATTTAGGGACATGCACCACTTGTTAGAGTCCTTCATCACTGAATTCTCTAAAAGTGGAATTAGGTATAACACTTCTTTGTTGATTCACAGCTTCAAATTGACCCCTCAGGAAACAATTAGACTTGCAAGACGTAGATAGTGTATTGAGAGGTTCCCAATGCCAGAACTACCCTCACAGGCAAAGCAAGTGTCTTTGTTTTTAGATGGCCTCTTGAGCTCTAAACCATGATCTTATGTGTACCTAAAGGAACTTAGAACCCTAGAGCAATGTGTACGGATTTGTGTAGACATTGAGGACAATTTCGGAGATGAATTGGAACTTTCAAAGGTCAACAAAGACTCGGAAAAATCCTCTCAGTCATCCTTGAAAACATCCAGCTCCATAGAAGACCTAGCAAAAAAAGTGGCCCAAAAACTAGGAGTTTCTAATAAGCAGATGCCTAGGCTAACATCCATCAAACATTGCTACACCTATGGTGGTGATCATATGGAAAATGTGTGTCCAAATGTGACACAACCACAAGCCAACCCTAGTGGCCAATACTACACAATTGAGAGATGATGCACGAATCACACAACACAAGATTGTGTGCATACAACAAACAAGTAATGTGATAGAACTACCCTCAAGTATATCCCCAACCAGGTAGGTACCGAGGTCAGTACAATGCGCAACCTTATTACTATATGCCCCCACATAACTGCCCTTATTAGACTCAATAGAGACCATAACCCATCTTAGCTCAGAAGCCACCTCCTCGAGCTAATGTAATTCCAGTCAAATATGCTGCAACAGAAGAGAACCTTAGTATGGATTTAGTACCTTCCTCACCCCTGATCACTGAAAGTGATCCCAATTCTAATAGCTTTGATTCCACCCATGTAGATAGTCCACCTGTATACTACACATAGTCTCTAGAACACTTGGAAACATATCAATATGATAGTTCACCATTGTAACCCGATAGAGAGCCATACTATGCAAATGTAATGTATACTAACCCTAACCCACACCGCAAGTTGAGACACCCAAGACCACAGGGCCCTAAAGGACCATGTTTTAGGTGCCAAGGAGATCATTTCATGAAGGATTACCCACATCCTTTGATAGCGAGACAGTCACAATATTACAACATTCAAGGTTTTTGTGCAAAATGTGGTAAATAACATGTAATAAGAGACTATCCAAAGAACCTTGCTAATTCCTCAAACGTGACACCCATCAAATGATAGGTATCGTGCACACCTCAGATGGATCTAATCCAATGTATGTACCTATCCAAGCAATAACAAGAGCCCAATTGCTGTTACAAAACCAACAACCTAACCCAAATAAGATAGTAGAGACTAGCAAAGTTAGAGAGTCCAATGGAAGAAAAACAAGATCATGGAAGGATTCGCGAGAGAGAATCAAGAGAAAATGGAGTACGAAAATAAATGAATTGGAAGGAAGTCTAAAGGAGACTAGAGCTAAGATCTTAGAGTTAACTTTGCAAGAGTCAAACTAGGAGAGCCCAGCTGAGAGATCTAAATCTTTGGAAATGCTCCTTATAGATTAGAACCTTAGACCACCAGCAAGTGACACTGCTTGACTTCCCTAACCATACACTACCTCAGGAATGTAACCCCAAACCATATGAAATGACTGCAAAGGAGGACCAAAAGATCTTTGGAAAAATCAGTGAGATTAGTCAGATCCATCCAATGTCAACCCACACGGTCTTGGCAATGGGTAGTTTCCACTCATGACGATGTCACGAGATCTTCCCCTGGTCTTCCTTTACACAAGAAGGGGACTACATCAACAGTCAAGTGGACTACATCAACGATCAAATGGGCACCATGGTCTCCAGTGACCCATCCTCCACACTTCCGATGGACCAACCTAGATCTGTGGTACAGAATGCCTCACTTCTTGATGGGTAGGTCATGCAAGTGTTGGACCTCCCTTCTTTTCCAAAACAGAGTGTCAACCAGACCTCTCAACTACAACCTCCAAGTAGTCAACCACGACTTAGGAACCCAAAGCGGCGACCATACCAGATGACACAAAGGTGGAAGCTTTATCAACAAACCAAGGCAAGTGGCACAAAGCAAGTATGGGTGCCAAAAGGACAGAAAGTACCAACCACCTCCAACAATGCAGACTATGACAAGAAGAATTCAAGGCCGAATCAGAGTCAACATCCAACCTACCCTCCACCTTCTTTTCCATCAATGAGAACTCGATAGATTTAGATCGCCAAGAAGTACCTGACCAATCAACCCACACCCACGTAGATTTGGGGACCCAAGAATTGTCTTTTAGCTCAAAACCCAAGCCATGTAACATATACTCCTTTGAAATCCCTTCAACCATCAACACCATTGGTACTAGTATCATTCTTTGTACACCTGCCAAAGAACCAAACTCACTCATCAGCTCTTAGAAGATGTGTGCTAAAATGCATCCATAAACATCCACACAACCCTTTGTACAACTTAACCCCTCTCCCGACTGACCCATATCCTTGTAATAATTCACCAACCACTAAATCGTGTACAAATTCACCCACACTAATGCACCATCACTTGTAATGAAATCTCATCAAGATCAATGTCTACATTATCTAAAGCATGTAGGCTGTCCGGTCTAACTTTGTTGGGATCATAATTAATTTCCATACTAATGTGTTATCCTTTTGTAGTAGATCCTACTCACTCATAGTTGATCACAATACAAATGGAAGGAACCTCACAGGTTGGTACCACTAATCCAGTAGTGAGTTTTGATAATCTGTTAGCTGAGTCTTACCCTACATCACAACAATCAAAATTTCAAGGTTTCATGGGACCCATGCCCATCGATGATCCTCCTCTTGGATGCACCAAAAGAGTACATAGCAACTCACATTGGTTCCAAGGACATGCAAGACCTCTAGTAGACGTGAACTACATCTATGACGATGCTTTGTTTTAGTGGTAACACATGGGGTAGATATTTCTCATGTGAGTTTGAAGACCTTCAAAACTCATAGGAACTATAAACCATTTGGGCTAGGGCTGGATTCACGGAGTACTTTAGTGCATCCTTACCAAAACCTGATTTCTATTGTTGCTACTATTTGGTAACCACTCTTGAACCCCTAGTGTGTGAAAGGAACTATGTTGGCAGCAGCCAGAGGCATAGAAGATGCGGAAGCATGTAAAGACAGAGCAGGGAGTCAGTCGAATCAATTTTTCAAAGATTATGTTTTAAAATACTTTTCAAAGACCTCCAACAGTGATTTTTATCACTATTGTAACATATGTAACATAGAAAAACCCTTTTCTTAATTTCTAGCTCCATTTTGTGCAAGCCGAGGAGTCCTCGAGCTTGAGGAGCTTAGGTAGAATGAGCGTATCAATTTTGGTTATTTTTAGACACCGTTTACCCCTTCAAATAGCATCTAGGACCTATTTTTTAACTATGCCGGTCACTAGATGTGAAACCGGTTAAAACTAGTCTAGAAACTATAAAAAGAGCTAGAGAGCTCATTTTTGAGGTTAGCTTGTGTGAGTAGAGAAGAGCTTAGAGCTATTTTGAGCTTGTAAGAGTGTTCTTGAGTAATAGAGTTGATTTCTCACCTTCCATTGTGTCTTGCTTGTCTCTTCGTAGTGTGTGTGTATGTGTGTGTGCATCTCTATGCTTCTCACCTTCACTCTCACTTCATCTCACATCATCTCACATTCACGATCTTCATATCACTCCTATCTCTTCCGCGGATTGACATTAAGGAGGTGGAGCTTCTTAACGTGGTTCTCACCATTGTGCTAGAGCAACACCAAATTTGGCGCCGTTGCCGGGGATCGAGTCTAGGACAGATGTGTGATGGTAAGAGTATAGCAAGAAGTGGCGTTGGAAGGTAAAAATTTCAGTTTTTGTTGTTGTTTTTAGTTAGTTTTTACTGTTTTTCACCTCCCCCACACTCCATCTTCATCACCGCATCATCATCTCCAACTCCAAAAAAATCAGAAAATTCACCATATCCACCCATTCTCCTCATCTCCCCTCATTTGTGCATGTGCAAGAGAGAGAGAGAGCTTTTGTGCTTGTGTGTACTTGTGTGTTTTTGAGTTTTCTTGTAGGTACAGAGCTCCAGTGCACCAAGAAAGCTTGGAAAAGGTAAAATTTCACTTTCTGTCAAAGATTTTCCGAGTGTGTCAGACCATCGCGATGGTCTGCCAAGTTCGGTAATTTTGGTAAGCGACCACACCACGAGATAGGCGACACAAGCGTATGCACGAATCCACAGACGCATTTCAAAAATTCACACTTTGGTGGACCATCGCGATTGGCTCAGACCATCGCGATTGTGTCACACATCGCGATTGGCTCACGCCATCGCGAGGGCTCGGCCGGACCATCGCGACGGTCTCACGCCATCGCGATGGTTCACTTGAACCATCGCGACGGTCCTTGACCATCGCGACGATCCCGTCGACCCCACGCCATCGCGATTGGCCCATGCCATCGCCTCGATAGTGCCACATGGCAAGCTAGACCATCACGATTGCTCACTAGCCACGCCATCGCGACGAGACCCTTACACCATCGCGACAACTCAAAATTTGGACCATCGCGATTGGCTCACGCCATCGCATCTGTGACCATCGCGACAGTTCACTTTAGACCATCGTGACGGTTCACGTTGACCGTTGACTGACGCCATCGTGATTGTTCACTCAATCGGACCATCGTGACGCCTCACCCCGACGATCGCGATTGCTCACATTTAGACCATCGCGATCGTGCACTTTAGACCATCGCGACGGTTCGCGCATCACGCCATCGCGACGGTTCGCCTAGACCATCGTGACGGTCCCAGACCATCGCGATCATCTCAGACCATCGCGATTGCTCACCCCAAACACAAATTTTAGGGTTTCAATTTTTGGCCAATTTTGGGGCTATTTTTGGGAAATTTTTGGGTGATTAGACTCATAGGAGACTCCTTAGCTCATATTTGAAGAAAAACCTGTTTGTGAGTTTTTACCCCCGAGGGCCTGAACGCTCATATCTTTCTCATCCGAAGAAAATTTTTGCCAAAAGTTAAGGGACTTAAAAGTGTATAAACTTAGGTGCTTGATCATCCATTGTGATATTGGTCTAATATTGAATTTTTCCAGGTCTAGCAAAGGTAATCAAGGGCATTCAAGGCAAGGCAGTGAAGGGCATAAAGCTTGGGAAGCGCGGCTTCTTGGGCATCAGAGCAACCAGAAAAGCTGACTCGAGGTTGGAAGATTACTCAACCCCCTCAGTCAATTTTTTGCTTAGGATAAACGTTAGCATTGTGGATTCAAGACGATAGGAACGCCTCAAGTTCAAGATACTAAATTTATCAAGTCTAAGACTAAAGATAAGGGTGTGTGATACGAAAACCTAAAGGAAAGAACCTAAGTCTAACGGAACGAGAACTCAAAGTACCACTGAAAGTCAAATTCCTGACGCATACATTAAGACAAGAATCTAAAGAAATTTAAGAATAATCAAGAAAGTAATAACCAAGAATCATTGACGATCTGAGCGTGTACTGAGTGTTCAAGGAAGAAAATTAATGAACCTTAGATCGGGCAAACATATAGGTAAGTCTGACCGACAAAGCCTTAGATCATTAGAAGCAAATGATCAACCCATTGGATTGGAACGTCCAGTGGTGAAATTCAAAAGAGATGCGTACATAGACAAGGAAGGAACGATGTATATCTTAAGTACGCAGCCAAACAATACCAATGAATTTGGCGTGATTCAGTTAGAGACGGAAGCGAGATCTCAAGGAAAGGAACCATTAGAAGAACCAAGAACACCTAGAGGGAAATCTGTACTGACACGAGTACTAGTTCTAGATTGGACCCCTCAGGACAACAAAAGCATAGAGCTGTTTGTAAATAAAGAAACTGATGAAGCTTTTTGGAGATACAGAACGGAACAACCTAGCGAGGTAGGCTCCATTATAATCTACGAGTTCAAGGACCCGGATACATCTGGAAAGGTTGTATACCTGGATGAGACTTCAGAAAGAGTCTTTGTTGTGCTTGACCACGCTAGAAACACATAAACATGGAGAGGTGATTTAGTATTCCCTCCATCTTGAGCAAACGTAAACGCGAGCCAACAAGGGACAGGAACATCCTCAGCCCATGGCATGCAAAGAGAAAAAAACAAAGATAGACCCGAAGTAAGCTTCAATCATCCCATAGGGAGAGATAGAACAACCACGGACACCAATAGAGCGGATAGACAAAGAGATCATGGAATACCAGGTGGTAGAGATGATTTTCCTCTACCTAGACCACGTGAACACGCAAGAATATTAAGACCCACTCAGTTAGTAAAATCCATGAAAAATTATTTTGATGGGATAGGAGATCCCTATGACCATGTAGCGGAATTTAAGCAAGTGCTCAGAGCAGAGCAAGTCGAAGACATGTTCACGCAATACAACGCATTTGGACTAACGTTAAAGAATACCGCTTTAACTTGGTTCCAACCATTGCAACAAAGGCAATTTAGAGACATCCATCACTTTTTAGAGTCATTCATCACGGAATTCTCTAAAAGTGGGATCAGACATGACACGTCTTCCTTGATTCATAGTTTCAAACAGACCCCTCAGGAAACAGTAAGATTGGCAGGACATAGGTTTAGACAATATGTTGAAAGATGCCCAATGCAAGAGTTACCCCTCATAGGCCAAACAAGTGTCATTGTTTTTAGATGGCTTGTTGAGCTCTAAACTACACTCCTACGTGTACTTAAAAGAACCCAGAACGCTAGAGTAGTGTGTAAGAATATGTATAGACATTGAGGACAACTTAGGAGATGAGTTGGAACTCTCAAAAGTCTACAAGGACTCCGATTGTTCTTCTCTAGCATCCACAAAATTGTCTAACTCGATAGAGGACCTAGCAGAAAAAGTGGCCCAGAAACTAGGAGTTTCTAGTAAACAGGTGCCCAAGTTAACAACTAACGTACGTTGTTACACTTGTGGTGGAAATCATTTGGCAAATGTGTGTCCCAATGCAACACAAACACAAGCCAACCCTAGTGGCCAATATTGTGCTATTGAGAGAAGATACACGAATCATACGGCTCAGGACTGCCCATATAACAAACAGGCAGTGAGACAGAAATACCCGCAAGCATACGCACAGCCAGGTAGGTATCAAGGCCAATACAATGCTCAGCCTTATTACTATAGGCCTCCTCAGAACTACCCATATCAGGCTCAATAGAGACCTCAACCTATCTTAGCTCAGCAACCACCCCCACCAGCGAATGTCATCTGAGTCAAATACGCTACTGCAGAAGAGAACCTAAGTAGGGCTTTAGTTCCCTCTTCACCCTTGATCACCGAAAGTGACCCGAACTCTAACAGTTTTGACTCTACTCATATAGATAGTCCACCCGCTTATTACACGGAGTCACCAGAACACGTAGAGTCATATCATTACGATAGTCCACCAGTGGAACCTAGTTGGGAGCCCGACTATGCTCATGTGATGTACACAAGTCCAAACCCACGGCCCCAATGGAGACAGCAAAGACCACAGGGCCCTAGGGGACCATGCTTTAGGTGCCAAGGAGATCACTTCATAAAGGATTGTCCACATCCTCCGATATCAGGACAATCACAGTACTATAACATCCAAGGCCTTTGTGTCGATTGTGGCAAAGAGCACATAATCAAAGATTGTCCTAAGAACCCAGTTAGCGCTTCAAATGTGACATCGATCAACGTGATAGGTATTGTACCCAATGCAGATGGATCCAACCCTACATACATGCCTATCCAAGCTATAACAAGGGCCCAGGCGCTCTTACAGAACCAACAGCTTAATCAAGAGAAAATAGCCGGAACTAGTGAAGTTGCAGAATCTAGGAGTAAAAAAACGAAATCTTGGAAAGATTCCAGAGAAAGAATCAAGAGAAAATGGAGTACAAGAATAACTGAGTTCGAAGGAAGTTTGAAGGAATCTAGAGCCAAAATCCTAGAATTGACTTCACAGGAATTGAATCAAGAGAATCTAGCTCAAAAATCAGGATCAGTTTTAGCGGAACCCATGCCAGAAAACCTAGACATGATGTTTCGTGCATATCAAACTAGGATAGAAGAAGGACCTCAAGTAGCGGAAATGAGTAAGAACTACCCTCGAGCAGACCTAGAAATTGAGAGGACTAAACTTTGTATGAAGATGGTAGAATTAGCACAAGCTTTGTTCGAAGCCTCTAGATATACTTGATAGAAAGCAAAGAGAAAAAGGATCAGTATAGGAATCCTATCATCCCAGAGACACAGGAAAGAAATGCACCATTCTGTCTCAAGTACCCAATATAGAGAATCAAGACAATCTGTCTTCCATACATAGATACTCACATGAATTTTTGAGAGAAATCCAAGAAGAAAAGTGGAGAAAAGAACAAGGAACTCATCCTCCTATTCAAGAAATAGACGACTTGCAAGAACAATTTCCCCAAGACATTCCCTCTATTTACGATGATGTAGAGGAAGAGCAACTGAGCGAACACACAGGTTTTGAATCCAATTCTTTACAAGAATTACCTCAGTTCACAGGACCTTGGGAAGCAAAGTCTATTAGTATGAGAGCACCCACGATAATAGTGAGGAATGAAGAATCAGTAATCCCTAGAAACACGGAAGTGATCAAGAACACTAAAGTACAGTGTAATCTCACTCTAGAAGAGTTGTTAAAGGTTAAACCAGAACTGTGGAAGCATGTAGCAAATCAATTCCCTGAGCTTGATACTACTCCCTCACAGATAGGAACACACAAGAAGGTACCAAAGATACCAGTAGAAAAGATCGGAGATGTAAGAGAAGGAGAGGAAGGTAACACTTATCTTCCAATAACTCATCAGGGCTACACCACGAAAGCCATCTTAGATTCAGGAGCCGGAGTAGCCATCGCTACCACCGCTTTATGGAAACGTTGGGGTAAGCCAGCACTCAGACCCACCAGGATGAAGCTACAAATGGCTGACGGACACATAGAAAAACCATTAGGCTTACTAGAAGGCATATCTCTCACCACTTGTGGTGTGGAGTTTGAGCATACCTTTGCCATTTGTGATTTTAGTAAAAATCATGCTTACAAGATGATATTGGGGCGACCATTCATGCGTCAGTTGCAAATTGTACAAGATTGGGGAACTAATTCTCTGTACTTGCAACATTTAGGAGTGACTACCAAAGTCAATCTTAAAGACTATTCACATCGAGATGTACCCCCAATACAATGGAATACCATCCATAAGTCACCAGTAGAAACAGAATCGGTACATTCATTAGAGTCAGATCCCTCATGGCTGCACGAGGATACTCATTGATGGATGTGTAAGGTAGCAAAACAAGAGGAAGAACGGTTAGAAGCCAGGACCTTAGGTGCAGAACAACATCCAAGAACCCTTCAAGACCCAGCTTACGCACCTGTAGTATTTCCAAACGAAGAATTCGAACCCCATGGTTGGGCAGAAATCCTAGCAACCATGGACGTAGCCATCAATGAAGAACAATGGACACCCCACTGTGACGAGGATGGCTATGACATCTCAGTTTTCACGATAGAGCCAATCATGTGTGATTCAGTTTTAGAAGAGTGTGAACCTAGCACTGATGCATTTGAGGATGCGAGTGATTTTGATTTAGACTCAATTATTATGGACCCACCCTTTGCATCAGAAGAAGAATATTTTTATGAAGTAGAAACTCATCCTCAGACACACGAAGAAATTACGAATGAGGTGAGATTAGCCACTCAAGTGACTAGCAAGAGTGACGGAAAGAAAAGAAAGAAGAAAGAAACCATGTCAGAAACAGAAGAATCCTTATTTGAAGTACCTGAGAACTTCAAGAAATATGAAATAGAAGATAGAAGAATCATGGTACGAATGCCTAACAGAAAAGCTGACATTGGAGAAGTATATGATAACCGAGAGAAAACCAAAAAAATAATAGTTGCCATAGAAGGAGAAGAAGAAAAGTGTACATACATCGGGCATGATTTGACGAAGGAAGAAGAAGAAGAATTAGTTGCCTTATTGCGCAAATATACACATGTGTTCGCCTGGAGTTACAAAGATTTGAAAGGAGTAGATCCAGATATATGTTCTCATAGAATCCCTATGACTCCAGATGCAAAACCCATGAAACAGAAACCATACACGTACAATGATAACTACGCTGCGAAGATTAAAGAGGAGATAGATCGCTTGATAGAAGCAGGATTCATTTACGAAATTGAGCATACCGAATGGGTATCCCCCATTGTGGTAGTGCCCAAGAAAAAAGGAAAATTGCGTGTGTGTATTAACCTTAAAAAAGTTAATGCCGCCAAAATTAGAGATAGTTATCCTCTTCCTATCACGGAACACTTATTGGAAAGAGTTGCGGGCAAGGAAGTTTACAGCTTCCTTGATGGATTCTCAGGCTATAATCAAGTAGCCATTGCTCCAAAAGACCAACACAAGACGGATTTTGCCACAGAATGGGTCATATTTGCATTTCGTGTAATGCCATTTGGCTTAACAAATGCACGTGCTACTTTCCAGCAACTCATGTGTCATGTATTTAAGGAATTCTTACGCAAGAATTTGAAAGTTTATGTCAATGACTTATGTGCACATTCAAATGTAAGACAGACGCATATCCTTGAGTTAAGACAAATATTTGACAAATGTCGAGAATATGAGGTTTGTTTGAACCCAAAAAAATGTGTTTTCATGGTCAGACAAGGCAAAAGTTTAGGACAAATTGTGTCAAAGAATGGAATTTCTACAGATGAAGAAAAGGTGAAAGTAATTGTAGAATTACCTAGACCAACTGATGTGAAAGAGGTAGAGGCATTTATGGGCCATTGTGGTTATTATAGACGATTCATACACATGTATGCAATCATAGCCAAGCCATTGTACTCTCTTTTGACCCATTTTGAATGGACAAACGAGTGTGAAAATTCATTCAATGAACTCAAACGACGTTTGTGCTCAGCACCTATATTGACAACCCCAGATTGGAGTAAGCCATTCCATGTGCATGTGGATGCATCCAATTATGCCATAGGATGTGTGTTAGCACAACCCACGAGTGAAGGTAACATAGATCTCCCCATAGCTTATGCGAGCAGACAGTTGAACGCAGCAAAAAGAAATTACACCACTACGGAACGAGAAGGATTAGGGATGATCTACACAGTAAAGAAGTTCAGACACTACTTGTTGGCCAACAAATTCAAGTTCTTTATAGATCATCAAGCCCTATTGTATTTAGTCAACAAGCCATGTAACATAGGATGACTAATACGTTGGTTTCTATTACTCATGGAGTATGATTTTGAAGTCGTAGTTAGGAAAGGAAAGACACATGTCAGAGCTGACCACCTTTCAAGGAATAGTGGATGAATTACCCGATGCATACTTGTTTAACCTTGAGATAGCACCAGAATGGGCTAAGCTGATAGTCCCTATTCTCACATACGGACCCAAAAATCCTAGGATAAAGATCCAGGAAGGAGAGATTACCAAATCTCAAAAATATCACATAATAGCAGGAAGTATATATAAACAGGATAATCAAAAGATTCTTGCTTGTTGTGTAGATGAATGAGAACATGCGAATTGGTTGCAATTAGCACACATAGGTGCATTAAAGCAACATCATTCGAAACATCGTACTTTGCAGACTCTGCATAGACTAGGAGTATATTGGCCTTCAATGGAAGCAGATGTCTACAAGTTGTGTAAAGAATGCCATGCTTGTTGTGAAAGACCACCAGTAGAACATGCTACATTATATCACGTGTCTCTCCACCAGACTGGAGTGAACCTTTAGTGACATACTTGACGACGAACACATTCCCTCAAGGAATGACTTTAGCGCGGCAACGAAGTCTAGAGCAGGAAGCTCAAGACTATTCACTTATTGGCGATAATCTATACAAAAGAGGAAGAGACGGATATTTAAGACAATGTGTTCATGAAAGCGATTACTTGAGCGTACTAGAGACTGCACACCAAGGTGTTGCAGGAGGTCACTTTGGACCGGATAGGATAATTAAAGCCATCCTCTTTGCAGGATTATGGTGGCCCACTCTTCACATGGATGCTCATACCTATGTAAAGAGATGTGATGTGTGCCAAAGAACTCAATTTCGTACTCGCAGAGACGAAATGCCATTGAAACCCATGATGGGCGGACGTGCATTTTCTAAGCGGGGTATAGACTTTGTAGGACCCATTAACCCCCCTGTAAAAGGTACACATGCGGAATACATTATTGTTGCCACATATTATCTCACCAAATGGGTAGAGGCAAAAGCCACGAAAAAGAATGAGGCACACACCACTGCAAAATTCTTATTTGAAAATGTCTTTATGAGATATGGATTTCCTATAGAGTTAGTGAGCGATTGAGGAACTCACTTTCTAAACCAAGTCATTGAATATTTGTTACAGGATTTTATGGTGATTCACAAGAAATCCGCACCATATCATCCTCAGGCCAATGGTGAGGCTGAAAGCACTAACAAGATCCTTTGTAACGTACTGACGAAACTTGTGAACAACAAACGTTCAGATTGGGACAAACAGTTACACCACACTGTTTGGGCATATCGAGTGGCCTACAAGACCGTACTCAATGCAACTCCCTTTCAGATGGTTTTTGGTCAGAATGTTGTGCTTCGTTTGGACTTCTTGATACCGACCCTTAAGGTTGCACAAGAACATCAGTGGACCCGCCATGAATTATCAGCAAGAATAATGGACTTGGAACGATTAGGAGAAACCAGGCTAAAAGCAGGAGCAGGAATATACGCGGCAAAGAAGCGACAGAAAGCATATTTTGATGCACATGTGAAAGATAAAGGCTTGAAAGAAGGAGATTTAGTTCTAGTATATACGCTGAAACAGCACGCACGGAAGTTAGAAAAGCGAGGTTATGGACCTATGATCATCAACAGACTCTCGACAAGTGGAGCAGTACAGTTAGCCACTTTAGAAGGAGATATAATGCCTAATTACATTAGTGGCTGTAGAGTCAGGTTATACCAAGAACCTCTTACTGAGGATATGCTTAGACGACTCACGTTGGCAAAGAAGCGTAAGGAGGAAGAAAATAGAATACGAGCTGAAGCTCAGGCAGAAGCTATAGAACGCATTAAGCGCATGAAGTTAAGAAGACAAGGACAAGGGAGAGAACATTATAACCATCTGGAAACATCACCCAGATATCCCATGGCCATGTGTCAAGTAAAGTCAACCACTCATCCTAGCATAGTGGACAGGAGACCATTCATTACAGTCAGGCTAGAGCACGGCAACCCTTGCCAAGAGCTCAGGGCTTTAATTGACTTAGGTGTTGCGACTAGTGCGATTAGATGGTCCCGCTATAAGGATTCCGGAATAGAAATGTGGCCAATTGAGGCATACCTCATAGGGCTAGGAGGCATGGAAACCCCTTGCATGGGTGAGGTGGACCTTCCTATCCTCATAAACAAAGTGACCTTGACAGTGAAACTACTAGTGTGCCATGACGACGACCTGATAGAACCCCTAATCCTTGGCCAAGATTGGCTATACAATCACTCAGTGGACCTAAATCTTAGACAAGGCTCCTTGCAGATTGGAACCTTAGATCAGAAGCGAGTGATACCGCTTGACTTCCCTAACGGCTGTTTGCCTGAAGTACGCGACCCTAGACCCTATGAAATGCATGCGACGGAAGACCAGAAGATCTTTGGTCAGATCAGTCACGTTACGTCTACACCAACCCACGCGGGCTTGGCGATGGATAATTGTCAATCAAAAGGACGTTAGGAGATTTTCCCTTGGGCTTCCTGCAAACTAGAAGGGGTAACCACCCAACAGATGGGTCAAATGGGCACAATCAGCGGATAGATGGGGACGATTGCAGGTCAGGTGGACTTCATCAGCGTCCACATGGGCAAAACACCCTGCGGTGCCCATCCTTCCACACTTACTGCGGACTGGCCTAGATTAAAAGTACAAAACGAAGCACTTCCTAATGGGCAGGTTTCACAAGTGTTGGACCTCCCTTCTTTTCCAAAGCAGAGTGTCCATCCGACCTCTCAACCTCAACCACAAAGGAGTCAACCACTACGAAGGAACCCAGACCGACGACAACATCAAACGACACAAGGAAGAAAGCTGCAATCTCGGTATCATAAAGCAAGAGGCACAAGACAAATATGGGTGCCAAAAGGACAGAAATCACCAACAGATTTCAACAACGCAGACAATGACAAGAAGAAGTCAAGGCAGAAGCAAAAACAGTATCCAAGATCTACTCAACCTTCTTCTACGACTACAAACATTCGACTAATTTGGATCGCCAAGAAGTACCTTACGAACCGACCAACACCCACGCAGATTTGGTTACCCAAACAGTGTATTATAGCTCAACCCTCAAGCCTTGTAATAATCCTCAGAAATCTTTTCAACCCTCCATACCACCAAATCCGATATCATCTTTTGTCCCTCCGCAAAAACCTATCACCCGATCACAAACTCTTAGGAAGTGGATACCGAAACGTATCCAGAAGTCTTCTACTAACCCTTTGTCTAACATAACTACCACCCCGACTAATCTACAACCTTGTAATAACTCATTCATAACTGAACCTTGTATAAATCCACACACTATAACCCAACATCACCTGTAATAACACCTCATTAAGCAATGTAGGCATTATCTGAAAACATATAGGTGTCTAGAGACCTGCATTAGCTCTGCAAAAAATCATTGCATCAATCACTTCACAGCACTTGGCTACACGAGATACACATTGGCTATGGAAAGGGATTGCGGTCTCACCTTAATGGGATCATAATTAATTTCCATACTAATGTGCTAATCTTTTGTAGCAGATCTTTTCCATTAGCACGACAATCATCATGCAAACCGAAGAAGGACCATCAGAAGTAGGCCCCAGCGCACCTGTAGCACCTATCGGTGTTTTACTCGTAGAGTCCCATCCGACGACTCCACCGCCAGAATTCCAAGGATTCCCAGGACCCATGCCTATCGACGACCCTCCTCGAGGCTATACTGAGAAGATTCATCGCAATTCTCATTGGTTTCAAGGGCTGGCAGGACCATTGTCGGATGCTGAGTTTATATTTGAGGTTAATTTGACTTTTGATGACCGTACCTGGGGCAAATATCAGTTTCTCTCAAGAGAGTTTGAAGGGCTAAAGAACACACAAGACTTAACACATGTTTGGGCAAGAGCCGGCTTCAACAGAGTATTTCAGTGACCCTTTGCCTAAACCTGACTTCTATAGATGCTATTATTTAATCACCACTTTGATAGCTTCGGAGAACAAGGACCTGCCAGGCACCTTCATCCTGCCATCCTTAGTGAACGATCCACCATATAAAAGATTTTATCTTTCTAAAGATCTGATTCGAGCTGCCATCAAGATTCATGGAACCCACACACCCACAGAGCGAGAAAGGTTAGTTCTAGACCCTATGAAACGTGGGGAGAAGCTCCACCTCCTTAATGTCAATCCGCGAAAGAGATAGGAGTGATATGAACATCGTGAATGTGAGATGAAGTGCGAGTGAATGTGAGAAGCATAGAGATGCACACACACATACACACACACTACGAAGAGACAAGCAAGACACAATGGAAGGTGAGAATGTTACAAAGTGGGAAGAGATTTCAGCGATCACACCTGAGCTTTCAAAACCACTACGGATATGTATGTAGCATTTTACTTTCCCCGCTCAGGACAGATTCACAATGCCTCACAAACGAATATGGTTTGGTTTGTATTTATCTTGTATTGGACCCCAGATAGTTGATCTTTCTAGCTAGATCATTGATCAGATGTATTTAGCACAACATAGATGGGAAAGAAAGAAAGTCATCAATGGATGCTGCGCACTGACTAGAATCGTATATATGTGCTTAGCTTACGATTTACCTATCGAGCGAGCAATGACAAGTGAGGAGCTGAAAGCCTTCAAGGGAACAACAAAGAAAGCTAGGAAGCCTAGCAAAGGAAGGGCAGGAAAGCGAATGAGAGGAACTATCCCCTGCCTTCAGGTGCCAGAATCACCCTCACCACAACCATCTCCAGAGCAGTCTCTGACAGAAGCCACTCCAACAGTACAACCTATTCGTATACGGTTATCAAGACCAGTTGTAACGGAAGGCACTACCAGCACAATCACTACTCAAGCAGCCACAGTCCCAGGACCTACCACCACTACAGCAGAAGTTCCCACCACTATTGGTGCGGAAGCTTTCTCTTTTTCGATACCCCATTTAGAAGCAGAACAAGCAAATACCACATTTGATTTTGAGATGCAGGACGTATTTTCAAGTGAATTTCAGTTTTCAGAAGGCGAGATCTTCTCTCAGGAATATGAAAGGCCTAGCTACCCTACCACACCGCGAGATCAACCACAAGGACAAGTAGTGTCTAGTTCCGAGGAAGAAAGAACAGAGACAGATGAAGACGAGGGCGATGACAAAGCCAGTCAGGGAACTCATGAATCCCAAGAACATGTGCAAACAAACAAACAAGGACAACAAACGGACACCCAAGGTGACACGAGCACACACGAAGAAGAAACCTTCGAAGCAGCAGCTTATACACTGTCCATCAAAAAGTTATACCGTACTATGGAAAAGGTTTGGGCGCGCAAGAAGTTGACTGACGAAGAGAGCCAAACACTAATAGAACAAGAACTTGTCTCGGGCGGGTTCAAAGAAGTATACATCAGAGGTTTCAGAGAGCTTGTTAAATCAGTTGGACCCACTGAAGCCTTAAGATATTTGCAGAGGAAACCGCTATCGCAGTATGATCCTCGCAGTATCCGCCTACTAACCAAGCCTGGCGAATACATTAGTGTACCCACCGGTGGTCAATCGTCAGAACAGGCCAGGGAAGCACGTCTTGTCCTTGAAAGATCTTTGGCAGAAGAATCCATCCTTGTAGACTCCCCACCCCGTGCTACTACTATACATACCTCCACAGTTACCGAAGTACTTGTCACCCCAAATGCTCCTCCTTCACCTCCCATCCATCCAGTCTCCCCCATACACCCCCCTTCTCCCAGAACAACATCCTCTTTCTCCGGTGGAGTAGCAGAAGTCGTCCTTACTCCCACTCAGCCCACAATTCCCGCAACCACTCAACCTAGTCTACCCCCTAACACATCCACCTTTCTATCCAACCCATTTCTCCATCCATCTTTTCCATCCTTCCCCACACCTCCAAGACCCCTTTTCCCATTCCCACCTCCATTAACCTTCTCCCCAGTCTCACCTCCCCGACCCACCGTAACCCCTCTTTCCCCTTTCCACCAAGCCATCCAAGATGTAATAAAGTAAGTTGGTGATCTAGGGATCCGATTGGTTCAGACAGATCTGAAATCGGCTTCCGTTTGGTCATTCGTTTGTGTGGCCAAAGATCTCGAGTCTAGACTTACTGGTAGGTCATTTACTCTTGTAACCAAGTAATCCACTTAGCCTAGTGGTTAAGACTCAAGGGTGTGAAGGACGAGGTCTTGGGTTCAATCCCCATGGGATACATGGGAAGAGTATTTTGCCCAAAGATCTCTAGAACCTTCTAGAAGCATCCCATTGGACACTTGGCGCACATGCAGTTACATGGCTGACACTTGGATGATTAGCATTCACCTGCCCAAGAAGGTAGTTCCCTTGAGAGAGCTATATATAGAGGCATTTGGTTGGGAGGAGAGTCATTCATTCATGAGCAATTTCTGTCGCTACGCTGTTGCATTGGTATCAGAGCCATCTCCATAGCTTTCATCTTCTTGCTCGGACTTTTGACGTGCGAATTCTGCCCCCGCCCGCATTAAGATGCTTGTCGAAATCATTCTCATGCTTTAGTTTAGAGCAAAAGAGTAATAAAAGGAGTATATCATCTCTGAAGTGTTTGGCGAAGGAATCGAACTCCCGCCCCTCAGGTGAGAGGGCGCTTCCTTATCCACGGAGAGAAGCGCCGTTCGTGCTATTCTTTATGGAGCAGATCGTTATACAATCATCGGTTCGCTGAGGGAGGTTTCATCGAAGAAGATCCAAAAGAAAATATTCTGGTGAAGCAGAGGGTGATCGAACCCCCGTCCCCCCGATTGGAGCACGCTGCTCTATCTAGAAGAGCATCACCGTCGGCGTGAAGATATAGCAGAAGTACTAGCTGAACTCCTGAAGAAGCTCTCAAATAGGGGCCAAAAAGGTTGATCCTCTCTACTGCACGTCCGCGGGTGATCGAACACGAGACCTGCTTAAGCGAGCGTGTCCGCCTATCCATTACCCCACAACAGTACACGGGAGTACTGCTGAGAAGGTAATTAATTTCTCTTAATTCGCGCTGAAGCAGACATCTTCACCCGGCCAAAAAAGCTGAACTACCATCGGGAGGGCGCCGGGATTCGATCGCACGACCTTGCAGAGAAACTTCAGGGCTTTATCCACTGAAGTAAAGGTTCTTCGTGATTTCATTCTCTGCATAACATATACAAGTTGAATTAAATCTCTGCTCTGCTAATCCCGAGCCGAAATCATCTCATTTTGATTAACCTTTGGAGTTTGCTTATTTCCCATCCGAACTCGAGTACATTTCTGTGGTGGTCCAAGCTGTAGAAAGCTAAAAGTTCGAGTAAAGTTCAACAGAAGTGGAGCTGTGGAGTGAAGATCTGGAGGCCTATCTTCGTCATAATTCTAGCACTTTCGGCTAGAATCAAGTCGACCTCAACGGACCAAATCATCAGGGACGATTTCTTGTGATATTCTTGCATAGCTCTTTTGATTTTGTTGCACACACTTCTTGCGTTAGGAATACTTAGTAAGTTTAATAACGCTTTGTGTGCGATGGAGGGGACTTCTAGCCACGTTTCGTTTACAAGTACTACTAGTGCGTCCATGTATGTTTCCATTCCTATGTTAGTAACATCCTCATTCATGACTAGACCACCAATAGTTGCACGTGCATTGCATTCATCTGCACCTATGGTTTCAAATACTAGTCATGCGTCTGATGCATCTAAAATAGAATCAGCGATTGTAGCATTAGACGTTGAGGATTCTGCGAGAAAAGGGGAAACAAACACTACTTTAAATGAGAGGAAAGATATGGAAAGTAGGATGTTGCTAGTTGAGCAAAAGCTTGGACAGTTGTCCAGCATTCCGGATGAGGTTGCAGTACTCCGTCAATCTGTTGATGGAATCCAGGATCACCTTAAGGCCATTCTGAACTTACTTCAGACGCCTAAGGATATCAGTAAGACTATTTTAGGTAGTCACACAGATACGATCGCAACTTCACCGATGTCTGTTAGGATGGAAAAGGATAAGGAATTATCCTCTCCCCAAATAGACATGTTTCCTTTAGCGGGAAGTATGAGCCGTTTGAGTCTAGCGTCTTCTACTCCCTTGTGCGTTGCTTCGGTAGGTATGTTAGAAACTCATAACCGCCCTGTGGATCTTTCCTTGGGAAAGGAGATCCGTCCTCCTTATTTCTCTGGAGAGGATAAGGATAGGAATAAGGACGCGGTTTTGACTTTCTTAGAGAAATGGAAAGATGTCCATGAACTCAAACATACCCCGGATCATGTGAGAGTAGTAGAAGCCAGTTTGTCGCTAGGACCGAAAGCTTATACATGGTGGATGAGTCTCTCTGAGACTCACAAGAAACCCACCACTTGGAATGAATTTTCCCATCTTTTCAAGAAAGAGTTTCTCCCCGAGAATGAGGAGGAACGCAATTGGGAAGCTTGGGATAAAATTCAGCAGAAGGGTAGACCGCTATTGGTGTATATTTCAGAATACAGAGATGTAATTCTGAAGTTAAAGAATTTAGATGACTTCCATCGACTTCGCGGCTTTGTCAGAGGACTTAACCAGCGAATTCGTAATGAAGTTAAGAGACATGCGCCTAAATCCCTTGAAGAGGCGATTAAGGTCGCACAGATTTATGAGGACAATTCACGCTTGGATGTCACGCAGGAAAGCAGTTATTCCCAGAAGAATAACTTTAAGCGTAAGGGTAAAGGGACTAGATCTAGTGAAAGGGTGTCTAAGAAACCTCGTGTTTTTAGACACATCCTTTCTCCAGAAGATCATGATAAAGCGCAAAAAGAAAACTTGTGCTTTAAATGTCTTAAGCCTGGACATCGAAGCCGTGCCTGTCCAGTCGGAAGAGAAAGTAAGGGAAAGGGTAAGCAGCAAATCCATCTGATTCAATCTTTGAACTTGGATGCAAATTCAAGTGCAAAGAAGGTTCAGATTATGCACTGCGACAGTACCCATTCATGTCAAATCTCCAAAAACATGTGGCAACCTCAAGAGTTTGGTCCACATGATTTGGTCAAGTTGCATGGATCAGTAAAAGGTCACACCATCCGGATAATGGTGGATGACTCTGCTACGCATAATTTTATCAATTATGCGTTAGTAAAAAAACTGGCTCTTCCTCAGGAACCATCGCCTCATAAATACATTGTCTCCATGATGCACGGTCAAGACACCCGTGTTTGGGACACAATGATTTGTAATTTGGAACTAGAAATCCAAGGATTTAAAGACACCTTGGACTTCCAAATAATGAATATGGATCGGGTAGATCTCGTTTTAGGGAGAGAGTGGCTATGGAGTCTAGGTCCTTCATTGACCAGGTGTTATTTTACAAATACTTTGGAATTCCAGCGTGACGGAATTGTGTACAAGATCAAGGGTGAGCATGATGTTCCAAGTATCCCTTTGATATCATACACTGAACTACAGAAACTTGTAAATAATGAAGCCAGGACCCAAGCTTTTCTTGTCCTTGGCACAGATGTAACAGATTCTGATAATATAAATCAAGTTTCTTATGTCTCGTCCTTTATTCCTCGAGAAGTTTATGTTAAATTTAACAATTTAATGAAGGAATTTAAAGATGTGTTCCCTAAGGAACTCCCCTACGGCTTGCCACCCTCTCGTGGAAACATCGATCACAGCATAGATCTGTTTCCGGGTACCAAGCCAAAATTTCAAAACCCATACCGCCTCCCCTATGTCCAAAATCAAGAGGTGGAAAATCAAATCCAAGAGTATTTGGATAAAGGATTTATCCGCCCAAGCCAGTCTCCATGGGCAGCACCCATCCTTCTAGTGAAAAAGAAAGATGGAACTATGAGGCTGTGTGTAGATTATAGGGCGTTAAACAATCTTACGATAAAGAACAAGTATCCCATGCCACTAGTCGAAGATCTTTTTGATAGTTTAAAGGGAGCTACAATCTTTTCTAAGATTGATTTACGCCAAGGTTATCATCAGATCAGAATCAAAGTTGATGATATTCCTAAAACAGCCTTTCGAACAAAGTTTGGCCACTACGAGTTTTTAGTGATGCCGTTCGGGTTGACAAACGCACCCGCAACATTTATGACTTTGATGAATCAAGTGCTTAAGCCGTATTTGGGAAAATTTGTTGTAGATTTTCTTGATGATATTCTGATCTACAGTAAAGATCATGAAAGTCACTTAGAGCACTTGAAAAAAGTTTTTCAACTTCTTCGCGATAATAAACTTTACGGTAAAGAGTCAAAATGTGAATTCTTTACCCCAGAAGTAAAGTATTTAGGTCATATTATTTCCGCGGAAGGAATCAAAGTTGACCCTGAAAAGGTCCAAGCGATTCTTGAATGGCCTGAGCCCAAGACGGTTCGAGAACTACAAAGTTTTCTCGGATTGGCAGGATATTATCGGAAGTTTGTGGCTGGATATGCCAAGATTGCAGTACCTTTGACGGATCAACTCAAAGGGAAGCATCAAAAGTTAAATTGGAAAGAAGATCAAGCAAAGAGTTTTCAAGATCTTAAACTTGCTTTAGCATCGGCCCCGGTTCTACAGATCATAGATCCGAACAAGCCTTTCCAATTAGAGACAGATGCAAGTTCATCTGCAGTAGGAGCAGTACTAAGCCAAGATGGTCGACCAATAGCTTTCGAGAGTAGAAAGCTAAGTCCTGCTCAGCAAAACTACTCTACCTATGAGCGAGAGATGTTCGCTATTATAAATGCTCTAAAGAAATGGCGCCATTATCTATATGGATCAAAGCTGACCATAGTTTTTGATCAAGAGAGCATAAAGTGGTTTGCAAACCAACCTGATCTTAGAGGTAGAAAAGCAAGATGGGCCGAACAGTTACAAGAGTTCGATTATGAGCTCAGGTACAGAAAAGGAAAGTTCAATGCAGTGGCAGACGCCTTAAGTCGGATGCCTATGTTGAACAATCTAAGTTTTGTACAAATTCAAAGTGAATTTATTTCAACTTTGAAAGGAAGCTGCAAAGAGGATCCAAGCTTCAGTCAAGCATGGAAAGCAGCTGAACAAGATAAACAAACTGAAGCAAGTACTTCTGAGAGAAAGTTTAAACACTATTCTCTCCAAGATGAATATTTGCTTTATAAAGGTAAGGTTTGTGTCCCAAGTAGAATGGACATACGAAATCAAGTACTTTTCGAATGCCATGATGCTCCAAGTGCAGGACATCCTGGTATTAACCGAACCTATGAGTTAGTGAAAAGACATTTTTATTGGCCTAGTTTGCATCGAGATGTGCAAAACTATGTGTCTAAGTGCCATAAATGTCAAGTCAATAAGTTTGAACGACTTAAAGTTGGAGGATTGCTGCATCCTTTGGAAATTCCCAAAGGAAAGTGGGAAAGTATTTCCATGGATTTCATTTCTGGATTACCCCGCACTCAGAAGGGCTTTGATTCAGTCTGGGTTGTAGTTGATCGATTGACTAAACTTGCTCAGTTTATACCAGTCAAGACTACTTATAAGACTCCAGAACTTGCAAAAATATTTGTAAATCAACTTTATAGACTCTATGGTCTTCCAGTAGACATAGTTTCTGATAGAGATGCTCGATTTACAAGTCATTTTTGGCGAGCAGTCTTTAGTAGACTTGAAACTAAACTAAGTTTAAGTACAGCTGAACATCCCCAGACGGATGGACAGACAGAGAAAGTCAATCAGATTTTGGAAGACATACTTAGAGCTTATGTTACTTCCAAACAGACTGATTGGGAAGATTATCTTCCTTTAGCTGAATTTGCCTATAATAGTGCCAAGAATACATCAACTGAATTTAGCCCATTCATGTTAATGTATGGTTTCCAGCCTAGGTCTCCTTATGCAGTGGGACTTCATAATGAACGAGTTCAAGCAGCTCAAGAGTTTCTTCAAGACATGAACTTTAAGCTCAAGTTAGCTAAAGAAAACTTAAAGAAAGCTCAAGATCGTGCAAAAGCTTATGCCGATCCAAAGCGAAGAGATGTTACTTTTCAGGTTGGCGATCAAGTTTATCTTCGTATTCCTGAAAGATCGGAAAAGTTCAAGACTGGTCAATGCGCCAAGTTGTCGCCTAGATATTGCGGTCCTTTTCCAATCACCAAGAAAGTTGGTTTGTGGGCTTATGAATTACAACTTCCAGATGATAGTTGGATTCATCCAGTGTTCCATGTTAGCCGACTTAGGAAGAGTCTAACAGATTCAGATAATCTAGTTGGACATCAAGTCATACTTCCTATTCCAGTAAATGAAACAGTTCCTCATGAACCTGAAAGGATACTTCGCACCCGAGATAAACGTACAAGAAGCCACTTGTATGAAGAGTGCTTAGTAAAATGGAAGGATGGAACTGAAGAAAATTCAACATGGGAAAAAGTTTCCACAATCCAACGACATTTTCCAGCTTTCAAGTTTTAAGTTGGTCCCAAATAAAGAAGGTTTTCTACTTTCAAGTTTTTAGTAGATAAACCGATCATGTTCTTCAAGATCTAGAATATGATAAGGTTTTTTACTTTCAAGATCTAAGTAAATAACCTGTTTGAATGAATGCATGTTCTTCAAGTTTTAGAACATGAGGCTCGGGGGTTGCCTACAGTATATATAGCTCTAATTTTCGAGGACGAAAATATTTTCCAAGGGGGGAAGAATGTAATAAAGTAAGTTGGTGATCTAGGGATCCGATTGGTTCAGACAGATCTGAAATCGGCTTCCGTTTGGTCATTCGTTTGTGTGGCCAAAGATCTCGAGTCTAGACTTACTGGTAGGTCATTTACTCTTGTAACCAAGTAATCCACTTAGCCTAGTGGTTAAGACTCAAGGGTGTGAAGGACGAGGTCTTGGGTTCAATCCCCATGGGATACATGGGAAGAGTATTTTGCCCAAAGATCTCTAGAACCTTCTAGAAGCATCCCATTGGACACTTGGCGCACATGCAGTTACATGGCTGACACTTGGATGATTAGCATTCACCTGCCCAAGAAGGTAGTTCCCTTGAGAGAGCTATATATAGAGGCATTTGGTTGGGAGGAGAGTCATTCATTCATGAGCAATTTCTGTCGCTACGCTGTTGCACAAGACAACCCCTCTGTAAATTACTCCTCAACCTTTGTAAATCCTGTATTTACAACCACACACTTACCCACGATCACACCACTATTCACAGTCACCGCACTCGACACCACATCCAGCGATATGGATATATCACCACCCACCGCACCACCACTCACTTCATTCGCGGCACAACCATACATAAGCACACCACAATTTTCCACAATCACCACAGCATCCACTTTCCCACCCCCTTTTCCCTTACCCCTTGCATCAACACCCACTCACACTGCAACTGCATCTGCACTTAGCACATCACTAATCTTATCACCCACCATCGATGCGGCATTTCAACAGATGTTTACATGTATGACTCAAGTGCGCAATGAGTTTACATCTTTAGGAACGAATTATCAAGCGCTACAAAAGACAACGAATGATCTACAATCGAAGCTTAACTCATTGTCTATTGAGAATGCCTCACTGAACACCCGATATCAAGAACTACGCGAGGCTTATCACAAGCTGGAACTAGAAAGTGAAGAGAAAGCCAAAGAGGCCACTGCTGATCTTGACAATTTGTTAAGGGCCTAGACAGTTCACAATGTGATGCTTACACGGAACATGGGCTTACTCAGAAGACACCTAGCAGTAGCAAAGGAAGAGAACCAGCGGCTACAAGAGCAGAGCAGAGAAAATTTAGAAGCTGCTCTCGATCACCCAGACCAACCATTAAGTCCTAGCTGGTTCAAGGCAGCGCCCTCCGAATCAATGAAAATGTTGCTCGATGATCACATCAGATTGCTCGATGAATACGATTGAATGAAATAAGAATATCAAAAGCTGAAGGAAGATCATAAGCTACTCTAGCTCAAAGCACCTGCAACACAAGGACTACCAGCAACACAAGGATTACCAGCTCCTGCGGACCCATCTCCTGACATAGAAAAACCTTTTTCTTAATTTCTAGCTCCATTTTGTGCAAGCCGAGGAGTCCTCGAGCTTGAGGAGCTTAGGTAGAATGAGCGTATCAATTTTGGTTATTTTTAGACACCGTTTACCCCTTCAAATAGCATCTAGGACCTATTTTTTAACTATGCCGGTCACTAGATGTGAAACCGGTCAAAACTAGTCTAGAAACTATAAAAAGAGCTAGAGAGCTCATTTTTGAGGTTAGCTTGTGTGAGTAGAGAAGAGCTTAGAGCTATTTTGAGCTTGTAAGAGTGTTCTTGAGTAATAGAGTTGATTTCTCACCTTCCATTGTGTCTTGCTTGTCTCTTCGTAGTGTGTGTGTATGTGTGTGTGCATCTCTATGCCTCTCACCTTCACTCTCACTTCATCTCACATTCACGATCTTCATATCACTCCTATCTCTTCCGCGGATTGACATTAAGGAGGTGGAGCTTCTTAACGTGGTTCTCACCATTGTGCTAGAGCAACAAACTACTAGGAACTTTTATTTTGCTATCACTAGTGAATGATCCCTCTTATAAGAAATTGTATCTCTCAAAAGACCTCATTCAAGCTGCCCTAAAGATCCATGGCACTCAAACACAAACAAAAAGAGAAAGGCTCATTCTCGAGCCTATGAAAAGAGGTGATGTTTTGAAGTGGGCACACATTTTTGCCATCACACCCAAATTATCAAAGCCATTGCATATTTGCATGCAAAATTTTGCTTTCCGTGCACAAGATCGCTTCATTATTCTACAGAAACGCATCTGGTTTGGTTTATATCTAGCCAATACAAGCCCTCAAACAATGGACCTTGCTACATGGATTCAAGATCAGTTGTAATTAGCACAACAAAGATGGGAATGCAAGCATGTCATCCATGGATGTTGTGCTCTCACAAGAATAGTCTACATGTGTTTGACCTATGACTTACCAACTGAACGTGCCATGACTAGTGAGGAGGTAAAACGGTTTAAGGAAACTACTAAGAAGGCATGCAAATCCAGTAAGGCCATAGCAGAAATGTGTATAAGGGGCTCAAATCCATACCTATAGATCCCAAAGTCGCCCTTCCCTCAACCATCACCCCACCAGTCTCCCACTGAACCTCCTGCACCTATGCCTCCGATCCGCATTGACCTATCACATCCCATAGTAATTGAAGGCACCACCAGTACTGCAGTACTCACTCCGAAAGCCACCACTCAAGCAGCTATCGTAGAGGTCGGAGAGATTCCCACCACCATTGGTGTGGATGCATTTACTTTTCCCATACCTAATCTCAAGGTAGAACCTAGCAACACTACATTTGATTTTGAAATGCAGGACACATTTTTGAGTGAATTTTAGTTTTCAAAAGGACAATTTTTCTGACAAGAATATGAAAGGCCAAGTTACCCAACTACACCACCTGATCAGCAATGAGAACAAATAGTGTCCACTTCAGACGAAGAAGACCACAGAGTAATAGATGATGAAGATGCTGACAATGAAGCCAGCCAAAATAGTCTAGACTCATAGGATGATGCCTAGCATGATGAGCAAGAGCAGGAAATTGAAGGCTAAGGTGATACTAGCACCTACGAGGAGGACACATTTGAAGCCACAACATACACGCTGGCCATTCAGAAATTCTATCATAATATGCAAGCCATGTGGGCATGCCGACAATTATCAGAAGAGCAAAGTTAGGACATATTACAAAAAGAAGTAGCTAGCAGAGGGTTTGAAGACTCTTTCATCAAAGGTTTCAATGAATTAGCAAAGTCCATTGGCATGGTTGAAGCACTCCATTTTTTGAAGAGGAAGTCATTGTCATAGTTTGGCCTTCGACGAATATGCTTAATGTCAAAGCCAAGACAGTACATATGAGTTCCAACTGATGCAAAGTCCTCTCGTCATCCAGAAGAAGCACGATTAGTCTATGAACCCCGTACTGAATCACTACCAGTAGAAGAAACAATCATCATCGACTCCTTGTCTCAACCTTCAATGGTCATGCCCATAACCCCGATACGAATCACCACCACATCACTTGAACCTCTTTCATCTCCTATGCATTCGATTTCCCCTATAACCCCTCGCTCATCTCCATTGACTCAATTTATTTAGTGTTGTAGCAGAAGCTATCATACATCCAGTACCCCAAAAATATACCTAAAACCTTTAAACCTAGTACATCCACCCTAATTCTCCTTATTCCAATTAATCTATTCCTCACCCCTCCCAGTCCAATTCCATTACCTATATCTTCTCCCCTACACCAATTAATCCGTGACACCCACATGTGATATACTCCTTGATGTTTGTAAATCCCGTGTTCATACCCACTCACACACCCATGGTCACACCGTTATTCACTGTTAGTGCACTCGATGCCACATCAAGTGACATTGACATTTGGCCACCACAAATGACCTTCTCACTCGTATCCCCTCCTAGTCCAATTCCATCACCTATATCTTCTCCCCTACACCAATTAATCCGTGACACCCACATGTAATATACTCCTTGATGTTTGTAAATCCCGTGTTCATACCCACTCACGCACCCATGGTCACACCGTTATTCACTGTTAGTGCACTCGATGCCACATCAAGTGACATTGACATTTGGCCACCCACAACACACACACTCACGCCCACCATGTCACCACAACATCTGTGCACATCACAATTTTCCATGGTCACCCCCGCATTCACCCTCCCATTCCCCTTCCCCATTCCCCCTACATCTATAACCACACTCACATCATCTTCACTTACCACACCATTATTGTTATCACCCACTATAGACACTACATTTCATCAAATGTTTGCATGTATGACCCAAGTCAGGGATGAATTTGCCTCCCTCGGAAGCAACTATTAGGCCTTGCAACAAACCATCGTACAATTGTATGCCCAATTAAAGTCACTAACCATTGAAAATGCTTCCTTCAATGCAAATCATCAAGAGCTACGTGAGGCTTAACACTCATTAGAATTGGAAGGTGAACAAAAGACTAAAGAAGCCATCACAGATGTCAAAAACCTTCTGCATTCCTAGATTGTCAAAAATGCCACATTAACTAGGAATATGGGACTTTTAAGGAGACATCTCACAACAATCAAAGAGGAGAACTAAAGATTACAAGAACAGAATCACGAAAACTTAGAAGCAGCTTTGGATCAACCTGAAGAACCACTCAATCCCAGTAGAATTAAAGCAATACCCTTAGAGATGATGCAGTTATTTTTAGAATATCACGCACGTTACTCGAAGATTATGATGATCAATGAAGAATATCAACAATTTAAGATCGAAAACACTACTCTACGACTACAAGCACCTACCAAACCCCCAACTATCCAAGAGGTCACACTACCAAAAATTCTAGAAGAACTCACTACCTTACAGGCATGTGTACTCGATCTCCAAGCTTAGGTGGCAACTTAATCTGCACCCCCTAGACTGAAATCCCCTCTAGAGATTCTTGTTGATGAAGAAACCATTTCTATTCTAGTGGAGGATACTTACGAAGAAGCATATGAACTACAACTACCGCCCGACGGACAAGTCACAGAAGAAGGGCAAGATACTTTTGAACTCCCCACTCCAACATGGCTCAAATCAGTTAAAGAGCTTAGGCAAACCCACTCTGCATGGGTAGAGGCACAATTCCATGCGATGGCCCTGATAGAAGAATGCATACTGTAATCGTCATATTTTGCTCAATTGGCACCCTACATGTACATATCCATCAATGAACTTCAATACAAACCATATTTTATATACATGGTAGAATTTTAGTTGGCCATTGAAAAGGAAACTGGGAAGAAACTCACTCATGCCACTTAGTTCGAGCCATAAGACCTACCCGTAGAGGTGAAAAAAGGTAAAATCTTTCAACCAAATTGGCACATGGAGCTTTTACAAGAATATCCAGAAATGATGCATACATGGACCAAGGCCCCACTACACTTAAAGTACAATCTGTGCTGGGGTCTAGTGCCACAATGTCGCTCCTAGACTGCATTTGCTATTAAGGTTCAAAACAATAAGTACTACCAGGATTGGTTGAACTATCCCTATCTAGCACCACCACATGGCCCTCCAACAGTTGGATACATGATGGCAACCATCCACCACTGGCTCCCTGGCCTTCATCGCATGACTGATGTAGCTACGAAGATGACCATTAAGATATTTGACATGATGCAAACCATATTTAAAATCTTTCCTAGAGTCAAAGCACCACACGTCAACACACCAAGTTTCAAGCATGGCAATGGAGACCTTGCATATGACATGAGCACAATGGCATCCATACGGCTATGTTACGTTTGGCATTGTCGGATCAAGGACCTACCTTCTTGCTATAAGATGACTTTTGAAGAAATGTTTACGATAAGATTTCGGGAATATCACTCTGAAGTCTTCATAAGTCGACCGACACACCTACTGCAGTTGTTTGCCTATGAACAACTGATGTAGTCTACCCATTACTGGCTCCCACCCCTAGATGAACCCCAGACAAACCCTAGACCATTAATTGGGAAAAATTAGAAGCTAATCTTGCACAGGGAATTTGCATCACTGAGTGCACCCTTGCGTAGGGCCTCTTGCAAAACTACATTACACAGACCCCATCACAAGGATCTATCAGAGATGATAGACGCGAGAAGGAGGGGGTGTTGGCAGTACATCGAGCGGTAGTCAAAGGCATCGACGCAAAGGAAGTATGTAAAGATAGAAGTGCAGTGATTCGCGGGGAGCCATACAGTCATTTTTTTTTTCAAAGAAATAAACTTGATATTACTTTTTCAAAACTCCAAATAGTGTTCTTCATCACTTTTGTAATATATGTATCATAAAACACACAATTTTGTATTTAGTAGCTCCATTTTGTGTAAGCTAAGGAGTCCTCAAGCTTGAGGAGCTTAGGTAGAATGATCATACCAATTTTGGTAATTTTTAGACTTCATTTGGACCTCCAAATGTTCCAAGAACCTATTTTTTAACTATGTCGAGCACTAGGTATGAAACTCGTCAAAACTAGTCTAGAATCTATAAAAAGAGCTATAGAGCTCATTTTTGAGGTTGGATTGTGTTGGCTAGTGTGAGCTTACAACTAGATTAATCTTGTAATAGTGTTATTGAGCAATAGAGTCTACTTTCTACCTTCCATTGTGTCTCGCTTCTCTCTTCCTTGTGTGTGTATGTGTGTGTGCATTTTCATGCTTCTCACCTTCACCTTCACTACTTCATGCATTCATGATCTTCATATCACTCCTATCTCTTCCACAGATTGACATTAAGGAGGTGGGGCTTCTTAACATGGTACTTACCATTGTGCTAAAGCAACAACGAGGGATTTGTCCATCGCAATTGGTAGACCACAATGGATAGATTTTTCCATCGCAATCGACAACCATATCAATTGTGATAGATAGCCTTTTTCCACTAAAATTAAGGTTTTTAATTTTTACATATTTTGAGCTAAATTTTGGCATTTTTGTCAAGCCCTTGGGGATTTTGGAATTCCTTGGTAAGGCAAAGGCTTGTGAATAATTGAATCACACTTGAGGAGCTTACTTCCTTGGCATTGGAGCATTCTTCAAAGCAACAAACTTGAGGTTGGAAGAACATTAAAACCCCTGAGTTGATTCTTTAGCTCAGGATAAGTATGATTAGTGGTATTCATTAATTAGGGTTATGTTAAACATGATACAAGTATAAGAAACCCTGATTACTCAAGTGTAATTTAGAATATTGTTGTAGCAAAACCTAAAGGAAAAGGACTTAAGTGGATGGATCACATCTCAAAGTGCAATAAAAGTCAAGTATCCTGATTATATTATATGTGTCAAACAAGATTACACCAGAGAAGTTTATAAAAGAACACGTGAGTGTTACAAAATGACATTGCAACCTAGTTGTTGTTCATGACACAACATATAATTCTTGGATCCACTCTTATTCATTACCATTCCTACCTTTTTCCACTTTCTATTTAGTTTCATAAGCACTCTTGTATAGGTGTGTGAGTGCCTCACTAATGAATAAGTAAGACTCATTCTACTTTTAGTTGGGAAATCCCACATAGCATGGATTTTTCGCGTTTTGTATATAAAGAGCTCACTACCTCTCATTTGGGGGAGAGCATTCTTGGAGATAATGAGATCATACTAGTTTGTGAAATGCATGGAGAGCTCTTGTTGTCTTCATGATGTGCTCGTGTGCTTGCTCCTTTCTTGCCTCACGCTTGTGACACATTAGTTTGTTGATTAATGACATGATTATGCATGTGATTAAGCTTGTATGTGTGTAGTTAATGACACTTTCCTCTTATTTCACATGTATTTTTGTTGTTGAACTCATGCTAACGAAGCACCATTACATCTATTGAATGCTTCTCTATGAAATTCGGGTCTTGTGAGATGTTCCTTGGTTTAAAAAATATGAGTTGTGATGATACAACATCAACTGTCGTACTTGGGAGCATTGGGACTAATAAGCAAAGCTTATGAACCTTAGAGAGGTAAAAACCTAGGTTGGGATAGACAAAACACCAGATCCTCTAAATCTAGTATCAATCACACAACTAGGTCATGGGCTTAGTAGCTTAGTGATTATCCCTACGTGCTAAGTTCTGAAATGAGTGATTTAGAAATGTCCTTTAACATGGAACGACCCACACGTAGTATAGTCACTACTTATTTAGAGACACCGGAAGGTCCCTACAAGACACAATTGTAGTATATTATCCCTAACTTATTAGGTGCTCACATCTATGAGGATGGGTTGCAAAGATTAGTTGTCCATCTTAAAAACCCACATCAACCCTTCGGGCTTGAACACCTAGTGGTCAATATCAAAGAGGGTTCATAGACTGATAAGCACAAAACCATGTATAGGGTCACTAGATTACAAAAGATCATAGATGATTTCGGAAATGTAATCCTAGAGAATGAAATAGGAGACCTAGAGCAAGGAGATCTAGGACAAGAACCCAAAACTCCTCGAGTCAAATCTATCTTGAGTAGAGTGATAATACCAGAGTGGATTCCTCAGGACAACAAAAGCATAGAGTTATTCTTGAATAGGGATATGGATGAAGCCTTTTCGAGATTCAAAGTAGATCAACTTAACAAAGTAGGCTAAGTCGCTGTATACAAGTTTAAAGATCATGAGATACCAAGCAAAGTTGTCTATCTAGATAACGCGATGGAAAGGATGTTCTTGGCAAGGAAGTATGGTAGGCACACATACACTTGGAAGGGCGAATTGGTTTTCCCTCCACCTAGATCAAATGTATCTTATGATCAACAAGGAGCGGTATAATCTCACATCCATGATACCCATAAGGAAAGACCAAGAGAAAGACTTGAGGTGATCTTTGCAAACCTAGTAGGAAGAGAATGATCAAGAATGGAGACAGAAAGGATTGATCAAGAGAGGCACAAAAATATGAGACATGAAAGGGGCATGGATTAGTTTCCCTTGCCTAGGCCTAGAGAATCCCCTCGGATCTTAGGCCTACCCAATTGGTTAAAATCCATGAAGAATTACTTTGATGGTACAGGAGATCCATACGATCATGTAGTAGAATTCAGACAAGTAACGAGAGCGGAACAAGTTGATGACTTGTTCACTCAATATAATGCCTTTGTTCTAACACTCAAGAACATGGCCTTCATGTGGTTTCAACCACTACAACAAGCACTAGAGCATAACAAGATCTACCCCTATGAAAGCCCTAGTGAACCTGATTGGGAGCTAGAATATTCAAACATAATGGAAATCAACCCTAACCTTAAGCCCAAACAAGACAAATGAGGACCCAAGGACCTAGTGGACCATGCTATAGATGTCAAGAGATCACTTCATTAGAGGTTGCCCAATCCCTGCACCAGGATAGCCACAAGCACTAACCATTCAAGGATTTTTTCCTAACTACAATAAGGAGCATCTCCTAAGGGATTCTCCAAAGAATCTAGCCAGTACACAAAAAATTATACCCATTAATGTTATTGTTCTAGTGGTAGAACACTACTCTACCATTACCATCTGATCATCCTCGTATAAAACCATCACCACCTAGAGCAAGATCAATCTTAGCGGATCCTACACCCAAGGATTTAGACATGATGCTTAAGGCATATCAAGCCAACACCTAGGGAGGACCAAATGTGATGGAACATGATCGATGTTACCCTAGAGCTGACCTAGAGATCTAAAGAACTAAGCTATGTGAAAAAATGGTGAAATTGGTGCCAATCGTCTTTTCAACTGCACTAACTCAACCAAAGCACAATCGTCTTTTCAGTTGCACTAACTCAATTGATGGATTGCTAGAGAGACTAGAGAAAGCAATAGACAAATGGAAAACCAACAAAATTGCACATGAGTAATGCTAGAAGTGAAGGGATAGGTATTCCGTCAAGGAAGCTTATGCTCCTAATTCTACTAATCCTAGAATCTCTTCTTCTGTGCATCAATACTTACAAGAATTCCTTCGAGAGACTCAAGAGGAAAAATGAGCCAAGTAGAGTGAGAATCCTCCCCCCATTGAGTTAATAGATGATCTTCATGGTCCGTTTCCACAGGATATTGCTTCTATCTATGGAGAACAAGAGGATATGCAGTCTAGTGAATGGTTAGACTTTGAGTCTAATTTACTGTAGGAATTGCCTCATCTCATAGGCCCATGGGTATAAGTCTATCCATATGAGAGCACCCATGGTCATGGTAAGAAAAAGAACCTCAGTTATACCTAGAAACATAGATGTAGTGAAGAACACCGAAGTGCAATGTCATATCATTTTGTAGGAGCTACTCAAAATTAAACCAGAACTTTGGAAACACATAGCCAATCAAGTGCAAGAAGTAGCTAAAACTCATTCCTAGGTAGGACCACATAAGGCAATATCCACGATACCCTTGGATAAGATAGGTGACATGAGCGAAGGAGAAGAAGGAAATTCCTAGCTTCCTATTACCTATCAGGGCTACACAACAAAACCCATCTTAGACTCAGGCGCATGAGTTGCTATTCTACCACCTCCTTATGGAAGTGTTGGGACAAATCGGCACTTAGTCCAATGAGAAAGAAGTTGCAAATGGCAGATGGCCACATCGAGAAACCTCTAGGATTGTTGGAAGGAATAAAATTTACCACTTGTGGTGTGGAGTTTGAGCATAATTTTGCCATATGTGAATTTGAAAAAACCATGCATATGAGATGTTTTAGGTAGATCATTCATAAGACAATTGCAAATAGTGCAAGATTGGGGAACCAATGCCTTGTACTTGAAACATTTAGGAGTCACCACTAAAGGCGATCTCAATTTGTGCAAAAAATCTAGCCACAATGGACATAGTAGTCAATGAGGAATAGTGGACCCTACACTATAACAAAGATGGCTATGATATTTCAATCTTCATGATAGAACGGTTATTGAAGAATGTGAACCTAGTGAGAATGAAACCAAAGAGGCTAGTGATGAGGATGAAGAGTCTATTCTCATGGAGCCTTTCTATTCTTTAGAGAAAGAGTACCTCTATAAGGTAGAGGCCAGAACTCAAGAGGACGAAAGAACAAAACTAGAAGAAACATTGTTAGTAACCAAAAAGAAGAAAAGAGAGAAACCAAAAATGATAACAAAGAAAGAAACCAAAGATCTCATAGGAGTGGCTTATGATAACATAGAAAGAAACCAAGAAAACTTTTGTGACCATAGAAGAGAATGAAGGATGATGTAAGTACATAGGACATGACTTGATCAAAGAAGAAGAAGAGTTGATAGCATTGCTAATAGATTAAAGAGATGTGTTTGCATGGATCTACAAAGACTTAAAAGGAGTCGGCCTAGACATTTGTTGACACTGAATTACCATGTCTTTGGAAGCCAAGCCTACGAAGCAGAAATCATATACATATATTGATAATTATGCAGCAAAGATCAAAGAAGAGATAGATCGCTTGATAGAAGTTGGATTTATCTACAAAATTTAGCATACCAATTGGATATCCCTCATTGTGGTAGTGCCAAAAAAGAATGAAAAATTGCGAGTGTGCATTAACTTGAAGAGGGTTAATGTATGTTGGGAAAAATGGATGGACACCACAAGAAATGAGTTGGTACTGCTAATCCCTACTTTGTAACTGCCCTCTTTCACTCTAGAGTTGTGTTGTAGGCCCCTTTAGCTTTCCAATGAAATTAAATAAGTGCCTATGTGCTTTGGAGATGATGCTTCAAACAATTAGTTCAAAATAGATAACTTTGCAATTAGCTTGTGACAAAAAACTTGCTCTTTTGGTCTTGATACTTGTTGGATGCTTTGCTCAGTACTCACAGTAGAGTAGCAATTAGAAAAATTCCTTCTGCGGATATCTAATTAACTTAGAGAGATATTGATTCCAAGTGGAATCACTTAAAATGATTGACTATACATAGAGCAATCAATTTAACAACTGAAGCCTTACCACTGACTTTTAGGAGATGTGCAAAGAATGACGAGTGACTACTTCGAGGCTTGTTTCTCCCAATTGGCTGTATCAAATGCGTTCAAACCTTGACATCTTGTAGAAGACTTGGACCTGGTTCTAAAAAGCTATAGAACTTGAAAAAGGATGGAGCAATGACTGTGATATGAGCAATCAAAGTTCACAGTACTAAATGGACATAGCAGAGAAATCAATAGAGATACTTAATGATGTATATGTATTATAGAACATGATTTTACAAAATCATTGGCAAGGAAATGATGCCAAATGATAGTGAGGTTAGTGAGGAATGAAGTGTGCTTCTAAACCTCTAGAAAATGATCAATGAGGGGCTCTCAAAGGGAGTGTATTTGGCCGCAAGTTTCTCAAGTACTTTTATAGAGAGATTCTTCAAATTTGAATTTGAAATTGAGATGATGTTCCACCTAAAAGTTCTTCCTCTATATGTGGAGATATTCTCTCATGAGAATTCATAGCTTATTTATTCTCCCAACTCCACGAGTTTGTGGCTTTACAAGATTCCTCCAAGTCAAGAGAATTTTATGAAAAGTTAATGGTAAAAACCATAAGCAATGGTTCATGTGGTTCTTTAAAGAGTTGCTCATGACTCCTTCAATGCCTAGCCAAGTGTGAAGGCTTGGAATTTGCACCAACAACTCCCCCTCAAGCCAAACATTTTGGCTTGTTCATCAATTCTCTTGAATGTCCTGCAATCCAATCATAGCTTTAAACCTGCAAAGTTTAGTACCATCAAGTGCTTTGGTCAATAAATTTGCACATTGCATAATAGTGGATACATATGCAAGTTGAATCTCCTTGCTCAATATATTCTCTCTCACATAATGATAGTGAAATTCTTTATGCCTTGTTCTTGCATGATGGATAGGATTTGCTGCAAGATGTAAAGAACTAGTAAAGTCACCAAAGATCATAGGTGAGTGAGTGTGAAGTCCCAAATCTGAGTAGAGCAATCTAATCCATATGGCTTCTTGAGTAGTATTGGCTAATCCCCTATATTTAGCATCTATTGAAGGTAAAGCAACAAGAGGTTGCTTCTTGGAAGACCATGAAATGGGCTTATCACTTGCAAAAGAAAGATAATGAGAGGTACTCCTCCTATAATCCTTACAACCTGCCTAATCTACATCTGAATAAAGTTCAATGTCCAAATCTGATGTATATGGAAAGTATAAGCCTTGATTTTGAGTACCCTTAAGATACTTCAAAATCCTTTTGGCAGCTTCCAAGTGAGGTGCACTAGGTTTATGCATGAATTGACTTAAGACACTTACTCCATAAGCAATATCAATCCTTGTCAATGTAGCATAGTTTAGGCTTCCTACTATGCTTTGATATCCTGCAATATTTTCAAGCACATCACCTTCATGAGCACTCAATTTTTGGTTTACCTCCATACGAGTGCTATCTATCTTGGCATCCTCCAAGTGGAACTTCTTCAACATGTCTTGCACATACTTTCTTTGAGTAATATAAATTCCAGAATTTGTATAGACTAATTCAAGTCCAAGAAAATACTTTAGTGACCTAGATCACTGATTTTGAACTCCTACATCATTTGGTTCTTGATATGTTTGATACCATTGGCATCACTACCTATAAGTATGATATGATCAACATACACACATAGTTATATCACCTATGAATTACTCTTCTTGACAAACAGAGAAGTATCTGCTTTGCTCATGATGAATCCTTGGTCTTGAAGATAGGTACTCAACCTATGATTCTATGCCCTAGGTGCATGCTTCAATCCATAAAGAGCTTTGTTCAGTTTTCACACATAATTTACCTTGCTTGGGTCTTCATAACCAGGAGGTTGAGCCATGTAAACCTCCTCTGAAATCTAGCCATTAAAAAAAGGCATTTTTTACATCCAATTGGTACATATTGCAATTCCTTGATGCATCCACACTTACCAATACCCTAATGGTTGGCATTTTGACCACAAGTGAGAAAGTCTCTTCATAATCAATTCCTTGGGTTTGTGCAAAACCCTTAGCCACAAGTCTAGCTTTATACTTGTTTATGGATCCATCTGAGTTTCTTTTGATTTTGTAAATCCATCTAGAACCAATTACCTTCATTGATTCCTTCTTTGATACTAGCTTGCAAGTATCATTCTCCTCAAGTGCTTCTATTTCTTCATCCATAGCTTCCTTCCATTCTACCTTGGCCTTTGCTTCTTCATATGATGAAGGCTCTTCAAGTGACGAATCCTTAGCAAGATAAATGGAATGCTTAGTAACTAAAGAAGTGTCATAACCATATCTAAATGGCTTCATGCTTTCCCTTTGAGATCTTCTTAGAGCTTGGTTGGATGATTCAGGTAAGTCTTCCAACCTCTTCATCTTGGCCTTGCCCTTTGATTTCCATGCCTTGAATTCTTCTAGATTGATGATGTCCTCATCATCTGATTTGATGTCTTCAATCTGGTTTGGCTCCTCCTTGGTGAGGCTTGGAAACTCCTCTTTCAAGTCATATAGCAACTTAACCTTCCTACAATCACTTTCAAACCAAGAGTCATTCTCATCAAACACAACATCTCTACTGACCATAAATCCCTTGTTGGATGGATTATAAAACTTGTATCCTTTCTTATTTAAATCATAGCCTATGAAGATGCACTTTTTTGCCTTAGGGTCTAGCTTACCTCTGATCTGAGATAGAACATGCACATAAGCCACACATCCAAAGATCCTGCAATGATCAAGTGATGGTCTTCTACCATGCCATGCTTCATATGGGGTCATCCCATTAAGTGATTTGGATAGAAACATGTTAATAAGATAATTTATAGTAGATACACTCTTTGCCCACAAATAATTAGGTAACCTTTTTTCATTTAGCATTGACCTAGCTGTTTCAACAATCAACTTATTTCTCCTCTCTGCCACCCCATTTTGCTCAGGGGTATACCTTGTTGTAATTTTCCTTTTGATTCCTCTATCCTGCAAGAATGCATCAAAGTCATTTGAGAAGTACTCACCTCCTCCATCTGACCTTGATCTCTTTAGACTTCTTCCTGTTTGGTTTCCCACAAGTGCAAGATACTTCTTAAAGCGATTGAACACTTCATCTTTGTGATTCATGAAATATAAGATATTCCACCTTCTGAAATCATCAATGAAAGATACATAATACCTTGATCCAGAAATTGAAGGGTCCTTACTTGGTCCCCACACATCTATGTGGACAAGTTCCAAGTAATCTTCATGCATGTAGCCTTTCTTTGAGAAGGGTAACCTATGTGATTTACCAAACTAACATGCACCACATTTATAGCTAATGTGTTGCTTGGATACATTAGGTATCCCAAGCACACATTGATATCTACATATTTGCTTTAAGGTTCTCTCACAAATATGCCCTAATCTTTTATGCCAAACCTCAAGCTCTGACAATGTTTGATCTTTGTAATTATACAGTGAAATATTCCTTGTATCCTCAAGTTCAAATGTAAATAATCTACCTGTCTTTTCTCCATTGGAAATTTTCTTGAATACATGTTGGGGATCCTCCACAAATGCTCCATATTTGTTGAACCTAACCTGCAAAGCTTTTTCCACAATCTATCCAACATTCATCAAGTTTTTGGTTATTATAAGTACATATAGAACCCTACTCAATAGATTTCTATTCCCATCAAAAGTTTTAACATTTCCTACCTTGACCACTGAATGCCTCGTGTCATCACCTTTTTGTACTTGGTGTTTTCCCTTGGGTTCCTCAAGGTCAAAGAGAAGAGCCACATTGCCTACCACATGGGTTAAACAACTTGAGTCAATATAGAAGAGGTGTTCATCATTCATACCTTGCTTTGAAGTCATGTTCATAATCAGAAGGAAATCCTCTTGATCCTCTGTGTAATTGTTGTAGTTCTTTCTTGATTTGTATCCTCCTTGATAGTTGTTATTATAATTGTTGTTGTAGTTTTTGTTGTAGCCATGGTTGTAGCTTTGATTGTGATTGAACCTTCCTCTTCATTGTGTGTAGCCACCTCTTTGATATCCTTTTCCTCTCTGATTCTTGAAGTTCCTATAGCACTCATTTGTAGTGTGATTGGACAATCCACATATGTTGCATGGGGAAGAGTTGAAAGGTTTCCCCCTACCTTGCTTACCTCCTCTGCCTCTTCCTCTTGAGTTCCTACTTCTCCCTGCATAGTTAGCTTGATAAGTAGTACCTTCATCCTCTACTTTCTTGCTTTTCCCTTTCTCTTTAGTCTTGCCTTTATTTGTGTATAATGCAGAAGAGTTATTACCTCTTCATGAATCTCCATTTTTGTTGAGCTTGGCTTCATGGGTGAAGAGTTGCCCCATGAGTGTGGTAAGATCTGGAATTTGCATGTCCATGTATAAGTCCATGGCAGTTGTGAAAGCTTCCCATTTGTCATCTGCCTTGATGCCATTGATTACTTGTCTCACAATTTCTTCCTCTTCAATCTCCTCTCCTATGCTTGCCAATTGGTCAGCCACATCCTTGACTTTGGTCACATATTCTGAAACATTTTGCTTGGGCTGCTTCCTTTGAGTGGTAAACTCAATCCACAATTGATTCTTTCTTGCTCTTGTATTAGACGAAGAGTATGAAGGCAATGTATCCCAAGTCTCTTGGGATGTTTTACAATTCCTAATGTGTGGAAGAAGGAATTCAAAGATAGAGTTAAGTGGATATGACCTTGCTAATGCATCTTTAGCACACCATGATTTGAGTCTTTCAAGCTCCTCTCTTGTAGGTTGTCCTTTGCTTCTGAAAATGGGCATCTCGTCATCTTTTGATATGTATCCATAGAGACTCCTTCCTTGTAAGTATGTATTCATCCTCAAGGACCATGCTTGGTAGTTTTTCATGTCCAACTTATCAATAAAGGAAGGGAAACCATCTCCCATTTTACCTCAATTTGCTCTGATACCACTATTGGGAAAGATGGATTGACACCACAAGAAATGAGTTGGCATTGCTAATACATGCTTTGTAACTGCCGTCTTTCACTTAAGAGTTGTGTTCTAGGCCCCTTTAGCTTTCCAATGACACTAAATAATTTCCTATGTGCTTTGGAGATGATGCTTCAAACAATTAGTCCAAAACAGGTAACTTTGCAATTAGCTTCTGACCAAAAACTTGCTATTTTGGTCTTGATACCTACTCGATGTTTTACTGAGTACTCACAGTACAATAGCAATTAGAAACATTCCTTCTATGGGTATCTAATTAGCTTAGAGAGCTAATGATTCCAAGTGGAATAACTTAAAATGATAAACTATACATAGAGCAATCAATTTAACAACTCAAGCCTTACCCCCGACTTTTTAGGAGATGTGCAGAGAATGACTAGTGACTGCTTCAAGGCACTTTTCTCCCACGTGGCTGAATAAAATGGCTTCAAAATTTGAAAGCTTTTAATAGACTTAAATTGGGTTCTAACAAGCTAAAGAGCTGGAAAAATTATGGAGAAATGACTGAGATATGAGCAATCAAAGTTCACTGTACTAAATGGACATAGCAGATAAATCAACAGAGATACTTAATGATGTATGTCTGATATAGAACATGATTTTACAAAATCATTGGCAAGAAAATGATGCCAAATGATAGTCAGGTGAGTGAGCAATGAATTTTGCTTCTCAACCTCTACAAAATGATCAATGAGTGGCTCTCAAAGGGAGTGTATTTGGCCGCGAGTTTTCCAAGTACTTTTATAGAGAGATTCTTCAAATTTGAATTTGAAATTCAACTGATCTTCCACCTAAAAGTTATTCCTCTAAATGTGGAGATATTCTCTCATGAGAATTTGTAGCTTATTTGCTCTCCTAACTCCACGAGTTTGGTGTCTTTACAAGATTCCTCCAAGTCAAGAGACTTTTACAAAAACTTAATGGTAAAAACCATAAGCAATGGTTCATGTGGTTCTTCCAAGAGTTGCTCATAACTCCTTCAATGCCTAGCCAAGTGTGAAGGCTTGGGATTTGCACCGAAAATGTAGTGTAGCTCAGTGATGAGTAGCACCTCCTTTAATGTCAATCCGGGAAGACATGAGGATGGTATGAAGACCTCGAGCAAGTGAAGGCACAAATGTGTGAGTGAGAAGCACACCAACATGCACACACATACACACACACGTGCACACACGGCAAGAACAAAGGGATCAAGACAATGGAATCACTTCTATTACAACCAAGTTCTCATACAAGTTCAAAACTACAAGAAGCTAGCCTAAAAAATGAGCTCTCTAGCTCTATTTATAGTTTTTGACTAGCTTGGGTCCTCTTCAGACCTAGTGTCCGGCTTAGTTAAAAATTAGGTTCCTAAGCTATTTTGGAGGCTCAAAGGAGCTCTGAAAATTATGAGACTTGGTAGGCTAATACTACTAAAACTCCTCAAGCTCAAGGACTCCTCAGCTTGCACAAAATGGAGCTACAAAAGGGTGAAACGATATTTACAATGGTTTTTAGTGATGAGAATCACTTTTAAAATGATGTAAGGATTGAAAAAAATTGATGGCTTGCCTCAGTGCTAGATTTGCATGTATGCTCGTACTTACTTCTTCTCGTATGATGCCAACACTCTCCCTCCCCTAGCGTCTGTCGTCTCTGACAGACCTTTGCTCCACGGGGTGATCAATGTAGTGTTGTAGTATGTCGATGGCTAGCTCTTGTTCTCTGATCCTTAATCCTCTGATTAGATCTCGTTGAAGAGCATCCCAATTGACCGCGCTCGAGATGTTTGGTTGTGGTGTGGTATAGAGCTCTGAGTGCATAGTTTGTTCGCATGCAAATAGCTGTAGGAGATGAGTGGGTCGTGGCACAAATACTTCTGAGTGAGATTCCCAAAACCCCGTGGTGAACATATCATCAAAGGTTTGCTTATAGCAAGCAGGGAGATATCTGATTCTTGCATGCCACACATAAGCAACTCGAATACTCAGGGTTGTGCTCATATCATAAAGTAGGTCATAATTACCATTTATGAATCCCAGAATTGGAGGCTAGATGTTATGTACATTGTGGAAAGTCTTTAACACTACTTGCATCATGTCCAGGATTTTGAGCATCATCTGCGCGGCAACATCAGGCATGGGATGGAGGCATGGCATCGAGTGACTGATAGTAGCCATCATGTAGGCTACAGTTGGTGTGCCTGTTGGGGGTGCAATGGAGGTGTAATTGAGCCATTGTCTACAATTAGTATTGTTCTGAACTTTTATGGCAAATGCATTCCATGATCTCCTTCGTTGCTAAGGGAAGAAGATCATACATAACTGAATTGTTCCAAGTTGGAGTCAAGTCTAGAAACTCTTCAAATCTTTGAAATTCTACAATTCTTTAGTCTGCAAAGCTTCAGGCAGCAGTCTTCAGTCTTTACTTCAATCTGCAAATCTTCAATCTTCAAAGCTTCATCTTGGCTATGCTGAGTGAGACAATCCCCCTTGGGGGGCAGTCAGCCCAGCCTCCATCCTAAGGTGCAGCACTTTGTAAGGCCAAAAATGCCTTCTCTAAAAGCTCCAAAACCTGAAATGACATACAAAAGAGCGAGTAGACTGCATCTAGTAATGAGATAACCATTCACTTCAAATTTAGTTTCCACTTCAAGGGACGTTAAGTCCTTGAAGACTTGCTCAACTAAAGAGAAGTCCACAAAAGATCTTGTTCTTGCACTCCAAAAAATAGCAAGGATCCTAGCAAGAACTTATGGCCCTTCCTCTTTTATATGATCGTTTGAAGCAATTAGTGACTACTCAAAAGTTCCTTGTCTAATTGTTTGCATCATGAGATGGGAAACGATGAACATAGACTAGCTCTGAATAAATAGATGTGAGTTTAAGACAACATTGTGAAAATATGCAAGGGAAATTATCAAGCGATGTTCAAATTATTATGAGCTGATTCCTGCTAGACAACCCAACTATCAATGGGGTCAAATGATAAACAATAATTCTTTGCGCCTTCAAGAAGTGGTGTTGATTATGCTTCTATCATAAACAAATCTTCCAGACTTCTCCGAGTCATGCACATGTAAACAACCAGAGCTTCATCATCAAGTAAACACAAGGCATAAGGCTAGGATTGAGACATTCTTGCCTATGAATGTGATAAAGCATGGAGGTCAATTATCATTAGGACATAAAAGTATAATGCAGTCCAATGTTTTTTATCATACGTATTCCTCCAAAAATTATATGTAGACACAGATCAGTTACTGCCACAGAAAACATTAATTACCTGCGAGTTTTTCCTTCTATATGCTCACTCAACAATCCTTCAAGCCTATAGTAGTCACAACGGAGCTTACCCCAAGGTCATGCAGTGCAGAAACCAGGGTCTCTTAGAGTCATTTGAAATAGAGTACTACAAATGCATAATCCAATGTAGGAGCCTGCATGGCCTTGGTACAATGGTTAGAGTCCCAAAAAAAAGCCATTCTTAATTACCTTATCAGCAGAGCCAAATACGTCAACCAGATAAAAAAATCCATTTTGTGAACTCAGTTGCACACATGTATGAGTTTCCAAAAGCAAAATTATAACTAGCAGCACAAGTCCTCCAAGACTTCAACATTTGTATGTGATACAACTTGAAGAGAAGGGTCATCAACACACATGGTTTGCAATGCATGTAGAACCAGAGAATTACTTCCCTGGCAAAAAACACTCTCTCAATCAATACACATTATATTAATGCCATTATCAACATTCTTTGTCATGCCCTTAGAGTGATAGTAGGCAGTGTGGTCAGAATCACTGCAACACCCCAAGTGCCTTGAGCACCAAAGCCTTCCAACCTGAGAATCACATAAAACAGGAAATTCAATATTTTACAACATGTGCTACCATTCAAAGACATTCATTGGCCACATGAATAATGCATGTTGGAATAGAACCGCAAAGCTTTGCATCTGCCATTAGTCATGGTAGTGTCTTGGTGGAGTTCAGAGGGGAACATAGTTCTCAGTTCAACCTTCTATCTATCTAAGTATCATAAGACAACATGTACGAGTCAAATAAGCATACTGAAATCAATTCATTGACATTATTTAGAACTTCAGCCTTGGATTCTGAACACCTAACCAAAAATAGGTAAGCTCAACTATTGTGATGCATCAACATGCTCATGCCACCACTCATAAGACTGAAAGAATATACATTGTGAAGAATCATGCATACTGTACATTAGTCACCAAAGCTTAGAGGCATATTAGACCCGAATGAGTTGATACTTATTATGTGCACATCCGCCAATATTAAGTATGCATGGATACCAACTTGCCCACCATTTGGATTCAAAGAATCGATGTTCTTGGTGAATGATGAGAAGCATAACCATTTAAACAATACATCTCAATTTCTATCACGCATGTCAGAGAGGAGGAAATGACTGGACCCAACATGCTAGTGGCTAGTTTGTCAATACTCCAGTCGCCTGCATTCCTGCAACTCCAAGAACTAATAGAAAGCACATATGATATTTAAAACCAAACGGAAAACAAAGCATGGAGCATCCCGAAGCCTGCCATTAACCCATGTAACTGGTTTTCCCCTAGAGAAGTCCATTATCTGCTCCAAATGATATCGGCCCTGAACTCAAACATGAACCCAAACAATCACATATGTCAACCATATGAAACCACTCTCGTCTTTTCCATTAAACATAAGTGAACACAAATAGACATGACAGAACATATGAAGAAAGCAAGCGAGTTGTGAGCTTCCAATAGTAGTAGCCTTCTACAAAAGATCAACCAACAAATCCGAGCCACTATCAACTTCTTTTTCAACCTGTAACACTCAAGATAGATTCATGATGAGCAATTATTCATGATAGATTCATGATGAGCAATTAGAATGAAGACATTCATCTCATGTTGGAGGAAATCAAAGACAAGCCCAATGCATCTAGGAACACCAAAAAACATTCAACTTTCTCAATGCTTCCTAATGATAACCCCGAGTTGAACAGTAAGGCAATCAACGAGGCAGAGCCTATCAAGAAGTATTTAACACGCATGGTCATTGATAGATTTTCAATACCTATAAGTGACATAACCAGGTTTCTAAGACACACTCAATAGATCATCGAAAATGGCAATGGATGTCCAAGTTCTTCTTGTAAAATCTATATTCCAACATCAGCAATACCCATTCTCAACTCCTTGTTGATCAAGCATGGAAGACATTCATATCTTTGCCGTTTATTTGATACTTTAGTAGTTGCCTTAGTGGCTATATGACTTTTGTCATCACTCAAGAGGCATGGAGATCCAGTGTTCATAGGCTAGGGAAGCAAGATGACCACACAGAAAAGGTAGTTCTAGATAGAGAATCGGAGAGCTAACCCCCAAGGATATGAAAAACACCATGAAGAATGTAAAGTTGCCAAGAAACCTAAGAGGAGGCAATTGCATGGTTCGTGAGCATGAAAAAGACAAGGCTTAAGCATGGAAGTCTGTGACCAAACATCATAGACAAGAACAAATAGATCCAAAAAGATTCATGTTGTTCCCAAGGAATCACATGTTCTCACAGAAATACCGCGAGTAGGTGCAAGATGAAGTATAATTCTCATAGTTGTGCATGTGGCATAGTAGGACTGTTGGCATAGCATTCATGTTCATGGATGCCTTCGATTCTTGAGGAGAGAGTTATTGCTTCCTACAAATTTCTAGCATAGGAACACCAATCCGAGAATCATTTAGAAAATCTTTCATAATAATCAAGAAATTCCTCCCTATCAATAGCTATTACAAGGGAAGCATCACGAAAATCAGTCACAATTACAAGAAGATCTTTCTCCCAAGATAGAAATCTGACCCACAATGTAATGGTGAAAAATGAAACATCATGCTCCATCTCAACAGAGAAAAAACAACTTTTGCGAGTCGGATGAGCGATAAAAAACTTGCTTGTCGCAACGCTTAGGCTTAAAATCCGCAGTCATGCCCAAAGTCTTCAGCACTCAAACTACGCAAAATAAAGGGGAGTTAGATTTCCAATTCAGGAAGTCATACCACAGAGATTAGGAGGATCAGAGCTTGTCCCCATAGAAAGGGAGCGCAATACTTACCCTAGCAAAGTAATAGAAGCAAAACAGGCGAGCCATTCCTAAGAGTAAAGGAGTTCAGCCCCTTCATCGAGGGTGAATGAGAATGTGATAGGAAGCATTCAACGCAGTCTTGAACAAAAAATAAGGGGAGAAAACCTCCTATGCTGCAGAGAAAGCACAAGGGAGCATGAAATCATTGATACGAACTACAAGGTATTGTTACATCAAGACAAAAAAATCACAGATAGCAACCCCGCAAAAGTTTATGTGAATCATTCATCTTCATTGTTCTTGTGGTATAATTAACAACATGCCGATACCATCTTGATTCGCATAGCATCATGCGCCTTACTTAAACACAAATTTAAACAAGAAGATCCTCAACATCCCTTGAGACAATGCATCCAGAGTGTTTATTTGGAATTTCTACAACTCTTTCTACAAAGGATACCCAATGAAGATTTCGGACCTCGACAATAGCTGTAAGCCCAACAAAATGTTCATGTGTCAAGATCATCATTCTTGTCATGGCATTCCATTTCCCGAACCATACCTCTAGAGTATGAGCCGTCACGGAGCATCTCTCAATGCATAGAGCAACATCACGTAGAGGGAAGGCCTGCGAGCAAACTTTGACACATGGCACAACTTAGAAGATGAGGAGCAAAGCTCAACTCAAGGCCCATCAAACACCCGGTAGAGCTTGAGAAAACCCTAGCCCACGCTCCATGGCATATGCCAAAACATGGGTGAAGTGATAGAGCACCACCTTGGTATCCACAGATATGTGCGCAAACGAGAAGCTCGACTCGTCCAATGCAGGCATTGAATGAAGTATTCGCCATACCGAAAGAACATATGGGAAGGCCATGCTCAACACCAAAGTGTGCATCAATAGGAGATGCAGGCTCAACAGAGCATGGAGCATAGCTCAACATGCCGAGGAGAAAACAAGGAGCTCAACATGCAGGAGGAAAATCAGAAATATGCATGAAACATTGTTTTTTTTTTAATGGAGGTTCGGTCGAGGCCTACTCCCCTGGACTTTAACTTTGAAATTGCAACTGTACAAGGAAGGGCATAGTACCCATGGGACCCCCCTTACCCCACAAGAACAGGGGTTTACAAGACTAGGTTGAACGGCGATCACAACTACCGTGGGGATGGTCAAACGGTGGCCAACAGCCACATACAACAGTTTCTGGGATTCATATATCCCTACATGTTGCTTCCAGGGGTTGAACCCTCACCCCCGCCTCAAAAGGCAAGAGGCCCAACCACCAGGCCAGCGAACCGAGACACGTTGCATGAAACATTGTTAACGCGCACACCAGGTCCCAAGAGTTAAGACACCATACCTGCCCCCTCATTAACTAAGAGAGAAAAAAAAACTAAGAGAGAGAAACGTACTGCCATCATCTACACTCATATAGTCCTTAGTGACTAACTTCAATGTACATTCCAGACGCTTTTCAATGGGTATGAATGCGTGGGCTCAAAAAATGAGGAATCTCACGAACTATTGTATTTAACCATTCATCCCCCAATTGATGCTACTAGAGATAATAAAACATTTCTTTTGCATTTCGAATTTGATTCCTTTTTATCATGACATTGACATGTGCATTTCCTACGACGTTCCTCTTTTTTTTTTTGTTTCTTTTCTTGAAATCGAAAAAAGGGAGGGACAAGATAGAAGACTACCCATCCCTCTTCCCTACGCAAGCACTGAAAAAGAGGACAGAGATGATCAGAGATGCCCATGTGTGTGGGAGAAAGTGTGTGTGAAGAGTGAGAGAGAGAAGGGAGTTAGGGGATGTTTTTGTGCAACAACCAAAATGAACTGAAACTACATTACTAAAAACAAGAAATTGGGAGCAATTGGCCAAAAGGAAGGGTGAAACTGCCATGCACAAACTCAAATCCTACGCAATTGAGCAAAAACGATTGCAACAGAATACTTTACCACATGTTCTTGAGCTCTCCAAGTGATGAAAGGCCGACCATCCTCGGCAACAATGCCAAAAAGTGTTGAGGTTGTAGCAAGGAATGACCAAGAACCCTCACCACCTTGCATGGAAGCAAGAAGGAAAGCTCAAGAGTGACTCTCCTCTCATCCACTCCTACCTCCCACATGTTCAAGCCATTGGCAACAGCCCCATGCTTTGCCACATGCTTGAAAACAAGGAGAATAGGGAGTCAAGGATCTTAGTCCATGATGAAAATACAAGCAAATGCAACTACTCTACTCACACAAAGGAGAGACATGCATGGGCACACACACACCACTCTCACACACTCACAAGACACAATACATGTAAATGTAAATAGTCTTCTTGGAGTAAATGAGAGCATCTTTCATTGATAAAGGATTTTACATGAGACCACGTCGACCAAAAGCTCCCCTCTTTACAAAAATGAGATTATATTTATAGGCTAAGCTCTATTCCCCATGTGCCTCTTTGAAAAGTAAAAAAGGTGATTCTCTCTCTAACTACCAACTTCTAGGATATTCCAAGATCAAATATGTAACCACCAAATCCCCAAAAAAGACATGCATGGGAATTTTTACGTGGGAATTCCTTAGAAAGGCAAAAAGGGTGAAAATATAAAGAGTGTTCTATACTATGACATAAAGAAATATCAAAAAGTGATCTAGGAGAGTGTTCACATGTGACACTCAAGTATATAACAAAAGAGTTATTATTTATGGTCTTGGGAATGTTCTTATGCACCAATGAGGATGTGTGCGTACCCTACAACCAACCCAACACAAGGGTTATACTTCAAATGCATGGGAGTGTGATCCCATGTTCGTAGCATTTTTGGATAGGTCTCAAGTAACTTTTGCCTCTAGATGGGTTGGAATATGGCACCTTTTCTAGCTTCTTCCGGGATGTCCTCTGGTTGGAACTGTGTGGCAAAAGAAGGATACCTATTGGTGACTCTTTTGATCTCCGCATTGTAGTCTGCCAATAGCACAAAGTAGGGCTTATACTGCAACTCTGAACTGGTTATTAAGCGCCTAGTGGCCAAGTGCTTGAAATATTCGGATTGGAGTATGGTCTCCTCAATGGTTTTCATGGCCCGCATTTGAGTTGCTATGCGCTCTTCATGGGTGTGGCCCATCTCTTCTACCTGCTTCATCCATGCAGGAGGGGGTTCCTCATATGTTTCTTGTCCTTCCTCCGTGACTCTGCCTCCTGGAAGAGGTTGAGGCTCATAAAGGTCTCTTCCACAGGAATGGTTATTGCTTCTTCCTCTGACGGTTGATCGTACATTTGGTAATCTTATAACTACAAAGTCCAAGACAAATGTGTTACCTTGTACTTCCATCCGAATGTTAGGGACTACTCCCATAGGTCTGAGTGTACTTTGGTCTGCCAGTGTTACAATGAAGTTAGTAGGTCTTGAAGGGTGTAGTCCTATCTTTTTCATGGTATTTTCAAGCATCAAGTTAATGCCAGAACCACCATCCACAATAACTCCTTGAAACTCATGACCTTTGATAAAGACTGTTAGTCGAGGGCTCTTATAATGTGTGAGGGGTGCTTCCCCTACAATTTCATCTTTATGCATAAGAGCAGCCTTTGCCACTAAACTTGTTGTGGAAGCCTCATCAATTATCTGCAAGAGTTTTGGCCTGAACTTCCCATCCATCTTTATTAAATAAAAAATACTAACCTCCTTTTTCATGGACTTGAATAGGCATGAAGCTTTTGATTCCTTAAGAGCATGGACTCCAATGGGTTTATCAACCTCCTCATGAGCCCTTTTGAATGCATGTCCAGTGGCATCACTGGTACCTATGAGGTTTTCTTTTTGCCTTGTATCTGCACATGTGGTGGCTTTGTCTTTAGATGTCTCTTCGTCCTTGTTCAATCCATTAATCCTTAATTCTTGACCTATTTCTACTTGAGCCTTAGCTTTGCTTCTTGTCTGCACTATAAAAGATTCAATTTCTTCTAACTACACCACCCTCGTAGATGGAGATGGCACATTGACTTGATCTACCATTTCTTCTTTGCACACAGAAATCATTTGAATGTGGAGCGCAGATGAAGATGCTTGCTTCTTAAGACAATAATTAGTATAGTGGTCTCTGGCCTCTAGGCAATTCTTGCAAGGAGGGGCATTTTTTGGTAGAGTGCACCTACTTTGGTAATGCCCACATTCTCCACATTTGAAACAAATAATTGGCCTCTTGGGCCCATTTCCAAAGTTATTCCTTTGTCTAGGGTTGTAATTGTTACCTTGATTAGGTGCAGCGGCCATCACATTAGCTGGTGGTAGGGATCCTCCTTGTGTCCAATATGTTGTTGCAGGCATTCCTCTTGAAGGACAATCTTGTTGAAGGCATTCCTACATAACTCACATGATACATTTAAGAATGGACATTCGCTTACCACGTGGCCCTGTTTGCTACACATGGTACACCATAGCCCATCTTTGATGCCACCTGCCCTTAGTTCTTGTAATTCTTATCGAAGTTGGGCTATTTCCTCTACTTGGGCTTCCTCTTCCTTTTGTAGTTTGAGGGCCTCAATTTCTCACCGCAAGAAGCTTATTGCATTCTCTTCTTCCTTTTGAGGTTTACTTCTTTTTAAGTTCTCCAGCTCTTTCCTTAGTTGAATCATTGGATGTTCAATTTCTACAGAATAAGGTAGCTACAAAGAACTTGCTCCATAATGTTGTCTTATTTATTCGAGTCGTGCAGCTGTATTGATGAACTCCTCTATGGAGGTTGTTGGCAACACTAATTCCTTGATTTTGCATTGTGTGGTCACTGGAAGTGGCTTAGCTAACCATTTCTTAATAAAGAAATCATGTGGAGGATCTGGCAACTTAGCCATTAGTTGCTTGGCCCTAGTTACAAACTCTGGAAACGTTTCACCTAGACCGAGTCTCAAGTTTTCTAATTCCTCTATGATTATCTCTATGGTATTCCTATGCTGGAATTGAGTTTTGAATGCATCTTTCATTAAATCCAAAGTGGTGAAATGGTTTTCAGCAAACTAGCTGAACCATTTATCTGCTAACCCTTCTAATGTGGTAGGAACGAGTATCAAAAAGGCATCCTCTCTTCCCATCAAACCTCTTGTTTTGCATAATGCTAAAAAGCTCCTAATATGTTCGTCAGGATCTTCTTAAGCTAAACCTTTGAAAGAAGGAAATTTGATATTTAATCTAGAAAGTAGAGTCTCCAAATCAACTTGACCTACCATGCTCTTTACTGACAATGTTGACGACAGTGGACTGGGGGATCTTCTAGTAGCCTTCCTTCTTGTTGCTTTGCAAGTGATCCTCAATGTTTGGGACTGGGTTGCGGTCATGAGCTGTTCATAATCCTCTTAGTATGAGATAATTGATAACAAGGTTTACCTCTTAACCCAATGAAGTAGTACTATCGGCACTTGAATAATGCTTTTCCACACTACAATAATTCTTCTCCTATGCTCAAATCTCCTTGAGTCCCACGGGATGTGCCAAATTTTGTTGGGAGATTCTTATGTAAAGAGGGATTTGAGTGTTTGTAGGAGAAAAGGGAAAGATAAGAAGAAGATACAGACACTAGAAGCCTCTGTCTATTGATTATAAGAAGATAAGTACAATGGTGATGCACAATACAACCAATGCTTTTTGTGCAAAATCCCACAGAGTGCGCAATCACAAAGTACAAAATACCCAAGGTTCTTGTTGCTGCCGGCCTTCTCTGCGCCAGACCTCCACCTTCTCCAAGCTTGCACTTGTGCACACTTTGCACTCAAGCTTCCAATAGGGGAGGGGATGGACACCTTCTATTGGCACGTGCACAACTTCAATAAGACCTTGGGATCTTTGGTTGAATAGCTTAGCACTTCTCTGCACACTTCTTAGTCACTCTTCATGCACACCTTGCACTTCACTTCTTTGCGTCGCACACTGTGTGTCTCTTGTACTTCTCTCTCTTGCTGAGTCTAGACTATGCTCACCTTGCTTGCTCTTCAAGAATAGTCCTTGCCTTGATTTGAGTGTCGATTCACATATGCTCCGAACTACTAGAGTATCTTGGTGCTCACTTTGATGTCCCAAGATTGTCTCCAAAAGTGGGCAGCCAACAAATCCTTATTTTGTCCTATAGTGACTTTAGACTAAAACAAGAATTTTAATTGGGGGGCCATGCTTTCACTTCTGCGTACGTTGCCGCTTCACATACCTTCACATTTTGCCTTTTAATTCTTCACTTGTGCACCTAAGAGAGGGTTCACATGAACCTTCCAAGACACTTTAAAAACACTTTGAACCTTAGAGAAATTACAAAAATACCTCTACAACTTGCAACCAACTTTCTGAAATTTTACCCTTTGTGAATCAATTAATTGTGCACTACCTGTGCACTTTGACACCTGAATTTGAACACTTTGACTTTTCCCATGTTGAATTTGACCTTGACCTTGTTGACTTTAACTAGTTTGACTTTGACCATTTTGACCTTGCATATGGTTGACTTTGACCAATGTGACTTTTATGGGCTCAACAATATCATTTTTTATAATTCCAAATCCATTTTGTCCAAGCCAAGGTTTCCTTGAGCTTGATAAGTTCTAGATCTATGAGACATACCAATTTTCATAATTTTAGGAGCTCGTTTGAGCCTCCAAAATAGCTTAGGATCCTAAATATTAACTAGGCTGGACCCTAGGTTTGAACAAGCCCAAAACTAGTAAAAAACTATAAAAGGAGCTAGAGACTCATTTTTGAGGATGGATTGTTGGAGATTAAAGCTAAATAAGAATATTGTAACTTTATTTTGATGAATTGAAGACTCCATTGCTCCATCTCTTTGTGTTATGTGTGTTTATATGTATGCATGTTAGTGTGCTTCTCACTCATGCACTTGTGTACTCATTCACTCATGGTTTTTATACCTCCCTCATGTCTCCTCATATTGAAAATTATGAGGTGGATCTCCTCACGTTGATACTTATCATTCTGCTAGAGTGACACCAAATTTGGTGTCGTTGCCGAGGATCGAGCTTCAAGGACGAGCATCTGATGGTAACATGTAGAAACATTTTGTTGAAATTGTAGGTAAAATCTTGTTTATTACTTTTCTACCTCCCTCATCATCATCCCTACTCTCTCCCTACTCTCTTTTTCACCTCTGCAAAATTCCATCAAAATTTTGTTCATATTCTCTTCTTACCTTTGTTCTCATTTCCCTTGTGAGTGAGTGTGTGTGTGTGAGAGAGAGAGAGAGCAATTGTGTGTACTATATTTGTGTGTTTCTTGTGAGCTTTCTGGCGGGTATTAGCATCCACAACAGCAACAACAGCTTTAGCAAGTACTCCATCGCTATGGATAGAAAATTTTGACATTTGGTAAAAACGAGTGCATCATTGTAGAGTAGATCATGTGCCCATCATGAAAGCCTAAAGTTTGCAAAAGAGATTGTGTTTTTTCTATCCATCATGATAGAAAGCTGACAACCACAATTGACAATCCATGATGATATCGGGAAGATGGGTATGCTCAGTTGATGGATCAAGACAATTGCCAAGTCCAGTGACTCACACAGGGTGACTTTTAACAACATAGGTAATGGAATGAAGACTTCAAGTAATGAATCATAATTCAATTGAAAAAAACCTTGTCTAACTTTAAGAAGAATTTTGCATGCTTGATTAAACATCACGTTTATCATTGCAGATATCTTAGGTGCAATACTTCTTCTTCAATTCATATCAACAATCTCTATCATCTTGCAAGAAAAATTCACCTATCAATTGCTGTATTCCAAACAAAATTTTAATCTTCAACATCCATCCACGTGCAATACGTCATCGAGCATGAAAACGCACTTGTGATGCTATGCACAATCATTCTAAAACGAAATTATAGTAGGCATTAAAATTCAGGCCACGCGATTTTCAATCTCATTGTTATAACAATCAAGTTAAACTATTCGTACTCTGCTGGTTCTCATGTTCTACAATTGCCAAATCAAGGCCTTCAATAAAAATCTCCAACAAACTCGTGCGTTTCATCTGTTCTCCATCGAAAGATTCATGATTAAACTCGTGCACCCAGCGAGTGTGACTAGGAATAAAATTTCCAAGTTTCTCATCATAAATTACCCCGATCAATATAAAATCTGTGTAGAATAATTTGCCAGATTAGATGGCCAAAAAAATATTTGCATTCTCTGTCAACACCAGAGAACCGTTCTTCAATAAAACTTTTAGTACATCAGCACAAAATTGAAGTTAATGTCATAACAGATCAAATGACAGTTATGGACAGAGTAGAGCAGCAGCGTCATAATTTGGTTCAAGAGGGAAGGTACAATAACAGAAGACATCACATCACAAGAAAAGCGACCACAGCATAAGTCATGGTCGGATCAACTTCAAAGCATGGCTATCGGATCAAAGTTTAGTCGAAGCAGTCATCATATTGTCGGATCAATTTCCAAAACTTCGGATTATTGAGCGTAAGTTATAATAATCCAACAACTCTTCTAAAGAAGGAGGGTGTCCGAAATTCATGGCACACCGCTCCCTCCAGATCTTCCAGAGGGTTTCCCCTCTTATAGCATTCCAAAGTGTCACTGAGAAGCCTATCACTTCACCAAGCAGTGCTTGCTTCCAGGTGATCTGTGCTTGTAGTCTCAAGATATTCTCGAGGGTTCGCCAGAGAAGGAGCAACTTGAGGCAAGCAAAGAAGATGTGCCCAAGGTCCTTGATGCTACGGTGGCATCGCTTACACCACGGCGGAGCCCCTCAAATTTTGTTGGCCTTTAGGTTGGTCCACATACCACGGTGAAGAATTTGCCACATGAGAACCGATTTTTTTATCTCGATGATTGGATGCCATAAGGACATGAACTTCAAATCCCAATGCCATCTTGTCCAAGTGAGGCACCACTTCTGGTTAAGTGTGATGTGAAAGTCCGTGTTCCCCTTGATGCTAGGAATATTGGGAAGACAATTGTTTATCTATTGTTTATCTATTTAGTTTTAGCATTAAATGATTTCACATTGTAATCTTAGGTTCATATGGTATGATCTTTTAGGCATATGGTTGCGAAAGAGGGAAATAAACTTCATGTTCCATAATCATATTCCAATTATTTAGAAAGTTCAATGACATCCTTCCAAGGTTTTCCTTCTTCATCAGCAAGCTACTCCTAAACACCAAAACGTGCACATGGGCCAACCTGAAAATAATTCATTTAAGCAATATCAAATTTCTTTTAAAGGGAACAAATGATTTTCAAATTTTTATTGAAGTTTATGCAAGATGCAAGTGGTTTCTTTCATATCAAATCTGGGTAATGAACATATCAAATTTTAAGCTTTACTAACGTTTCAATCAACAAAACTTGAGTTTAGGTTCAAAAACATTTATAAATCTAGTAGAGATGGTCAAGAAACAAATCCTATCATCCATTCATTCAAAGTTAGATTTCTTCTTATATAAATACTCACATATATACACATACATATCAAAGGTGAACTAAGTCTACTCATACAAACATCTGCCTTGTTTTTCGTCTTAATTTGACTTTTGTCTAAGCAAAATATTCTACCATCCCACCTCTACCTAAATTCAATTGTAAAGGTGTCTGGTTATGATAATTGCATATTTTTCTTTGAATTTCAAGAATCAATTTATTTTTATATGCCCCTTCATATGAAATACAATTCCAATACAGATGGTCGATTTGATCACACCAAAAGCACCTTTTAGGTTGACTTTGTAACATATATGATCTTATATGTATAGGTCTAAGGTTAGATCATCTCTGGTCAAATGAATGAGTCATGCGCTCATTATATTGTTTTACTTCGTGATCACAATCATCCATACATTCTAGTTTAATAGCAAAGGCTCCTAGGTTTGTGTTTGAAAGGTTTTCATATAGTTTTTTCATACCGCCCTTTCCGCAATTGATGGCTAAAGGTAGAAGCTTCCTAAAATCACATAGTTTCTTATCGATGTCTATGAAAAGCCTTTGTTCTTTTGCATCCTTCAAGGCCTCACATGAATAGGTGAGATGGTCAATGGCATCACACCAAATGCATCTCCTCATTAGCGCTTTGATGTTCATTGTAAGTCCTCGAAAATATAGGTTGAGGATTAGGTAGTGGTACTATTGCAAATTGAGGAAATTCAGTAGGTTGAGTTTGCATAAAAGATTTATCTTGGGAATTTAGTGCATAGAGTACATTTTGTAAGGCAAACATTTCCTTTGATATATTTGCATGCATCTGCATCATATTATCTAAATTATTAAATAAGATTTCAAGTTGTAAACCAGTTAGTACCTCTGATGTAAATGCTAATTGTTCAAACTTTGCAGCTATATGAGCCTCTTTAAGTTCATGAGTAGGGGGGAAAATTAGGACATTGATTAGGCACTGATTCATAAAGAAGAGATTGATGTTGCTTCATATGTGCAACTGCCTTAACTAATCCCTTAATAATAGCTCAATCAGCAATAAGTCCATATCACTTACTCGGTTCCTCAAGTCTTCTTTCAACCTCAATTCTTACATCTGGAGTCAAAATCTTAAGAAAGTATAATACTATATCCGGAGTAAGGGCTACCTTATCATTCTCTGGTAATTGTGAAAAGTGTTTCATAAATTCGCCATGAAGTTGGTGAAGTGAAGAAATTACCTACGACTCCAACATAACAGCTCTACGTCTTACCATCACATGCTCATCCTTGAAGCTCTCTCCCCAGCAACGACACCAAATTTGGTGTCACTTTAGCACAATGGCAAGTACCAACAATAGGAGATCCACCTCATAAATGTCAATTCGTGGAGACATAAGGACTATTATGATGACTTTGAGCAAGTGAAGGCACAAGTGCATGAGTGCGAAGCACATGAGCATGCACACACATATACACACACGTGCACACAAGGCAAGACAAAGAGTGGAATAATGGAATCTTCTATTAGAAAGCTCCAAGAAAGTATACAATGCTCAAAAGTAGCTTCAATCTCCAACTAGCTAACCTCAAAAATGAGCTCTCTAGCTCTTTTTATAGTTTTTGACTAGGTTTTGGATCTAACCAGACCTAGTGTTTCGCCTAATTAAAAATTAGGTTCCAGGGCTTATTTGGCGGCCCAAATGGAGTTTAAAAATTATGAAAATTGCTATGTAGGTACATCTAATACTCCTCAAGCTTAAGGATTCCTTGTCTTGAACAAAATGAAGTCTAATCTACCAAAAATAGTATTTACAATGTTCATGTAGTGATAAAAATCACTTTTGAAAAAGATTTATCTGTTAGAAATTTGGATAGGCCTAGTTGTCGAATCTTCTTTGACTACTTTGCCTACTTGGTCCTGCTTGACTGTCCCTCTACTCTGACTCTTTGTGTCAGCTCCTTTGTCTTGTAACACCATGACTTCCAGACTCAACCAATTTTCGTGTGATTCTAAGACTATGGTCAAAGGAGTGTCAATAATGCCCTAAATGAAGCAACATCCAAGCTTGATCCCAGTTGTTGGATTTTGAGGTCAATGGTAGCACACAAATAACAAAAGGAAGAACAAGAGGCTTGGATCACAACATAATACAAAATGTATTACCAAGTGAATGGACAAAGATAAGTGACCCATTAGGGTTATAGGCATACATTAGGAAAAGAAAAAAACCTTCTAAAGAGGGAAAAAATTCCCCAATGGTCCTAAGTGCGTTCACACACATCACTACCAAAATATATCAACATTTTCCCTTGGCATGTGTATATGCCTATAACCTTAATGGATCACTTATATTTTGTACAGTCACTTGGTAATACATTCTATATCTTGTTGTGCTCCAAGCTTCTCCTTCTTCCTCTTCCTTGTGTTATTTATATGGTTTTGTAGACCTCAACCTCTAACAAAAGCATGATTAATCAACTTGTTGATAGACAACACTAGAGAGGAAACAAAGTCATCTTCTTGGATCATGAAAGGTGTGAAACATATGTAACTGCAAAGAGTTGGGAGAAATTTGTATGGATGTTATTATGGAGGAAAATTTGGATCCATCAATGTTAGATACTCAATTTTTTTAAAGTTTGAAATTGGTTAGTTGGTCTGTATGCCAAATCATCAAAGAAGATGGTGAGCCTATGATACAAAAATTAGGCTTTAACTCATTGTATGGCATTAAAGATTATAATTGCAATGGTATTGAAGATGTAGATGTAAAAGTTAGAGAGAACAATTATTCTTATGTTGTTGATGTTTAACATAGTTGTGATGCTATACAAGTTGTTTCTCCTTTTCAAATGGAATATGCTTAGAAAGAGGATTTTCATATGGAAAATAGTGAGTGTATATATTCTAAAGTCAATGAGAGAAAAAGAAGTTTTGTTAACAAGGTGAGAGTGTAGAAGAAAAAGAGTACTATGTTGACTCTTAATATGAGATGATCATTTGAAAGCATTGAGATCATTTTGATGCATAATTTTTGTGAAAAAAGATGTTACCAAGCAGCAAGTAGAGATAAAATAATGGATTCAAGGTTATACTTTTGCACACACACACACACACACACACACACACACACACACACACATATATATATATATATATATATATATATATATATATATATATATATATATATATATATATATATATATATATATATATATATATATATATATATATATACACACACTCATAGATGCAAATATGTATTGGATTGCATGGATATGGTCTACAGAAACAATATAATGAAATCAAGTCAATGTTTCAATTTCATATTTGATGCAAAAGTAGTATAGAAAAAGGCATGGAATATAATTCATGGTATTGAAAAAGTCTCATTTTATAGGCTATGAGAAAAGTTTTTACTTGGTCAAAAGGTATCCATTCATGGGAATAATGGAATAGTTAGAAAAAGTACAAAACATATAGAAGTAGAAAAATCTTTGACACATGATTTCATAAATAATAATGCAGATCAAATGCCACACAATTTGAGAGCATGCATGGATGGTTCTCATGAAACAAAAAGAGTGCATCCATCACATTACAAACAAGTGGATATTCTTTGAAAGTTGAACATGAGACTAGAAACTATGCAATATAATAAATTATCTCAACCAACATTTTCAAGATTCTGGAATACAAAATTTAGAGTTGTGTCTTTGTCAAATTCAAGTACTTTCTCCAAATGTGAATTTTCTATGAGAATAAAAGAAAAATTACAATCTACAAAAAACCACGAATAATGTGCAAGATATTTAGTAGAAAGAATATCTCACATGATACAATAAATGAGTTGTATAAATCTATACTAAGCTTGGATATTTTCATCATAATTGTATTAATATAAATATTTATGCATTACTCATTATAAAATGGATCAAAGTAAAATAGATATACTACATATCAAACCATTCCAAAATCTCTTAGTGGCATTAAGAGGTTACAAATATCTTTAATGGGAATGCTTACTCAAGGACATGGACATTCTAATTATGGGCATTTTGCATTAGGATTATGGCCAAGTGATTCAAATTTCCCAATTCCATATATTTCAATGTGTTTGAGAAACTTCAAAAGAAAATATAGTAGTTTTTATGGAGATTCGGGATTGAAGCACTCTGATATGAATTACACAAAGATTTTTTTGTTTCACATAATTCTAGCAAGAGCTAGATGAGCCACACCTTAAGGGAGAGAATTACGAGGTAATCCTTAACCATGGTTTCTGGGTCAAATTGTTAGCCCATCATACTCCTAATTGGGAGGATGTAAGATAAACTCCCAACATTGGTATTAAAGCCTAGTTGATAGACCTCAGCTTTATCGAGGCTAGAAGCCTCAATCATGGGCACTTGGGAGATGCTTGAACATGGATGAGTCTAAAACTGGCCAAGAAGGAAGTCACATGGGCATTGGGGAACCAATGGAGGTTTGGATAGGTGCAAAAAAATTCCATGTGCTATAATTTTAGGCTAATGGAGGCATTCAACCTTGGGAAGGGGCCTAACAAGCGACATAAAGGGTCCACAAGTGAGAATTGATGACTCTACTCAATCTAAGCGGGAAAGAATTTCACATAATCCAACCAAGAAGTGGATGGTCGATGCAATTCGAAGATGAGTTGGTGCTGCTACAACCGGCTTCACACCAGCCAATTGAGACTTCAGAGTTGATTGATAGAACCTTTGAGCTTCCTAAATCCATAAAAATATCAGCCAAGTACTTTGGAACATGTTTCTCAAAATTTTAAGCTAAGACAAGCTAGTTGTGAAATGACTAGCTCCCAAAACTTGCTATTTTTGAACATATACCTGCTGGAAAAAATGAACAGTGTTCTCAACCTGGTAGGAATTAGATAAATTACTTTTGGGATAGAAAATAGACTTAGCAAGCTTCCTAGTCCAAGTTAAAGTACTTCCATTCATCAACTGAGCAGTGAGAACAAGTTTTATCAAAATCTAGAACATGCCCGCCATTCTCAAGGCTTTGTAGAGATAGACCAGTGAGTAGTAAAATGTAGATTTCTCCAGAATTGTAAATTCAATGAGCATGAAATTCCATATTCAGAAACTAGACTTAAAGAGAAATCCAACACCTTTTAAAACACTAAAAAAGGTTTCGTATAGCTCGAGATATGACCTTCTGAAGTTACTCCTCTAAGTGAGTATAGGAGAGAACAAAACAGAGAAGTAGAGAATAACGAATGTATAGATTCACATATGATTACAACCACATTGGAAATGAATATTTTCAAAATGGGAGTAGAATGATAGAGATATGGATTACGCTCTTCAATCTCTACAAAATGACATGAAGTGCTCATGTACAAGGCTTGCTAATCACCACTTCCTTCTTGCTCTTTTTATAGCTACTTTTGGAGGTAGTTTTGAATTCGAATTCGAATGGCTCCACCTAAAAGTGATCCCCAAAGTTAGGAAATATTCCCTCAGCTCACTAATTCATGGTTTTAGGTAGTTAGAGCCATGAATTTTCTTTCACATCATGGATGAGGTAAGCCATTCTTTTTCTTTTTTCTTTTTTCACAATTACAAGAGATAAAATGTACTCTTTTACAAGAGGTGTTCACATGACTACACATATGAACATAAATTAAATAATATCAAACATCTAGGATTGGGTAAAATGCACCAAGAGCTCCCCTTCAAGCCTAACATGCTTGGCCTCCAAATATATCTTCAATTGTCCTTGATTTCCTGCAAGGCAATCATCAACTTGAATCTACTTAACTTTGTACCATCAAGAGCTTTAGTCAACATGTTTGCACATTGCATATCTATGGAGACATAGGATATTTGAATATCCTTGCTCATTAGCTTCTACCTTACATAATGGTAGTGGACTTCAATATGCTTGGTTCTAACATGGTATACCGGATTAGCTGCAAGGTGTAGTGAGCTTGTGTTGTCACCAAAAATGTGAGGTATTGAAGAATGAAGTCCAAGATCTGTGTACAAAGAATCTAACCACATGATTTCTTGAGTTGCATTAGCCAAAGCTCTATATTTGGATTCAGTAGAAGATAATGCCACGATTGGTCTTCTTGGATGACCAAGAAATGATTTTTGAACCTGCAAATGATACATACCTAGATCTGCTTCTTCTATCATCTCTAGATCCGGCCCAATCCACATCTGAGTAGACCTTTAGCTCAATATTTGAAGTAAATGGATAAAACAAACCTTCTTTCATAGTCCCCTTTAGGTACTTGAGGACTCTCTTGACCCTTTCCATATGTGGTCTTCTCGGCTTATGCATAAACTGACTCAATATGCTAACACTATAGCATATATCCACCCTTGTGAGTGTTGCATAGTTCAAGCTTCCAACCAAGCTTTGATAGATTGTGATGTCTTCAATTGGATCTCCTTCATAAGCACTAAGCTTATGATTTTGCTCCATAGGGTATTTTCCATCTTGAACTTGATGAGCATGTCATGCACATACTTCCTTTGTGTTATGTATATACCTGAATCTGTGTAGATTAACTCCAATCCAAGAAAGTAAGTGAGTGATCCGAGGTCACTTATTTTCAACTCCTCCTTCATTTGAGTCTTTACCTGTTTGATTCCTTCAAGATTATTGCCTGCGATAATAATATCATCAACATACACACATAAATAGGTCACTTCAGATCCAATCCTCTTTATGAACAAAGAGGTATCCGCCTTGCTAGCTTTGAATCCTTGGTCCTGCAAATAAATAACCAATCTGAAATTCCAAGCTCTTGGAGCTTGCTTCAATCCATACAAGGCTTTCTTTAATTTGCATACTTAGTTAGGATGATGTGCATCCTCATATCCAGGAGGTTGTGCCATATACACTTCCTTAGAAATCCATCCATTTAAGAAAGCATTCTATTCATCAAGTTGATAGAGCTTCCAATTTCTAGATGTAGCAAGACTAATGATAACCCTAATTGTAGGCATTTTTGCAATAGGAGAGAAAGTCTCCTCATAATCAATACCATGGGTTTGAGCAAACCCTTTAGCAACTAACCTTGCTTTATGTCTATTTACACTTCCATATGGATTCCTCTGGATTTTATATATCCATCGAGATCTAATTAACTTCATAGATGGCTTGTTAGGTACAAGCTCCCAAGTGTTATTCTCCTTCAGGGCTTCCATTTCTTCATTCATTGCATCTTTCCAAGATTTCTTGCTTTGTGCTTCTTCAAATGTGGTAGGTTCTTCATTGGTTGAATCCTTTGCAATGTAGATTGAGTGCTTGGTGACGAAAGAAGTATCATAACCATACCTCTCTGGTTTCTTCTATTCCCTTGAAGACTTTCTAAGTGGTTGATGTGAGCTCTCGGGTCCATATGTAGCATCTTGCATCTTTGCTTTACCTTTGATCTTCCATAGCTTTAGCCTTTCCAAGTCTTCTAGGTCAATCTCCGAATCACTTTCTTCAATTTGCTTTGGCTCTTTTGGTTGAAGTGATGGAAAATCTTCATCCAAGTCATAAGGCAGCTTCACTTTCCTGTCATCATCAAACCATGATTCTCATCAAAAATTACATCTCTACTCACAGAAAATCCTTCATTGGTTGGATTGTACAATCTATATCCTTTTTTCTTTTGATCATAACCAATAATTATGCACTTCTCTCGCTTGGGATCCAATTTCCCTCTTACTTGAGAAGGAATGTGAGCATAGGCTAAGCATCCAAAGATTTTACAATGTTGTAGACTAGGTCTTCTTCCATTCCACACTTTATATGGAGTGGTTCCATCTAGTGACTTAGATGGAAGTCTATTTATGAGATATGTGGCTATAGACACAGCCTTTGCCCATAGGTAGTTTGGCAATCCCTTTTCATTGAGCATAGACCTTGCAGCTTCAACAATAGTTGTGTTTCTCCTCTCTTCTACACCATTGAGTTTAGGTGTATGCCTTATAGTGAATTCCCTTTTAATGCCTGTTTCATGCAAGAAGGCATCAAATTCAAAAGAGAAGTATTCTCCTCCACCATCTAATCTGAGTCTTTTCAAAGACCTACCTGTTTGGTTTTCAACAAGAGCAACATACTTCTTAAAGCAATTAAAAACTTCATCCTTGCGCTTCATGAAAAATAGAATGGTCCACGTGCTACAATCCTCTATGAAAGACACATAATATCTTGAGCCTGATGTGGATGGCTCCTTACTTGGACCCCACACATCCGTGTTCACTAGATCCAAAGGATTTTGATACACATATCCCTTCTTATTGAAAGGTTGTGTATGAGCCTTGCCGATTTGACAAGCTTCACACTTATAAATCATGTGTTACCTTGTGATATTAAGCAAACCAAGTACACTTTGGTCCCTGCAAATTTGTTTGAGTGTCCTCTCACCAATGTGAGCAAGCCTTTTGTGCCATACCTCCAACTCAGTGAGAGTTTGAGATCCATAGCTAAACAAAGCTATGTTCTTTGTATCTTCCACTTCACAAGTGAAAAGCCTTCCTGTCTTTTCTCCTTTTGCAATCCTTCTAAATCCTTGCCTTGGGTCTTCAACATATGCTCCAAATCTATTGAATCTAACCTGCAATCCTTTTTCAACAATCTGTCCAACACTTATTAAATTTTTGGTAATTGTAGGGACATACAAGACTTTGATTAAGAGGTTCATATTCCCATATGATGTCTTCACATTACCTATCTTCTCCACTGAGTGCTTTGTATAGTAAAGACACATTTTCGGCTACATGGTTTGATCATCCCAAATCAATGTAAAAGATGTGATCATCATCCTTGCCCTTCTTCATTGATAGATTCATAATAAAAAATGAATCTTCTTGAATTTGGTCCTTTGCATAGTAATTGTAGTCTCTTCTTCCTCTATGGCCACTTTGATAGTTGTTGTTGTAGTAGTTGTTGTTGTTGTTGTAGCCTCCATTGTATCTGCCTCTATTTGATCCATAGCCACCTCTATTGAATCCTCTTCCTCTTGAGTTCCTCGGGTTCATGAAACATTCTTTAGTAGTATGACTAGATAAGCTGCATATATTGCAAGGCTGAGATGATTGGAATCACCCCCTGCCTTGCTTTCCACCTCTGCCTCTTCCTCTAGCTCTTCCTCTACCTGCAAAGTTTGCTTGGAAAGAACTACCTTCATCTTCATTCTTCCTATTCTTTGACTTGTCCTTGACCTTAGCCTTATCAATATATAAGGTAGAAGTTTGATACTACCGCTTGAGGACTCACCACCTTTGCTAATCTTTGCTTCATGAGTGAAGAGCTCACCCATGAGTGTGTTGAGGTTGGGTACATGCATATCCATGTATAAATCCATGGCGGTTGTGAATGACTCCCACTTGTCATCTGCTTTGATTCCATTTATGATTTGTCTAGTGATTTGCTCCTCTTCATTACCTCTCCAATTCTTCCAAGTTGGTCAGAAATCTCCTTCATCTTTGTGACATAATCAGTCACACTTTGCCTAAGGCTTTTCTTCATTGTTGTGAACTCCATCCACAATTGGTTCTTCCTTGCTCGAGTGTTGGAGGAGAAGAAAGAAGCAAGTGCATTCCAGGTCTGTCTTGATGTCTTGCATCCCTTGACATGAGGTAAAAGAAACTCAGAGATTGATTTTAGAATATAGGACCTTGGTAGTGCATCCTTCGAACACCAATTTGAAAGTCTTTCCACTTCTTCATGTGATGGTTGCCCTTTGTTCCTCATGGTTAGCATTGCATCATCTCTAGATATGAATCCATATAGATTCCTCCCTTGAAGGTAATCCTCCATCCTTAGAGACCATGCTCGGTAGTTTTTTCGATCCAATTTGTCAATTGTTGATGGAAATCCATCTCCAATGTTGCTTCACTATGCTCTGATACCACTTTGAAGAGAGATGGTGGATGCAATCCGAAGATGAGTTGGTGCTGCTACAACCGGCTTTGCACCGGCCAATTGAGACTTCAGAGTTGATTAGTAGACCTTTGAGCCTCCTAAATCCACCAAAATATCAGCCAAGTAGTTTGGAACATGTATCACAAAAGTTTAAGTCATGACAGACTAGTTGCAAAATGACTAGCTCCCAAAACTTGCTATTTTAGAACATACACCTGCTGGAAAAAGTGAGCAGTGCTCTCAACCTGCTAGGAATTAGATATATTCCTTTTGGGCATAGCAAATAGACTTAGCAAGCTTCCCAATCCAAGTTAAAGTACTTCCATTCATCAACTAAACTGTGAGAACAAGTTTTATCAAAATGTAGAACATGCCCGCCATTCTCGGGGCTCTATAGAGATAGACCAGTGAGCAATAAAATATGGATTTCTCCCAAAATATAAATCCAATGACCATGAACAAGAAATTAGACCTAAAGATCAATCCAACGCTCTTTAAAAAACTGAAAAAGGTTGACTATTGAGATATGAGCTTCTGAAGTTACTGCTCTGAGTGAGTATAGCAAAGAACACAACAGAGAAGTAGAGAATGATGAATGTATAGACTCACATATGATTACAACCACATTGGCAATGAATATTTGCACAATGGGAGTAGAATGATAGAGCTATGGAGTAAGCTCTTCAATCTCTACAAAATTACATGAAGTGGTCACGTACAAGGCTTGCTAATCACCACTTCCTTCGTGCTCTTTTTATAGCTACTTTTGGAGGGAGTTTTGAATTCGAATTCTAATGGTTCCACCTAAAAGTGATCCCCAAAGTTAGGAAATATTCCCTCAGCTCACTAATTTGTGTTTTTAGGTAGTTAGAGCCATGACTTTACTTTCACATCATGGATGAGGTAAGCCATTCTTTTTCTTTTTTCTTTTTCACAATTACAAGAGATAAAATGTACTCTTTTACAAGAGGTGTTCACATGACTACACATATGAACATAAATCAAATAATATCAAGCATGTAGGCTTGGGTAAAATGCACCAACATTAACCATCAACAATGGCTTTTGGGACAAGTGGTTAGCCCATCATACTCCTAGCTGGGAGGTTGTGAGTTCAATCCCCAACAATTTGATTATGTTTTTTCAACTGATGCACTTCATCATCACATGGAATTGTTGAAGAAGGAAAATCTACATAGAAAAGGAACATAATGCAATATCAAATGTGAAAAAAAATATAATTCATTCAAGGAGTTACTAAGAAACATTATTTTTGGAACTTGATAATTGTGGTTTAGAAAATAAGAATCACTATGTATTTGCATACTTTTCTTTTTTAGTTGCTAATGGGATATTTTATATGGTACAACTTAGGTTACTTATGGTTGAAGAGGTGTCCCAAGTTTTCTTTACCATCAAGGCAATGCTTAAAACATGGAGGGGCCCCACAAGTTTTTTTAGCTTTAAAATTAGTTCAAATTCCCATGTGGAGAATGTGCCACATCAAAATCGTTTTTTTATTCTCTATGAGAGGATGCCACACAGCCAGAAACTTAAAATCCCATCTTATATTGAACCAGGTCAAACACAACTTCTTGTTAAGTGAGAGATGAAACTCAAGATTATTCTTGAAACAAAGATTTTTTTCCAATTTGTTGCTATTATGCCATTTAAGGCCTTCTATGGGAGGGGGATCTTGACCAAGAAAGGGGTGGGACATTGAGTTATCTCAAGCATTGATTTTGTTTCTTAACAATCACTAGTCATCATAGTCCATTCTCCAACTTGGGTTAATGTCCCCAAATATAATCCATTGCCTTCTATCTTGATCCCAAAGGTGTTCAGTGGGTTGAATTCCTTGATCCCTTTGATCATGAACCAAATCAAATCATTTTGTCTGATACCCACAGCCCACTTCCACTCTTCCTTTATCTTGAATTAAGATTTCATTTTTTCCAACTTTTCCACAATGAACAGACCAATTCTAGTTTAGTGAGATCCTTGTCTTTCACTCTCCGACACAAAGTGCTAGTATATGACCAATTTCTACCCCTCACGATTGTATGTATAATGCACATTTTGTAAGGCCCCCATTATGACGAGAACCCAAGTGTGCATTACCCAATTGATGGGAATCCCAACATGCATGTTTGATCAAGGTCAAATTGGACCATCTAAGTTATTGTAAGGAAAGGGAGTTACTAGGGTCCTCACTTGGGGGGTCCAGGGCAATGGGGAGCAACCTTGGCTGGGGGGTGCAAGGGGGGCAGCGGGCCCCCTGGTTGGGGGGTCCGAGGGGGCGAGCAGTCCCCTTGGTGTAACTACTTTCTTATAGAAAGAAAGTAGATAATGGAGGCTATGAGGAAAGTGTTGACCACCATAGCCCATATAGCCAATTCATAAGAGTTATTGGATCTAGGATCAAAATAGCAATCATCTTCTTTTCTAGGTTTTTAATTAGACTTTGAATTTGGCTATAAATTGGAGCTCTTAATCTCTTCAGAGAAGGATGAATTCAAGTATTATAAAACTCTAATATTGTAAAACCCATAGATATCAAATCCATGAAAAACACCTAATTTATCTAATTAATTGTTAGTGAACCATCATAAATATTGGAAAGAAAATATTGAAAATTCTCTTTTGAATAAATGCTCAATCAAGACCTTCACACAGTGGAAGGATAACGTTTGAGTGTCATCATCATGATAGATGCATAAGCTCCAAGCATTTGGAGAATGTCATACACAATCTATGATGAGGACTTCCAACTAAAGATTTGTAATAACTCCATGGAATCATGAACAAAGTTCGATTTATGCAATAGTATCCAATAAGTTTTCACACAATGAAAACTTTGGAAGATTCATAAAATTTCCACTTTATGAATTCCATTTTTCAACTTATCTTTGGCATATAAGAATTAAAATATTGAGTTCAAGAAACGATTTTGAATAAGTACTAATGTTACTTTACTATTCAAGAAGTGAAATTGAATAAAAGGATAGAACTTAAAAACCAAATACTGTACATTACTATTTGAATATAAAATAAAACACCTTAAAGTTTATGTTGATAAGGTTCAACAATGTTCACAATATGTTAAAATTGAAGTCCAAGGAAACAAAGCTTTGGATAAAGAAAAGGAAGCTCAATCATAATTCAGCTATGGGCTAAGCTGTAAGAAAGCTACACCAAAATTTTCAAAAGTGTTACAAGAATACCTAGAATAGAAGGCTCTTTTTTATATTGTCCTAAAAGTTGAAGACATAGAAAAACTCAAGGTACCACCTTGACATAAAATGGTGAAAAAATAAAAATAAGAGGTTTTATGCATTCTCTCTATATGTAATTGATTTCTTATCAAGCTTCCTATGCAAATTTATAATTTTCCTATCTTTTTTCAGATAGCTTTTGTAAAAAGAATCGCTGCATTCGCAACATCTCATTATCCTTTTTGTGCAAAAAGTTGATGAGACTAATGTTACCATGTTTGAAATAATTCAATTTCCTATTCTAGTTCATAAAAATTCTTATTTCATATGTTTTATATGTTTCATTAAATATGTAATTGTGAAATATTAGTTGGGAGGCAATGATGGTTGTCATGGGGATGTAGGCGATTGAATAATTATTAGAAACACATTGATTGGTTTGGAATGACATTGATTGGTGGGGATATTGTTGGGGTCCTTCAATTTGAGAAAAATACTTGATTTCTCCATAACTTTTGAGGAAACAAGTTTATTAAGGTTATCATGATTGTGGCCTCTACAAAGGAGAAGGGGCCAGTAAGAAGCTTTTGTTTCCATGAAATGGGTGGTTCCAAGGTAGGAAGATATCATTTTGGAGCTTTTTGTATAACAGGAAGTGCCTTTTCACTAGTTTGTAGACTTCATTGAGGTAGATCCTAGCATCAAAATGATATAAAGGTCAATCTGGGGTTGGGAAGAGCATATGTAAAACTAGTCATACTTTTGAAATGCATTCACTTGATTTTCTAATAGCTTCTCCTCAATAAAAATTCAAGTGCAATAGTCTGAACATGAAGATCAAGTAGTTGCATGAGTCGGCATTTGAGGACACTAGAGTAAAATGTGTAGTAGCAAAAATACAAAAGTGCTTGTTCTACATGTATGAAACTTTGAGTTAGAACTTGTAAATTCTACTCGCCAAGCTTTGACATTGGGTACTCATTTGACACTTATGCCTGTCCAACATGTCTTCAAGCTCTTGCCAAGGGAGTTTCCAGTTGTGCCATTCCACCAAAATTATCTAGGCTCATTTTATGATTCATATACTCCGGGGAGATTCTTGTGGTTGTACCTAAAGGGTGCTAGATGTCCTAGTAAGGTGCCACATCTTTGCATTTATCAATGGCCAATAGTAACTTCTCTATAGCAAGATGTGGTGGGATCTTACACGAGCCAAAAAATGCAAAACTCTGGAGATTTTTCATAATAAAGGAGCCTATGAGTGCTTGTGGGAAGTTTTGTAGGAAATTGGACTTGAATGAGAAGAAGGTGAAATAGAAAAGAAGAGGATATTGGCATGCTTATTAGGTCACATGACGTAATAAGAAAGGTCCATACAAGTATGCAATAGTAGAGTGAAAGAAATCCCATTTATATGAGGAAGATTAAAACTTTGGAGTTGAAATCATGACATGTATTTCTAATGATGACTAATGATATGTATGGTATGTACAATAGGGACAAGGTGGTTGCATGTAATTAAAAGTAATAAAGCCAAAGCTAAGAACTATTTACCTTAGTAAAAAATGGTTTGCCTTATAGATTTTGTAGTTTAAAAGTGGTGGACCTATAGATCGTGATAGATAGGACCATGACAGATGATAAACACCCATCTATCATGACAGAGACCCATCTTTCATGACAGACACCCATCTATCAGGGCATACAAGCTCCATGATAGATGGGAGATAGCCTATATCATGATAGACACTGTAGCTCAGTGATGAGTAGCACCTCCTTTAATGTCAATCCGGGAAGACGTGAGGATGGTATGATGACCTCGAGCAAGTGAAGGCACAAGTGCGTGAGTGAGAAGCACACCAACATGCACACACATACACACACACGCGCACACAAGGCAAGACAAGGAGGAAGACAATGGAGTTCTTTTAGATTACTTCCAAAATGCTCATACCAGTTCAAATCTATTACAAGCTAACCTCAAAAATGAGCTCTCTAGCTCTATTTATAGTTTTTCACTAGCTTTTGGCCCTGTCCAGACCTAGTGTCCGGCCTAGTTAAAAATTAGGTTCTAGGGCCTATTTGGAGGCTCAAACGAAGTCTAAAAATTATGAAAATTGGTACGATGCTACGTCTAATACTCCTCAAGCTTGAGGACTCCTCGGCTTGCACAAAATGGAGTTACAGAAAGGTGAAATGGTATTTATAATGATTTGTAGTGATGAGAATCACTATTATGAAGATGTTGTTTTGGAACAATTTGAATGGCCTACTTGCTAGATCTTCGTTGACTGCTTAGTCAGCTTGCACCTTCTCTTTGCTCTGGCTCCCTTCTTTGGCTTCCTTGTCTTGTGAGTCCTTCAGTGCCTTGACTGCTGCTGCCAACACCCCCCCTCTCTCCTGTCTGTCGTCTCTAACAGACCCTTGTCTAGCTGTGCGTTGGACATAATATTGAACCACATCGGAAGCAAGGTGGTGTTCTTCTAGTCGTAGCCCCCGTGCTAGGTCTGTTAACAATGCATCCCAATCCACTGGACCTGGGACGTCTGGATGGGGCACCTGCAATTGATCTGAGTGGATGGTCCTCTCCACAGCGAATAGTTGGAGGAGATGTGAGGGCTTGGGTACAAATATTTCTGAGTGATATTCCCAGAACCCTGTGATGAAGATCTCCTCGAAGGTCTGCTTGAAGCATGTTGGGAGGTACTTTATTCTTGCGTGCCATGCATATACTACCTTTATTGAGGGGGTAGTGCTCATGTCATATACCAGATCTTGGTTGCCTACAATGAAGCCAACTCCTGAAAAGTGGGGTTCCTTGATGTTCTTGAATGTCCTGAATGTGATGAGCATTAATTCAAAGATTTTCATGCACATTTATGCCATCACATCAGGTGTGTTCCGTAGTCGAATGCTCCAGTGAAGGATTGTAGAAATCATGTAAGCAACAGTGGGAGGTCCTTGTGGAGGTGCTAGATAGACATAATTTAACCACTTTGCACAACCTTTGACGTTCTTTACAGCAATGGTAAATTCGGGCCAGGTGCGTTTGCGAAAGACTGGAACATAAGAGGGGTTGTATTTGATAAATAGTGGCATGTTAGTCCAAGTACAAACCATCTCGGGATAGGTCTCAAGAAGACGGATCCTCCAGGTGGGTTGATGAATGGATCCTTTTTTAGCACTCTCAAGGATATCATCGGGCCCAAATTGTGTGGCAAAGGTTGGAGCCTTGCCACATTGTTGTTGAATCTCGACATTGTAATCTGCCAGGAGCACACAATATGGCACATACTGATCGTCGTTGGTGCCTATCCATCTATGATGAGATATACTGTGGAAATACTCTGACTTTATGATGGTGTCTTCTAAATTGGCCATTGATTGGATTTGGATTGCCACTGGATCTTCATGGGTTTTCACTGTCTTTTCGAGTGTCTGGAGCCATTCGGGTACTTCGACTTCCAAGGTGTCCATTCCTTCTGAGGTTTGCTGACCTCCTGGCATCGGCATAGGAACATATGGTTCCTCATACAATTCATCTACCTCAATGGGTACCAATTCATCTGGCTCTGGTTCTACAACTGGAGAGGGCTGTCTTTCATATTCCAGTAACTTCTTCTGCAATTCTGCCACTTGTTCTGTTAATGCCTTTACTTCCTCTGAAGTCGTGGTTGTCTCTATGATTTTGGGTTGTGCCTCCTATTCCCTGAGCTGGCGGTGTAGCGCATCCCGTTCCTTTTCCAAATCGTCATGTGCTTCTAATAGATCGGCATAGCTTTCCAAGATTGTCTTCATTGTTTCTGAGGGGACTGCTTTGAATTGTTCTGGGTCGATCTCGTGGGGAGAGCCTTCCATGGCAGCTTCCAGGTTTTCTTCATTTTGCTTCTGCAGACGCTTGTTTTCTTCAAGGGCGGTAGCCATGTGTTTTCCGAGTAGAGTCAAATTACGCCGGACTCTTAGATTATCTATTTGGTAGACTTCGAGTAAAGCTTCGAGTTGTTTGACACCTGCCACTTGTGATGGTTGGGGTGCCTCCAGGAGAGTTTGATGGGCTTGCTCGAGTGTGGTATAGCGTTGATTAAGGTCGGCCTTTTCATCTTCTATGGATATAAGCCGTCTCTGTAGTTGTTGGTGATTCGTAGTTAGTTGACGATGACGGTCTTCGAGAGCCTGATACTCACTCTGAAGTTGATACACACACTGATGTAACGTTGAAAACATATTATTTACATTAAAGAATGCAGCGAAAGGGGAGGATGTAGGGGGAATGGGGAGGGGAAAGGGAGTCGTGAATGCTGTGGAGTCAAGTGGTGAGGTGGGTGGAGGGGGTATGGGAGATTGAGGTTGCGTGGGGGGAGGGAGTGGTGCTGTGGCTGCTGATGTTTCCATTGTGTCGAACGTGTGTGTGACTATGTAGATGGGGACAGTGGGTGGGGTGGATGTGATGTTTGTGAAGAGTGTTGTGAAAGTGGGCATGGTAACTCCTCCGAATTGGATGCCGGGAGAGAGAGGAATTCCCATGACATATGTGGTAACGGCAGAAATAGGCGTGGTAGTGCCAGGTGGTGAGGTGACTTGTGTAGTGAGAGGTGAGGTGGGTGGTGAGAGTGGTTCCGCCTGATGTTCTTCTGTTTGTGTGTTACCTCCTGGTTCTGATACATTGATGTGGATTTGCTTGCCGGATCGCATGGGGCGAGTAGGCACTCGTTTCTCAAATCAATGAATATAAGCCATGGTTGCATGAATAGCCTCATCTAAGCCTACGGCGTCTGCGCGCAGGTTCATTGATTCAATAAACATGTCATCCACACCTTCCTTGGCTAACATTTGGCTCATGAGCACCTTTCCTGTCTCGAGCGATAGTTTGTGTTGTTCTTGGACTCGCTTCATGGTTTCATATAATCTGTTTATTTGGGCCGAGTATGCTGGGGCACTTGCTAGTTCTGAAAGTTCGTCATATTCTTGATCATACTCCTCGTTTGCTTCTTCTTCTTCTTCTTCTGTCTCTTCATCATCCTCTTCTACTGCTACTACTTCCGATCGGGTCGGTGCTGAAGTTGTAGTAGTGGGTTGTGGTCCTTGGGTCTACTCTACTTCTGTCTCCAGGTTAGACTCATTGATCAAGCGGGTAATTTCTTCATCTGTCAAATCGGCTAGGGTGTAACCTTGTGGGAACTCCAAGTCCGATGGAATCGGAGGGAACACCAGATTGGGTCCTTCGGCACTTGGTCTGGGTAGGCGAATGGTAAATGGTCGACACGTCGCGTTTGTGGAGGGGTCACCTCTGGTGTGGTGGTGGCTCCCCTTGCTTGGGCACATGGTAATTGAACTCCCCCTCTCATTTTCTTCGAGGGAGGACCCGCCATTGACAACCGTCTTTGGAATTCTTGGGCCCTGGACCATACTAGTGCTCTTTGAATGGGCACATCGTACGCTAAGCACCTGTAAATTATTTTTGTCAAAGCACAGCACCCATGAAGCACATTCTTCTGTTTCTTATTCTATCGTTGATGGGCTAGATGGATTTGATCGATGATCTAGTGTGGCAGATTGATGGTGAGATTCTCTGTCTCTGCCAAGTACAAGCTGAACCATATCTTTTTAGGTGGCATTGTGAAGCGTTCTTGGGCGGGGAAAGCGAAGTGTTGCATGATTGTTCATAGGTGGAGAGCGATGGTTGGTGTCATTGCTACCATGTCCTTCAATTTGTTGAGATCCTTGTGCTTCATCCTGCCTGGAATCATTGTTTCTTTCTCAGTGGGAATATGCATACCTTGCATCTTCAATGCTTCTCGTACTAGGTTGAGGGTCAATTTGAATCTTTTGAGTTCGTGACCTGGCATCAGTGAAGGTAGCACAAAAGTACTATCGCCTCCCTTGGCCCTACTAGGGGTGATGGTACTGATAAAATAGGAACAGCGCAGGAAATCTGGCTTAGGTAAATGTCCTCGGAAATAGCCATCCAAGCCCGCTTTGGTCCATACTGATCGCATCACTTCTGCATTCTGATATTGCTCAAATTCACGGGTGAAGAAATGATATCGTCCCCATTTGCCATTAAACTCAAGTTCTACCTCCCAAAAGTAGGTGCCGTCTCCCAATGGCCCTACGACATCACTGAACCAATGTGCATGCTTCCCCACTTGAGAAGTGTGCCCCTGAGGCGGGTCCTGAATAGGGAGCACATGCACAGCTCTAAGTTCTTGAGGTCTCTTAGTGAGTTGTGGTTCCAAAAGGAGCGTTTCGATGTCCACTATCTGGGCACTAGACCCTGCCTGGGAGCTGGTACCTCTGGTTTCTGCCATGTTACAACTTGCTTGCTAGTTCTGTGAGAATATAGAAGCATGCGTTAACATTGTAAAGGACAAGGTAGAACAATTTTTGTCCCCATTACAACATTAACATGAGGTGAATGATGAGTTAGTCGATCAGTGAGTGCTCCATGATTGTGTGTGTTGTTAATCCTATGAGCTAAGTGAAAAGATGCAGTTAGTAGGTGGAGAGGAATGTACAAATGGGATCGGGGGGTTTATTACAAGCTTTTGGCTGCCAAACACAATGAATGACTTTATGTTTTGGTTTTGTGGAGACTCTGGAGGGCTTTATGAGGGTGTCTACTTGGAAATAAGGCTGTATAGGGGCCCATTTGCAAGTGATTCCGCTCGTGCTCATGTGTAAATGTGTGTTGAATGAGAGTGGGCATCGGCTCTTTGAGTGAGTGAACCCTGTTATGTATGGTGCGATTTGTGTGTGACTAGTTGAGCTCGCAAGCAAGCCTTAGGCACCCAAATTTGACTTGATTGTGGGCCAGCCTTCATCGACTTCTTGGGTACCCAGATAGATTTCACTTTCATAGAAGGATTTTTGGAGGACTTCTTATTAGTGTCGTGTCGTTGATCACTAATAGGGAGTTGAGCGAGTTGTTGTGGCTGGACCGTAATAGGATGCTCGTTCTTTCGTACCCACACTTGTTTTGGTGGTTGAGACACTGTGCATCGTATTTTCTTTGAGCCTCGAGCACAAGTCGTTTGCTTCTTCTGCATTTGATCCACCTTTGGTTGTTGCATCCCTATGGCTTTTGGAAAAGAAGGGAGTTCCGTTGTACCCTCAACTTCTTTGTTGAGACAATCATCCCTCTGCATCACATAGTTTTGGACAAGAATAGCATTTTCAACTTCATGTGTACCCCTGGAAGGACCAGGAGTGTGTGCCTTGCCTAATTCCTTGAGTGCTTCATTTTCTAACTCAATTGTAATGTGTTTCTCATTGACCCAAACCTGAAGAAGTCCACTTCTTAGGTTTAAGTTGACTGCATGGTCATAGATCCAGTCTTGACCCAAGACAAGAGGTTCAGTGAGATCCTCATCTTGACACACTAGTACTTTAACTGTCATTAGAACATCTTGAATGTAGAGGGGGAGTTCCACCTCGCCCATGCAAGGGGTTTCCACACCTCCCAATCCTATGAGATATGCTTCTATAGGATTGGCATTTAATTTCAACTCTTGACAGTAAGAAAGTTTAACGGCACTAGTGGCTGCACCTGAGTCAATCAAGGCCGGTGCAGTCCTTGCACTCTTTCCTTGTCCTATCTCCAAGGTTACAAACGGACGTCGGTCAACTATTCTATGGGGTCCTTCACTTGAGAATTCACACATGGCCATATGATATCCTGGTTCCGCATAGTCATCTGTCCTTGGCTGATCTCGTCCTTGTCTTCTCATCTTCATTTTTCGGATGCGTTCCAAGGCTTCTGCCTGTGCTTCTTCTCGAACTCATTTTTCCTCTTCTTTACGTTTCTTGGCAGTGTTGATTCAATTGAGCATTTCCTCAGTGAGAGGTTCTTGATATAACTTGACTCTGCATCCGCTTATGTAGCTAGGAAGAATATCGCCTTTGAGTATGGCTAATTGGACTGCTCCACTAGTCGAGATCCTATGTATGATCATAGGTCCATAGCCTCTCTTCTCCAATTTTCTCGCATGTTGCTTCAAAGTGTAGACTAACACTAGGTCCCCTGCTTTCAATCCTTTATCCTTCACATGGGCATCAAAGTACGCCTTCTGCCTTTTCTTAGCTGCATATATTCCTGCTGTAGCTCTTAGTCTTGTTTCACCTAATCCTTCAAGGTAAAAAAATCTCGAAGAGAGTTCATGACCCGTCCACTCATGCTCCTGTGCTACTCTCAATGTGGGAATCAAGAAGTCCAAAGGTAGCACCGCATTTTGGCCAAATACCATCTGAAAGGGTGTGGCTTGGAGTACCGTTTTATAGGCAACTCTGTATGCCCAAACAACATGGTGTAGTTGTTTGTCCCAATTAGAGCGTTTATTGTTTACCAATTTAGTCAACACGTTGCATAGGATCTTATTTGTGCTCTCAGCCTGGCCATTAGCTTGTGGGTGATAGGGGGCAGACTTCTTATGTACTACCAAGAATTCTTGGAGAAGATTTTCAATAACTTCATTCAAGAAGTGAGTCCCTCTATCACTGACTAGCTCTATAGGTAGCCCGTATCTCGTGAATACATTCTCAAATAAGAACTTCATTGTCGTTTGAGCATCATTCTTTGTGGTAGCTTTCACTTCTACCCATTTCGTTAAATAGTCTGTGGCCACAATGATATATTCAGCATGTGAGCCCTTAGCTGGGGGATTAATAGGACCTACAAAGTCTATTCCCCATTTAGAGAATGCACGTCCACCCATCATAGGTTTTAAAGGCATCTCATCTTTGTGTATAGGATAATGAGTTCGCTGACAAACATCACATCTCTTCACATAGGTATGTGCGTCCATGTGAAGGGTAGGCCACCACAACCCTGCAAATAGGATTGCCTTGATCACCCCATCTGGTCCAAAGTGTCCTCCTGCTACACCTTTGTTGCAGAGCTAAAGAGCGCAGAAAGCAGAGAAAAAAGACGGGCCCCAAAATTTTTCCGATTTGGACACACAATTTTTTGTAACATAACCACTTTTGTATATAATTTCCGTTGTAAATGCACTAGAGGAGTCCTCTAGATGCATCCCCTCAGAAGATTAGTGAATTACCCATGTACATTAGTAGGAAGTTAGCAATTTAGTGAATAAAGTGCCGGTCTCTTGTGTGAAAGGACCAAACTTAGGGCACTAGTATATAAGTCAAAAGTGACTCATTGTAAAGGACTTCTTGTCATTGTGAAGAAGAGCACTTCTGAAATTTCGAGTTTGCCTCTTCCTTGCTGATTTTGATCTTCATTTTGCTCATGTATGTGTGTGTGATGCTTGAAATGCAAGTGTAGGACTGTTGTCTACCCCTTCCCCCTTGTTTTGAGTGGCTGTAGTGCGTGCGTAAGCTAGGAGAAGCAAAAACGCGGGTGTTAGTAGTTCCCGTAATTCACTGTTTCTGCCATAACTTGCAGCAGAGTGGTCAGAATTGAGTGAAACCACCACCATTGGATTCGTCTCGTCGAGAGCTTCGAAACGAGTACCCTATTGCCTATGTTCGGAGTTCTGGGCTGGGAGAAAACCTCAAAAAACCAAAACTGCTGAAAGTAGGTTTGCGGCAACACTTCCAGTTTTTTTTAGTAGGTGCGGGTAGTATTGGTCTTTTCTCTTGCTTGGATAGTTAACTCACTTCATTTTCTATCACGTGTGCAAATGTCTTCATACACTTGGTAAGTCACTCCTTCGGATTGATAATTAAATGTGTGCAAAGGACTCCACTATATGCACTTGTATTGCAATTGAGGTATAGTCTCATTGGTACAAGTCCTTGAGTCATTGCGGCTCAAGTACACACGTTTTTGGCGCCGTTGCCGGGGAGGCACTCCACCAAGTTGCCTTCGTGATAGTTAGAGAGCAAGTGTGATCGAATCGTACTTGTAGAGGTGAATTTGTCCATTGACGAGTAGTATTCCATTTCAGCACTTGTCACTTCTCATCCTTGAGGTGTGTGTGATAAGTTTTAGGTTTAAGTGTAGGAGGAGGGAAGAGAAGGAAGAGTTAGGGTTAGTTTAGGAGAGGAGAAGAGAGGAGAGGAGAAGTAGGAATAGGCAAAAAACCCAAAAATTTCACCAAAAAATAGACCAAAATTTCAAGTTCTGTCCCAAAAAGTATAAAAACCCAAAAAATTGACTCATTTGACACTTGCTGGAACTCTGGTATCGTGAGCGACAGCGACCGGTATCGTGGATCTGGTATCGTGCGTTCGAGGCCATTTCAGTGAGAGTTGGAACCCAAAGGGCAAGCTAGAGCAGACAAAGGTGAGTTCTTATCAAGATCATTCACTCAAAGCACTTGAAACATGCACAAAACGTGATTAAAACAGTGCGCAGTATCGCGGGGGGGGCAAAGAGAAGTTATTTCTGAGTTATTGTGTGAGAAAGAGGCCTAGAAGGGAGGAGGAGTGTAAGAGCTACAAGGGGGTGAGAAAATTTCCACATTTTCTTGTGATTTGGCTTGAGTATCGCGATCGGTTGAGTTCTGGTATCGCGATACCAAAACTCCCTTGTATCGCGATATTCGCCGTCAGTATCGTATCGCTTGATACCTAACTTGGTATCGCGATACCGCACTGGTATCGTGACCCTGAGTTGGTATCGCGATCGCACAATTGCGGTAGTATCGTATCGCTGGTCATCGACCCTGGTATCGCGATACCATTCTGGTATCGTGTAGCCAAGTCGGTATCGCGATCGCGCTTACTACAGTGATATCGTATCGTCTCCCACTAAGGACAGTATCGCGACACCATCGTGAGATCGTATCGTCATAGTCTCTAGTATCGTATCGTGGAGTTCCTAGGGAAGTATCGCGATACTATACTTAGTATCGTATCGTCGAAGTTTAAAGATCGTATCGCGATACTGTCACAGGTATCGTATCGGCCAAAAATTCGGTGGTATCGTATCGCTTCCTCCTAGAGTAAGTATCGCGAAATCACACAGGTATCGTATCGGCAGAAGATCAGGTATCGTATCGTTGGAATCCTTTGGTATCGTATCGTCATAATTCCAGTATCGTATCGTGTGCAGCAGGGGTATCGTATCGTCTGCTTCCCAAAGTGGTATCGCGACTCCACACGGGTATCGTATCGCCTCTGTGCCTGATATCGTATCGTGGGCATGGTCTCGTATCGTATCGTGTGATTGTCAGTATCGTATCGTGGGATTCTGGGATCGTATCGCAGTCAAAGGAGTATCGCCGAGAGCAGTATCGTCAGGAAGTGGTATCGCCGAGATAAACCCTTTCTTTAGTCAGACACTTTGAGCCTTTAGGAGAGCTAACCAAGGGGAGTCTAAGAAGTATAAAGGGAGGCTTAGGTGTGTGAATGAACTTGAGGTCAGGAAGAGTGCTAAGTAGCCGAAGGAGCGTCATCTCTTCTATAGGAAGCACTGCTCAGGTCAGTCACCACTCCGTCTACTCAGAGACCTCTAGTGAATCTGAGGAAGACATACCCATGGCATCGGAAGACATGCAAGGTCCAGCACCACATAGGAACTTCATGTCTACAGTGGAAGGTGAGTACCGCACTGCCTTACAATATGTATCCACAAATGCCCAGGAGATTCCAATCTACCTGGATGGCTTAAACAGGTCCGTTGCCAGAATGGCAACAGCACAAGATGTCACCATCATACCACGACCAGCTGTCAAATACGAGGGAGGTGCTTACATTGACAAAATGGGTCACATCTATATGGTAACTGAATTTCCGGAGAGGATCAATGAAAGAGGAGAGTTCATGGATCCCAACAACTCTGAAGAGTTAGTGACCACCCCTAGAGGCAGATCACAGGTATCACGGGTCTTGAGAGGAGACTTGATACCTCAAGACGACTACTTGTTGGAAGTCTACATGATTCACGGAGCAGACTTATTGCTTCAAACTGACGTACCTGTTCAAGGAATCGGAGAGAGCCCCATGACATTCTATGAGCTGAAAGACCCAGAGGACGAAACTAGACTCACTTACCTAGATAAGAATCAAAGAAGATATTGGCCGGTAGGTGTCCTAGACAAGGCTCGGCTGAGATATATGGGTGCACCTGTATTTCCTCAGAGGGAGCAGGCAACTACCTCACAAAATCCTTTTGGAAATCAACAAGAGACGGAACACACCACATCAGGACAGACTAGTCAGAGAAGTGTGCCCAACCGTACTCATGTACAGTTTGCAACTCCAGGTGAGCACACACATAATCAGACCTACACAGGGATGGGGAACCATTTCCGACCACCGGTCAGACCACGACCACCTGTGGGAGGACAGCCAGGAATGCCTCCATTACGACCAGCTGTCCCGGTTTTCCCTGTAATGCCCAGACCACCTGAACCAATGAGGAGATTGAGACCAATCCAAGTAGCTAAGTTTATGAGAAACCATTATGATGGATCAGGGGAGCCATACGATCATATTGCCGAATTTAAACAAGTTCTAAGAGCAGAACAAGTAGAGGACTTCTTTGTGCAGTATGAGTCTTTTGGACTCACCCTCACAGGAACAGCTCTAACTTGGTTCCAACCTCTAGATCCCAATCGATTTGGAAACATGGAACAATTCTTTCAAGAATTTATAGGAGAATTTACAAAAAGAGGGATTAAACACAATTCTGCATCATTAATCCATAGCTTTAAGCAAAACCCTAATGAAACTGTGAAGACAGCTGCCCGAAGATTCAACCAATACGTGGATAGATGTCCTACGGCTGAGAGACCGACTCAACAAAAGATGATTTCATTGTTTTTAGATGGACTCTCTAACGGGACCCTAAGAACCCTAGTGTATGTAAAAAGGTTGCAAACATTGAGTGAGTGTCTTCAAGAGTGCATCGACTTGGAAGATAACCTTGCTGAGGACCTTAAAGGTACTACCGACCTCACAAAATCAGAAGACTCAAGAAGCACAGTGACGTCCAATTCTAGTAATATGGAAGAACTAGCAGAACTATTAGCTAAGAAACTAGGAGTCCAAGGACAGAGAGCTTACCAATATCCAGCTCAAAGAGTGCCTATGATGAGGAGGTGTAACTTATGTGGAGGAGAACATCCCACACACTTGTGTGCCAGAGGAGGAGCTGGTGCACAACCAATGTATCCACACAACAGACAGCAACAACAAGGGACTTCTTCATACTGTCACATCGAGCAAAAATATACCAATCATACAACTGAGAACTGTCCCTTTAATAGGCAAACACGACCTGTCAATCCACCACAATACCGACCTTATGGATACCCACCTAGAGAGCTTGGTAGGGAGATGCCTAGATACAATCCGTATCCGGTAGGAGCTCCAAGACAATACGAGCAAGCACCGTACCCACCACCACAACCAGTGTTGGGACCCCACTTGTCACAACCTCAACAAGTTGTACCTGTGAAGTATACTCAACCAGAAGAAAACTTGGAGAGAGCCATAATACCAGCTTCAATAGCGACCAATGTAGAATCAACCAACCAAGGGTATGAACCTCCACCAGGAGAGTACTATCCATATGAAGCCAACATGATGGAATATGAACCAGCATATGACATGGCCTATTATGGATATGAGGGATTTGATCAGAATTATGGAACGGAAACTGCAACTTTAATGTATACAATGCCCAAAGCACAACAACCATTGAGACCTCCCATTAGACCACCCGTGCAGAGAGGACCCTGTTATAGATGCGGAGGGGATCACTTCATTCGGGAGTGTCCTCGACCTTACAACCCTCCACCACCCAGGGTTTGGGAAGGATATTGTAGTGATTGTGGGAAAGAACATCTTTTCAGAGATTGCCCTAAGAACCCTACAAAAACTCAAGGTCCTGCACCAATCAATGTAATAGAGGTCATAGAAGAATCTGGAAGTGATAAGGAGTACACTGTACCGCTGAAAGCTATTACTAGAGCTCAAGCAAAACAACAAACAGGAAAACAACCGGAAGAGAAACTAGAGAACAATAAAACAGGAGACGCTAACATTCAGATAGTCGAGGACTCAGAGAACTCATGTGAGAATACCCAAAACACCAAAGTACAGAAATGGAAAGGAAGACGAGAAAAGCTCAAAGAGAAATGGGCAAGAAACAAGAGCAAAGACGGCAAAAAACAAGCAAAAGTTTCTAGAAAGCATAATGAACAAAAAACGCATGAGGAGATCCCTGAACCCCCACCAATCAACTCTGAGGCAAAGAAGCCAGGATCAATTCTAGCTGACCCAAAACCCGAGGACTTGGACATGTGGCTAAAAGCATACCAAGCTAGAATCAAATTGGGACCAAACCTAGAACAACATGAAAGACTCTATCCTCAAGGGGAATTAGAGAAAGAAAGACTGGCGATATGCAAAAAGCTCATAGAAGTAGCACAGGCGACTCTAGAAAAAACTATCCCAATTTTGCCTGAAACAAGGATCGCACAGGACCTATATGATGCGTGTATCCAACCTAAGGATAAGGAACCTAGTCGGGAAGATGATCGAAATGAACAAGAACAGGTATCCATAATACCCGACCTAGAGGAAGATTGGTCCAAAGACTTGTGGAAAAGAATTAGGGAAGAGCAATGGAAAAAGGATGGTATCAGTCCACCTCCTTTTGAGGAGATAATAGGAGCAAATAGTCATCATGATCATAACCTAGAGGAAGCGTATGAGGAAGTGTCAAGATTTGATAAAGGAAGAGAGGAAACCATGAGCATCTCAACGCTGCCCAACTACATGGGAGAATATGAAAGAGAGTCGGTAATAATACGAGCACCCACAGTGCATGGGAAAGAAAAAGGGAACTCAGAAGAGAGTTCACACAATCTAACAGAACTTAAGAAAACAAAGGTGCAATGTAAATTGACGGTGGAAGAGTTGCTTCAACTTAGACCACACCTATGGAGACAGCTAGCAAATCAAATAGAGCCACGGGCAGAGAAAGGAGAAATGAAAGGAAAGGAAAAAGAAAACCACTCCAAAATACGAGTTCCAGTTTATAAAGTAGGAGAATTTAGTGAAGGAGATGAAGGTAATACGTGCTTACCTGTCACCTACAATGGGTACATGACCAAGGCCATCTTAGACACTGGAGCCGGGGTAGGAATTGCGACGAAGGAAATTTGGGAAAAGTGGGGTAAACCAGCCTTACGACCCACTCGCATGAAGCTACAATTAGCAGATGGACATGTAGAGAGACCCCTAGGAATATTGGAAGGAATTAGGTTAACCACGTGTGGGGTAGAGTTTGAACACACATTGGCCATATGTAAGTTTGAAAAAGCAAACAATTATGAAATGATATTAGGACGACCATTCATGCGACAGATGCGAGTAGTACAAGATTGGGGCAGAGATTCATTATATCTCCAACATCAAGGGAACACTACCAAGATAAACCTGCACACATTCGCTTATAGGGATGTCCCTCCATTACAATGGAATCCAGTCCACAAAGAAGAAGATGACCTATCCATTCACAGTGCTGGATCAAGTGACCAATCTTGGATGCACGAGGATGCCCAGTTGTGGATGTGCAAAGAAGCCAAGGAGGAGGAGTGTAAAAAACAAATGTGGCCAATCGGGCACCCTAATTATCGATCGGTAGAAGACCCCGATTATATGCCTCAAATTTTTTCAGATGAACTCTTCGAACCACATGGCTGGATGGAAATCCTAGCCACATTAGACGTTTGTGTGAATGAAGAAGTATTGACAATGAACGACTGTATAGACGAGGAAGGATATGATGTGAACCTCTACATGGTGGTCCTCCAAGAAGTAGAAGCAGGAGAAATTGTAGAGGAAGAGGAGAAAGAAGAGTACGAAAGCATAGAAATGGAACCAGAGTTCGACTCTGAAGAACAATATTTAGAAACTATGCAAAAAGAATCAAAAGAAAAACTGACAGAAGTCTTAGCAATTGAGACTGTCCCAAGAATGCACGAGCATAGAGAGGACACAAGTAAAGTGGAACCTGAACCAGACCACTTCGAAGTTCCAGAACATTTTAAAAGATACGAAGTGGAAGAAAGGAAAATAGCAACTCAAATGCCTAAACGAGAAGCACGAGACGGAGAAGCCTATGATAACAAAGAACAAACCAAAAAAGTGGTTGTAACGATAGAAGACGGAGAAGAGAGGTGCACGTATATTGGAAATGATGTATCGGAAGAAGAAGAAGAGGATCTCATACACCTCATCCGAGAATACCGAGATGTATTTGCTTGGACGTACAAAGACCTTAAGGGTGTAGAACCTAGCATATGCGCTCATCGAATCCCTATGACTGCAGATGCGAAACCTTCTAAACAACGCCCTTACACATATAACGAGGTTTATGCAGCCAAAATCAAGGAAGAAATTGACAAACTACTAGCGGCAGGATTTATTTATGAGATTGAACACACAGAATGGGTATCGCCACTAGTTGTTGTGCCCAAGAAAAACGGAAAATTAAGGGTATGTATCAACTTAAAAAAAGTAAATGTAGCAACTATACGCGACAGTTTTCCTTTACCCATCACAGACCATCTTTTGGAAAGAGTTGCCGGCAAGGAGGTCTATAGCTTCTTGGATGGATTCTCTGGTTATAACCAAGTAGCTATTGCAACTGAGGACCAGCATAAAACCGCATTCGCGACTGAATGGGGAATCTATGCATTTAGAGTGATGCCTTTCGGGCTCACTAATGCGCCAGCCACCTTCCAACGATTGATGTGTCATGTTTTTAAAGAATTTCTGAGAAAAAGCATGGAAGTGTACGTAGATGATTTGTGTACATACTCAAATCGACGACCAGACCACATACCGGAACTGCGGAAAATATTCAACAAATGTAGGCAGTATAGAGTTTGCTTGAACCCAGAAAAATGTGTCTTCATGGTAAGACAAGGAAAAATCCTAGGACACATTGTTTCAAAGAATGGAATATCTACAGATGAGGATAAGATTAAAGTCATATTGGACTTACCAAGACCCAAGAATGCGAAGGAAGTGCAAGCCTTTATGGGACATTGTGGATATTACCGTAGGTTTATTCACATGTATGCCATAATAGCCAAACCCTTATACGGTCTATTGACTCAGTTCACTTGGACGGACGAGTGTGAGAAGGCCTTCAACGAGCTTAAAAAGAGGCTGAGTACCGCCCCAATTCTGAAGTCACCAAATTGGAGCAAGCCTTTTCATATTCATGTTGATGCTTCGAACTATGCCATTGGATGTATCCTTGCTCAACCGGCCGATGAAGGAAAGCTTGATCATCCAATCGCTTACGCGAGTAGACAATTAAACCAAGCTGAGAGAAATTACACGACTACTGAAAGAGAGGGCTTAGGAATGGTCTACGCAGTAAAAAAGTTTAGACATTACCTCTTAGCCAACAAGTTCAAATTCTTCATTGACCACCAAGCCTTGCTGTATCTAGTCAATAAGCCTTGCAACACAGGGAGATTGGTACGATGGTTCTTGTTACTAATGGAGTTTGACTTTGAGGTAGTGGTCAAAAAAGGAAACACACATGTGAGAGCAGACCACCTTTCTAGATTAAAACACGGAGAACCACCTAGCGGAGTACCCGATGATTTACCTGATACGTATTTGTTTAATCTTGAGGTATGTCCAAAGTGGGCGGAACGACTAATTCCTATACTCACCCATGGCCCTCAACACTCAATAAATAAGGATAGCAAAAAAGAGATTCTTCAAACAAGAAATTTACACATTGTTGCGGGAAGTATGTATTATAAGGAACCAAACGGTGTCTTATCAAGATGTGTCGAGGAGGACGAGCAGAAGGAATTAATTCACCAGGCACACATAAACAAGTGGAAAACCCATCAAGGAATGCAGGGAACAATACGAGAATTAAAGAGGTTAGGCGTATATTGGCCTGATATGTCCAAGGACGTTCACGAGCATGTGAGTAATTGTGGGGAATGCAAAGAAACTAGCCCTGAGGATCACGTGTCCTTACCATTTTCTACCATAGCGCCTAATTGGAGTAAAGCACTAGTGCAATTCCTCAAAACCAAAGAGCACGAAATAGGAGCTAGCCTAGCAAGAAAGCGATCCCTAGAAGAATTGAGCAAAGATTATGTGATAATGGGAAAACAGTTGTTCAAAAGAGGAAGAGACAATCAACTCAGATTATGCGTGCATGAAGGAGAGTATCTTCCCATATTAGAAATGGCACACGCAGGAGCTGCGGGAGGACATTTTTCAGCAGATAGAACGGTCAAGATGATTCTCTTTGCAGGCTTGTGGTGGCCAACTCTACATATGGATGCTGAAACATATGTGAGAAGTTGCGAAATATGCCAGAGAGCGAAATATCCCGTTCGAAGAGACGACATGCCTTTAAGACCCATGGTTTGTGCAAGAGCATTTACCAAGTGGGGAATTGACTTCATAGGACCCATCAATCCACCAGCCAGAGGATCACATGCAGAATACATCATAGTAGCCACCGATTACCTGACTAAATGGGTAGAAGCCAAGGCTACCAGAAAAAATGACGCTCAAACCACAGCAAAATTTCTCTTTGAGCACATATTCACACGCTTTGGACTACCGATCGAGATAGTGAGTGATCGAGGAACTCATTTCCTGAACGAAGTCATTGAATCGCTAATGAATGAATTCTTAGTGATTCATAAAAAATCAGCCCCATACCATCCCCAAGCCAATGGTCAGGCAGAGAGTTCCAACAAAGTACTATGTACGGTATTGACAAAGATTGTCAATAATGGAAGGTCAGATTGGGACAAACAATTGCATCACGCAATTTGGGCCTTCCGAGTGGCATATAAAACGGCCATTGGAACTACGCCTTTCAACCTAGTTTATGGGCAGAATGCAATCTTGCCAATTGACTTCTTAATACCTACATTAAAAATAGCCCAGCAATATGAGTGGAGCGGTCATGAATTGTCTCAGCAATTAGATCAAATCGAAAAGCTGCATGAGACTAGATTGCAAGCGGTAGCAGGCATCTATGCCGCTAAGCGGAGACAAAAGGCATATTATGACTCACATATTAAAGATAAGGGACTAAAAGAAGGCGACTTAGTCCTAGTATACACCCTAAAACAGCACGCAAAGAAGCTCCAAAAACGCGGATATGGTCCCCTCATTATAAATCGAATCTCCACTAGTGGTGCAGTCAATCTCGCCACACTAGACGGAGACATTCTTCCCAATTACATCAGTGGATGCCGAGTGAAACGATTCATGGAGCCTCTGACCGTTGAAATGCTAGCTAGACTGTTGGGAGCTCAAAATAGGAAAAGGGAAGAAGAACGAATACGAGAAGAAGCGAGACAGGAAGCCCTAGAACGCGTTAGGAAACGGAAAGAATGGATGAGGCAAAGAGACGAACGCTATCTCCAAGGTGAAGAACTTATCCCTATGGCTAATTATCGAGTCAATAACCCTGATACGAATGGTGTGTACAATGCACAGCCTTACTTAAACTTAGGGATTGGTCAGACGGAGTATAAATTGATAGACGCATTAATCGACTCAGGAGCAGGACTTAGTTGTGTACGAAACAAGGTCATAAAAGATCAGCAGTTGAAGGTGAATCCCACAAGTGCACGTTTGATAGGAGTAGGAGGTCAAACCATAGAATGTATTGGAACGACAAACATATCTCTACACATAGGAAATTCCTCCATGAAACAGAGAGTGTTAGTCTGCAACGATGAGGACCTGATAGAAGACTTGATTTTAGGACAAGACTGGATTATCGAGAATGAAGTATGTATCCATCTAGCTCAAGGGTATATCTCTGCCAAAATAGGGCACAAAGAAATATTTAGCTTGTTAGGAGAGAAGCCACTGTGCCAACCTAAGATTGTGGAAAATTCGGAGAATAGCTTAGGCAAAGAACCACAAAGGGAACCCTGTACCCAGGCCCCTAGAGTCAATGTGGAAACAGCAAAGACCTCGAATGCAAGGATGACCGCAGAAGAACCTGAACCTTCCCAGACGGTCAAGAAAAGTTCAACCACTACCCAAAACTATCAACAGGCTACCCAACCGACCTATTGGAGAACCTCAAGCACAGGTTCCGGTCAGACACAACACAAATACAAATGGGTGCGCAAGGATCAAAGGAGCATTCAAGGACAACCAACACCCAACCCAGAACCAGCAAGAGGAGTAACCAAGTCTATAAAAAAAGTAGTGCAAATTTGGGTTCCGAAACCCTTACTTGAAGCTCAGAGAGGCCGACAACAGATATGGATTCACAAGAAGGCTGCTCGGAATGCAAAGAAAGCTAGGACAACCCAAGAACATACCTCCTTTCAAGAAAGACGAAGCAGCAGACCCATGAAATCTCAACAGCGAACCCTAGGCACAGATTTTGGTGCTCAGAGTCAGATCACACCGATACCAGTCGATCCAGGACGCAACAAAAGAACATGTATCAAAAGGGTGACCACGACTCAGTTATGGAGACCGAAGAAAGTGCAAAGAAAAACTTCACCATTTGACAATCCCAATTGCACTCATGAAGTACACAATGCACCTAAAGTATGCATAATAGGGCAACATTACACGGCCACGCATTTGGCACATGATGCTCCAAACAAAATTAGTGGTGCACATTCTCCAAGGGAGATTAGCTCTCAGCTTGAACTCAAATAGGAATGGATCTACAGTGTAAATAAATAAAAGCTTCGGCTATGCTAACAGTTGTTCTCTTTCAGGAAAATGAAAAAGAAACTAAAAAGGTGGTAAGAGATCTCAACTATGGGGTTATGGGAACGGAGTGAAGAACGATGATACTCAGAAATGCACCACACTACTGCATTCTTTGGTATGAAACTAATATACTTCACTTACGAGTGCAGATGTCTTCTCAAGATTCTGAAGCAACCATACCTGAAGAAGCCATGGATTTCCCACCCCAAAGTATTACAAAGGCGAAGGGACATTGGTTCCGGGAAGATCAACCTGACGGGGAATCGATCTTCCTTGCAACAATCAAGATCATGGACACCGATCATCAATTTACTATTCTGTCCCAGGATTTTCGAATACTGCATGGGATGCCATCTATACAGGATATCATGACGAAAGCAGGCATTCTCAAGTATTTCGAGTTGCCCATTTACAAACCAGATTTCCAAAGATGTACACAGGTGATGAATACATTACAACCAGCATTACATGACCCGTTGGTACCAGAAGCTAGAGTAATGGACAAAGTTGGAGAATGGGTAATTATTCAGTTCACCCATGAACTGATCAAGGAAGCTTTTGGATGGGAGAAAGATGGGATTACAGTGGTGAAGGAAGAAAGCCGAGGTGCCAAAACTAGGACATTCACCGAAATTAATCGGGTGGACATCGAGGAGGCTGTCAGGCTAATTCACCAGCATTTCTGCTTTCCTAACATGCACCGATACACGGCCCCACAAAAAATCATCGTGCAATTACTGTCGCATGCAATCAAACAAATCGGGAATCAAATTAATCTGACCCCATATGTGCAGGAAAGATTGCTCGAAGCAAAGAAGCAATGGAAAAACAAGAAGTTCCTCAATGGGAGTATTGCACTGACCATTCTGATATACCATGCGCTAGGCATCAGGGAGCATCTACAAGAAATGCCCTCATCAACAGGTTTAGCTCAATATGCCAAAGTAGCAACTGTCCCTAAGAAAAAGAAAAAGACAACCATTGTGGAGATGGCGGAACCAAGCTCTCAACCCAGAATGAGAGGCACAAAAAGACTCAGAGAACTCGAGTTACAGGAAGAGGACACACAAATTCGGAAGAGGGTCCATATTGTTCCCAAGGCCACGATTGAGAAAAGACAAGAAATAACGGAAAAAGACTTGACAGAAGCTCTCGAAGAGACCCATCAATATACAGAAGGGCAAGTTAATTTGCCAGTGCAAGGTCACCACTATAAGCAATCACAACAAGCAACAGACCAGAAAGCCAAGCTCACAAAAGTTCATAGATATAAAGAAATAGGCTTGGATAATTCTAGTTCGGTCTCGGAGAAACAAGAAGAACCAGACACTTCATTGCTTAATGTCGATATTCAAAGCGAATCAAAAGATGATGGACAGTGGGAGGAATTAAATGAAGTGGACTATGGCGCAACCCAAGACGAATACAAAGAACAGGATCAGACAAAAGAGGTAGACACAAATGCTACTAAACAGCCGGAAGAAGAAGAAAGGCAACAACCTGTTCAATCAAAAGACGCCTCCACTACCCATATCAAAGAAGGTAAATCCGATAATGAGGAACCATTAGTGCTATCAGAGGATAAGCCTCAAGAAGAAGGACATGATGAAGAACCCTTCACTCCACTAAGGGTTGTGGCAGAACCATCCCCCATGGACGTTACGTTTCAAGGAAGCGCCACGAAATCTAAGGATCAGGGTAAAAACAACGAAGAATTGAATGTACAACTACAAGTCCGACAACCACATAATGAAACTATTCATGTGGACAAAGGGAAAGATGTACACACAGGAGAAACACCAAGTATACCAAGGACATGGCTAAACGTCGATATAGCTCAGCTCAAGCCTGTGGTGCAGGATATGATTCGAACTGCACTAGACACTCAACAGTTAATGCTTGATGCTGATGAAGATTACGATCAGGCCATGCGTGAAAAGCAGGAGCTTCAAAAAGAAGGCGTGGATCTGGCTAATAGGTTATCAAAAGCAGAAGCTCAAGCCTTAAAGAAACACGAGGAAATAAAGAAGACCAAAACACAATGCCAGATATTAGAAAAGGAAAATGCCCAACTAAAAGAACAAATTTTGGAGCTCACGAAGAAACTAGACATCACAGAAAAAGAGAAAACAAGGATCCATGCTCGTAGTAAGATCCTCGAATCACAGCTCAAGGTGAGTATGGAGGAAGCTGACCACTTAAGGAACAGAAACAAGGAGCTCATGACAGCTCTCCTCAGTGATCAACAACCGACAGAGGCTGCCGATTCAAAAACGGACATAAAAGAACTGGAAGAAAAGATTACAAAGATGGCAGATCAGCTCAAACAGGAGCAGGCAGTCATTGCTGACTGGGAGCAACGGTATATGAACGACACTGCAGCACTACGCAAGAAATGGAAAAAAGCAGAAAATGATTATTTCCGACAGTGCAAAGAAGACACAGATCACATGAACATAGTTGCACAGGAATTAATCAAACATCAGGAAAAGACTGCAAAGGCCGAAGAAGAACTCAAGAATAAAGATGAAATCATCAAACGGCTTCAGGAGCAGCTAGAACTAAAAGACAAACAGGGGACACCAGTAGTTCCGACATCTGCAGAGGCTACTGTGGAGACTGAGGTACGTCCTCTCTCTCCCCCCTCTTATCATTCACCGACAAGAGAGGCTCCGGAGGTCCACATTGATCATAATAATCGGGACATTGCAGAATTAAGCCGACCAGAAAGGGCACTACTGGTGTCCCAGCTCACTGCTGAATTTGAAGATCAAATAATTCAGATAATGAAAGAGGCTCAGATTGAGCATAAACAATTAGATCAAATTTTGAAGCCATTCAACGTACCATACGGCCTACTTAAAGAACAGACGCGGCAGTATATAAAATCTGCAACGAATAAGGATCCGGACCACAACCTCCACTTTAAACATGACACGTTCAATTACACTCAAGAGGAGTTCGAGAGAGCAGATCCGATATGGAGACGAAAGCTTTTGGAAAAGAATCCTACATTGCGGGTACAGTGGGAAGCATCTCCATATACACTTCAAGTCAATCCATCTTTTTGTCCTGTACCCCGCAGACGATCTTGGACGCAATTTTGGGAAGGACAGCGCCAAGGCAATATTAATAACCAGTGGCTCAATTATCCATTACTACCTAGTCCGCCACATAACTACCTACCGACAGAAGAATATATGGTCAAAACAATGGAATTTTGGATTGCAAGATACGCTACAGTTCCGGATTTAGCCGTCAAGATGACCAACAAAATCTTCAGCATGCTTATTACAGTTTTGAGGGTGTTCCAGCATGCTAAGTACACATTTTTAAATTTCATCGGCATTACGCAGGGCTCAGAAGCATTAATTTTTGATTTATCTACTATTCCCAGCCGTCTAACTATCATGGCATATTATTCTCGTCTCATGTTTTTGCCATCGACGTATATGCAGACGTTTGAAGAAGCATTCTTCACAGGCTTCTTTGAAATTGATTCAGAAATTTTTGTGAAGATGACTTCAAATTTAAATGCAAGACTGGTGGCCTATGAAACTAGCTTCTTCGCTGATCACAGACAGGCGCCTGAAGACGGAGTGAAGTCAAAGCAATGGAAGGAATTTATGATATGTCATGCAAATCTGCTGAACCAACGAGAGCAAACAGCCATCCAAACATACACGCGTCGCCTCAGAAAGCCTGTCGAGGACGACAGAGTTCAGGAGGAGGGACGTGTAGAGGGACAATCAAGCAAAAAGAAGAGAAGAAGAAGGTCCAAGTCCAAAAGTGCGCAGTAAAAGATAAAACATCAAATGATCAAGGACCACTCTCTGCAGGAAGCCCCGCAGGGGCGCAACACCCATCTCTGCACAGAGCCCCGCAGGGGCACGCACCAGGCTACAAAGCTAAACCCCAGGGTCCCGAGTAGTGGACTTTTCAAACATCAGAGTAGGACCAAAAGTTAGAAAGGGGTAGAAGCTGAAAAGTTGAAGAGGGTGACTAAGAACAGCACATTCCTAGTCACTGGTGGCGTGCGTGGCAACCCGAGTCAACAGGCAAGACAACTACATCAGGCTCTCGAGTTGTAGAGCTTGAATCAAGAAGGCCATCGAATCTGCATGTCTGTTTAACTGCAGACAACACTGACCAAGGGGAGCGTGCAGTGGAAAAGCTGAAGCGCCTCTAAAACGTAATGCAAGATCAAGAAGCAGACAACACTACCCACGGGACGCGTTCGCGAAGCAAAGTCTGTCAAGGGACGACAGAGACGAAGAGGGGGAGAGTGTTGCAGAGCTAAAGAGCGCAGAAAGCAGAGAAAAAAGACGGGCCCCAAAATTTTTCCGATTTGGACACACAATTTTTTGTAACATAACCACTTTTGTATATAATTTCCGTTGTAAATGCACTAGAGGAGTCCTCTAGATGCATCCCCTCAGAAGATTAGTGAATTACCCATGTACATTAGTAGGAAGTTAGCAATTTAGTGAATAAAGTGCCGGTCTCTTGTGTGAAAGGACCAAACTTAGGGCACTAGTATATAAGTCAAAAGTGACTCATTGTAAAGGACTTCTTGTCATTGTGAAGAAGAGCACTTCTGAAATTTCGAGTTTGCCTCTTCCTTGCTGATTTTGATCTTCATTTTGCTCATGTATGTGTGTGTGATGCTTGAAATGCAAGTGTAGGACTGTTGTCTACCCCTTCCCCCTTGTTTTGAGTGGCTGTAGTGCGTGCGTAAGGTAGGAGAAGCAAAAACGCGGGTGTTAGTAGTTCCCGTAATTCACTGTTTCTGCCATAACTTGCAGCAGAGTGGTCAGAATTGAGTGAAACCACCACCATTGGATTCGTCTCGTCGAGAGCTTCGAAACGAGTACCCTATTGCCTATGTTCGGAGTTCTGGGCTGAGAGAAAACCTCAAAAAACCAAAACTGCTGAAAGTAGGTTTGCGGCAACACTTCCAGTTTTTTTTAGTAGGTGCGGGTAGTATTGGTCTTTTCTCTTGCTTGGATAGTTAACTCACTTCATTTTCTATCACGTGTGCAAATGTCTTCATACACTTGGTAAGTCACTCCTTCGGATTGATAATTAAATGTGTGCAAAGGACTCCACTATATGCACTTGTATTGCAATTGAGGTATAGTCTCATTGGTACAAGTCCTTGAGTCATTGCGGCTCAAGTACACAACCTTGGTGAGCAGTTTCCACGATCTTGAGATATTCACTCTCATGGACACATAATCTAAGGTAACCATCTTTACCACGCTTGTATAAATTATCACCAATAAGTGAGTAATCTAGGGCTTCTTGTTCTAGACTTCTTTGTCTCGTCAGGGTCATATCTCAAGGGAATGTTTTCGTCTTCAAGAAGGCTACTAATGGTTCACTCCAATCTGGCACTATGGAAACTTGATAAAGAGTGGCATGTTCCACAGGTGGTTTAGTGCAACAGATTGGACATTCCTTGCACAACTTTTGGACATCAGCTTCCATAGTCGGCCAATGCACTCCGAGTCTCCTTAGTGTCTGTAGGGTTCATTGCTTTGAGTAGTGTTGCTCTAATGCACCTACATGTGCTAATTGCAACCATTTTGGGTACTCATCTTCTTCCACACAACAAGCTAGGATCCCTTGATCTGTATGCTTGTACATACCTCCTGCCATGATATGGTACTTTTGGACTTTTACTACCTCCCTATCTTGAATGTTTATGACTGGGTGGTTAGGCCCATATGTCAAGACTGGCACTAATGGCTTAGCCCACTGAGGTACAACTTCCAAATTAAACAAGTAAGCATGAGGAAGGTCATATGAGACTCCTTGTGGGGCTTCTCCAGATGTGAGCCTAGAGAGATGGTCTGCTCTCAAGTGAGTCTTCCCTTTCCTCAACACAACTTCAAAGTCGTATTCCATTAGTAAGAGAAACCATCTTACTAATCTACCTGTATTGCATGGCTTGTTTACCAAGTACAACAGTGCTTGATGATCAGTAAAAAATTTAAACTTGTTTGCAAGCAAATAGTGTCTAAACTTTTTAACTGCATATACCATGGCTAATCCTTCTCGTTCAGTGGTGGTATAATTTTCAGCTGCATTCAACTGTCTACTAGCATAGGCAATTGGAAGATCCATATTACCTTCACCAGTAGGTTGTGCGAGTACACACCCAATAGCATAATTGGATGCATCCACATGAACATGGAAGGGCTTATTCCAATCTGGTGTGGTCAAGATTGGTGCTGAACACAATCTTCTTTTGAGCTCATTGAAAGAGTTTTCACATTCATCAGTCCACTCAAAGTTGGTCAAAAGTCCGTACAGTGGCTTGGCAATGATGGCATACATGTGTATAAAGCATCGGTAATAGCCACAATGCCCCATGAAAGCTTGTACTTCCTTGACATTCTTTGGCCTAGGTAGCTCTGCTATAGCTTTCACTTTTTCTTCGTCCGTGGATATGCCATTCTTTGACACTATATGTCCTAGAATCTTGCCTTGCCTGACCATGAAAACACACTTTTTTGGGTTCAAGCAGACTTGATATTCTCTGCATTTGTCAAAGATTTGGCTGAGTTCAGGAATATGTGTTTGTCTAATGTTGGAATGAGCACAAAGATCGTCAACATAGACCTCTAAGCTCTTCCTCAAGAACTCTTTAAATACATGGCACATCAGTCTCTAAAATGTTGCAGGAGCATTGGTAAGCCCAAATGGCATTACTCTAAAGGCAAATATGCCCCACTCTGTGGCAAAAGCTGTCTTATGTTGATCTTCTAGAGCTATGGCTACTTGATTGTAGCCCAAAAATCCATCAAGGAAGTTGTATACTTCCTTGCCTGCTACCCTTTCTAATAGATGCTCGGTAATTGGAAGTGGATAGTGATCTCGAATTGTGGCTGCATTAACCTTTTTCAAGTTAATGCATACACGTAGCTTCCCATTCTTCTTGGGCACAACTACAATGGGGGATACCCACTCGGTGTGCTCAATTTCATAGATGAATCCCGCTTCTACCAGTCTATCTATCTCCTCTTTGATCTTAGCAGCATAATTATCATTATATGTGTATGGCTTTTGCTTAGAGGGTTTCGCGTTTGAGGCCATGGGAATTGTGTGTGAGCATATGTCTGGGTCAACACCCTTCAAGTCCTTGTAACTCCAAGCGAATACATCTCTGTATTCTCGTAGCAAGGCTATCAATTCGCGCTCTTCTTCTTCTGTCAGGTCATGTCCTATGTAAGTGCACCTCTCTTCTCCTTCTTCCATGGCTACCACTATTTTCTTGGTGGTTTCTTTGTTATCATAGGCCTCCCCTGATTGCACCTCACATTTTGGCATCCTTACCATGACTCTCCTATCATCTATTTCGTACTTTTTAAAGTTTTCAAGGACCTCAAACAAAGATTCTTCCTCTTCCGGTGTGACTTCTCTCTTCTTTCTTTTCTTTCCTTCATCCTTAGGGGTCAATTGTGTGGTTAATCTTACATCATTTGTAAGCTCTCCATGTCTCTGGGGTTGAAATTCTACTTCATAGAAGTATTCTTCATCTGATGCAAAAGGTGGGTCCATAATGATTGACTCTAGATCGGAGTCACTTGCATCCTCAAATGCATCAGGGCTAGGTTCGCATTCTTCTAAAACCGAATCTCCCATGATTGGCTCTATGGAGAAAACTGAAATATCATAGCCACCTCGTCACAGTGTGGTGTCCATTGTTCCTCATTGATGGCTACATCCATTGTTGCTAAGATTTCTGCCTAGCCGTGAGGCTCAAATTCTTCGTCAGGAAATACTATCGGTGCATAGGCTGGGTCTTGAATTGATCTATGGGTTTCCTTAGCACCTATCTCTCTGCCCTTTTCTCTCTTCTCTTCTTCCACTGCCACTTTACACATCCATAAGTGAGTGTCTTCATGCATCCATGAGGATCCTGATCCTATGGAGTGCACAGACTCCGTGTCATCCTTGGCTCTATGGATCGGGTTCCATTGGATAAGAGGGACATCTCTATGAGAGTAATCTTTGAGATTGACTTTGGTCGTAACACCTAAGTGTTGCAAATACAAGGAATTGGTTCCCCAATCCTGGACCACTTGCAACTGTCACATAAATGGTCTTCCCAAAATCATCTCATAGGCATGGTTCTTGCTGAAATCACATATGGCGAAAGTATGCTCAAACTCAACACCACATGTAGTGAGAGCTATTCCTTCCAGCAAGCCTAAGGGTCTTTCTATGTGACCATCAGCCATCTACAATTTCATCCTCGTGGGCCTGAGTGCTGGCTTGCCCCATCGTTTCCATAGAGAAGTGGTGGCAATAGCAACTCCTGCACCTGAGTTTAGAATTGCCTTGGTTGTGTACCCCTGATGGGTAATGGGAAGATAGGTGTTTCCTTCTTCACCTTCACTCATATCTCCTATCTTGTCTAGAGGAATTTTTGGCACTGTTCTATGAGAAACTACCTGGGAACGAGGTTTCACTACTTCTGGAACTTGGTTCGCTACATGTTTCCATAACTCTGGCCTAACTTTGAGTAGCTCTTCTAAAGTGAGATTGCACTGCACTTTAGTGTTTTTCACTACCTCCGTATTCCTAGGTATGACTGAGTCTTCGTTTCTTACCATGATCATGGGTGCTCTCATACAAGTAGACTTGGCTTCCCATGGGCCTGTGAAATGGGGTAATTCCTGTAGAGAGTTAGACTCGAAGTCTAATCTCTCTTGACTTTGTGCACTCTCCTTCTCTCCATAAATGGAAGGAATATCTTGTGGGAATTGATCATGCGGGTCATCCACAAGTTCAATGGGAGGAGGGACTTCACTTTCTTTAGCCCATTTGTCTTCTTGAATCTCTCGTAGGAATTCTGGTGTGCACCTATTCATAGAAGAGGAGGTGTCTGGTTCAGTGGAACAAGGCACAAAAGCTTCCTGTGGGGGAAGGCTTAGGTGAGTTCAACAATTTTGGCTTTTGTTTCTCTTATGCTTTCTTCTAAGTCACTCATCTTTTTAGACCATTGTCTTTTCATTCTCTCTCGGCTATCCCTCCAGGCTCTTAACCGTTTCTTGGCTATGCTCTCAGTTTCACTAATCTCTGCACTCTTCTCTTGACCTACTCCTGGGTTCTGTTGCAAAGCTTGGGCTCTAGTGACCACTTGCACTGGTGCAGTGGAAGTGACACTTCCTGTTGAGTCTACAACTAACCCAATAACGTTAATTGGAGTTATTTTTGGCATATTATTGGGATTCTTTGGGCAATCTCGTAAGAGATGCTCCTTTCCGCAATCTTGACAAAAGCCATGTATTGTTACTAACTGTGGTTGTGTAGATGTAGGCATTGGGCAATCACGAATGAGGTGATCTCCTTGACATCTATAGCATGGTCCCCTAGGGAATGGGGATCTTACCTGCCTAGGTTGAGGTCTATTGTTGGGATTTGTGTACATGAGATTTGCATACTCTGGCTCCCAACTAGGTTCACTCGGTTCTTCACTATAGTAGGATTCACCATGTTCAGGAGACTGCATATAGTAAGCCTGTGGACTATCTATGTGAGTGGAATCAAAGCTATGATCACTCGGGTCACTTTCTGAAAGCAACGGAGTCACTGGGACTATGGCTCTATTCAAATTTTCCTTAGCAGCTGCATACTTTACACGAATCACATTAGCTGGGGTTGGAGGTTGTTGAGCTAACACAGGTTGAGGCCTTTGTTGGTTTTGGTAGGGTTGTTGATAGGATTGCTATGGTCTACCATATTGCTGTGGAGGGTACTGGTTCTGGTATCTTCCCTGTTGTGGATAGGGCTCAGGGTAGGTTTGCCTAACTGCTTGCTTATTGTATGGGCAGTCTTGCGCTATGTGATTTGTGTATCTCCGTTCTATGGTGCAATATTGGCTACTAGGGTTCACTTGGGGTTGAGCCATGATGGGACATATGTTCACCATATGGTCACCACCGCAAGTATAGCACCTCTTTACTGGGGCAAACCTTGGGATTTGTTTGCTAGTGACACCTAGTTTTTGAGCTACTTTCTCCGCGAGTTCCTCAATTGATGTGGATTGCGAGGAAGAGAGACTAGAGGCACTATCAGAATCTTTGTAGATTTTGGAAAGCTCTAACTCCTCCCCTAGGTTATCCTCGATGTTGATGCACATGCGTACACACTCTTCTATAGTCCTAGGGTCCTTCAAGTACACATATGACCTCAATTTGGTACTTAGCAATCCATCCAAGAATAAAGCCACTTGTTTGACTGGTGTGGGTAACTCAGGAACAGGGTATCTCTCAAGATATTGCCTAAATCTTCTTCCTGCAAGTCTCACGGTCTCTTGAGGGGTCTGCTTGAAGCTATGTATCAATAAGGAAGTATTATGCCTTATGCCACTTTTAGAGAATTCAATGATGAAAGCCTCTAAGAGTTGGTCTATGCTCCTGAACTGTCTCTCATTCAATAGTTGAAACCACGTAAGAGCTGTGTTCCTAAGGGTTAGACCAAAGGCATTATATTGCGTGAATAGGTCCTCAACTTGTTCAGCTCTCAAGACTTGCCTAAACTCGGCCACATGATCATATGGGTCTCCTGTGCCATTGAAGTAGTTCTTCATGGACTTAACTAGCTGAAAACTTCAAGATGATTATGTGATACTAATGGTGATAAAATCACCTATTACATTCTCTACTAGAAGAATAAATCTTCCCTAAACTAAGAAGGATAACTCCCAATCCTAAGGAGATGTCTACTAGGAGCTCTCCTCTGATCTAGTGAGATATGACACCATGAATGATGAGTCCTTTTCTCCCTGGCCATAGAAGAAGAGTGCTCTAAGGGAAGTCATTTCCACCGTCCCATACTAGTGAAAACTTCTTCCAATTCACGGTACCATACCTACACTAAACCGAATATATATTACATGCAATGGAATATGCAAGTAGACTCTAATGAATCCCATATCCTAAAATCATATGAGTGGACTCAAATGAGTCCCATGTCCTTGAACTACTATAGTTTGGTTCTAGTCAACAATGTGACAATGGATATCCCCTTTTGTTCCAAACCAACTTGTTCCTAGGTACCAAGACTAAGCCTAGGTACCTCTCTGTAGATCCCGATATACATATATATGTATTGGGTACCCCAAGTATTCCTAACTAAGGGATCCATGCTCTATACCATAGAGCTAGTGCCATGCATGTGGCCTTCCTAACCATCACTCGAATCACATAAGCACCCATCGATGTTGTCTCATGAAACCCATCTGTGTGATTCCATCTAATTGGTTTCCTTAGTAGTGTAGCAAAAATGCTTCATTACTTGCTCAAGTGAGGTGTATCAGTGAAACTAGTCACTCTTTGGGTATGCATCATGATACCCCATAGTCTCCTAATTTTACTGTGAGACTCTTGTGAAGATAAGTAAATCTTCACTACCTTGGAGATTATCTTAAATGTATCTTCCATGCATGTATGCAACTTCCTAAAAGCTATAGGATTGCTTGTGCACAATAATAATGATGAAGGTGTAGCTCCTTCCCTTAGCAATCCTATGGTCTAAATCCATAAGGATTATATGTAGGGATCCGGTTGCTACTAAAGTTGCCTTATGTATACTACTATGATGGTCCTAAGTCCATCAAATACATGCTTACAAGCATGCCTAGGTCTTATTGATGTTTGCATAAAGGCATGTTACCATGCCCTAACATTCTTATTTAAAGGCAAGTGCGTATATAACGCTATGTGGTAGGAAAAATTTCAACAGCATTTCCCCAGGAAATGGAAGCCCAAAAAAAATTAAACCATAAGCTCAATGGCACACAGGCCATGCAACAACATAGGGCTTGACATGCCCATGGCATGCATGCCATAAACTCATATATGGACTCCATAACCTGCAAAAACATAAAAACAAATGCTAGCAACAATTCTCTTTGTTGCATAACCAAATAGTTTCTGCAATCATATTTCGTGCAAACACTCAAAAAGTGTACTTCTTGCCTGTTGATCCATACTTTAAGAATTTAAACAATGATCAACATTTGATGTATGCAATCCGATTTATGCATGTACATACAGAACATGCCATAACATAAAGTAAAATGCCTGAAGCATAAAGCATACGTCCCTGAGTGATTTAATATTGAAATTGCATGCATCCAGTTCTTTTTAATAAGCTCTAAGACTTTTGCACCTTCCTCCTCAGGTCCTAACATAAACTTTGAAGTGTCCAAAAACATAGGTGCACTCCCCAAAACATAAAGCATGGTCAGATGATTACTAAAATAATGGGATTTTACCAAAAAAGATGCATTTGTAATCCTTTTTTAGACCTGCAAAACCACTTTAGGACTTGCAAATGTTCATAAACTGAAATATATAGCATGTGCAAAGAGCTCGAAGTGAAATTACTCAAATCTCCTTCCCGGTTGGAAAGATATGGCTACCCGAATGTAGTTTCCAAAAATTGTTCAGACTTTGCAGAGCTGTACAGACCTGGCAAAATACTTATTTTCCAAAACTTCTTTTCATAAACTGAAATTAGACCTTGTGCTCTTCAAAATGAGCTATAGCATGTCCAATTTGGAGTTTTCTAGCCCAAGATATGGCCATTCCAAGTAGGACATGCCAAACTAGTGGACTGTTGGACGGGCTGGAAAAAGTGTGAAAATGTGATTTTTGGGGTGCCCAAAAGCATTCTTCTATCAAACAAATCCTAAACTTTTCTCCATAACCTCAGAGAGTGGTATATGAAGATGCTTGGGCCTATTTTCACCTTTCCAAATCCTCCCTTCGTGCATGCTAATTCGCTCCCCAAATAGGCCTAAAACAAGATTTTTACTTTTATGCAAAAACTTAAATGACAGCTTTAAGCAAGCTTCTAATCCACTCCTAATGTGGATTTTTCTTGGATTTTTTCTTTCTCCATGGAAATACATACACCATACCTCATGTATATATGTAGTCATCCATGGGAAGCATCCTAAATGGTCTTTTTTCTTACTCCCAAAAGTGGAGTTTGGCAAAAATGAACATTTGAAATTTTTTCAAAAAGTGCGGGAAGGGGGTCTTTGAGGAAGTAAAATTCCTCCTTAACTTATTATTTTGATGAATTTAATGATTCGCCTATGAAGTCCATACACCATACTCTCAGTATATATACTTTCTCCCATCCATCCATAGCTATCGCACCTCTTTTTCCCTCTTCCAAAATGGGAATTTCTTAGATTCAGGTGCTGAAATTTTTTTCTCAAACAGTGATGGAAGGGTGTTTTGTGGAGCTTCAAACTCCCATCATACTGAGATAATCTTTAAATTTCTTGATTGTATATGAAATTCCATACCCTATACTATTTGTGTGCATGGTTTTTTCCATAAATCCATGAAAAATCCCACTTCATTTCCCCTTCCCGAAATGACTATTTATCCAAAATAGCATCTGAAATTTATGTGAAAATCATGAACACGGCTATTTTGAAAGCATCTAAAGCTTATGATTTCTTATACCTTGAGGGAATCCTTAACTCAAGATGAGATTATATATGCCATACTCTCCATATAAATGATTTCCCTCCAAGAGCTTAGCCCTTTAGCTCTTCATTATCCTTCTCGAAAATAAAGATTTTACAGAAATTCAAAAACACTCAAACTTGGAAATGAGGCCATAACTTCTCCTCCTTGCTAGAATTACGTAGGATGCCATAAAGGTCCTTATCTTCCATAGAGGAGAGCGTCATCTTCTACCTTTGCTCGTTGCCTTTATGATCATCCTGTCCCCTTCATATCTGTGAGTGAAAAAAAAAACCACTAGAAGCTTTCCTGCTTTACTTCTTGGATAACTAACTCTTGGAAGATCTCTATGGTGGCATGGATGCTTCATCTCAAGAAGTAAAGAGAGAATAATCTTTTTCCCTCTTTGTATGCTTACATCAGACGTGCATCTTCATCAAAGAATATAGAAACAAAGAAAGTAGGCCGATGCACATATGGTTATGCCATGAACTCTATCTCATAGATGTGAGGAGTGAGGATCTTGCATCAATACTTTGTTCTTCTTGTGTAAACATCTCTACTCTGAGAAAATACATGCCTTGAAGCTCCATCTCAAGGAGCTCTCACAAATGCTCCATCCGTCAACAGTAGTACATAAGATCATTTACTCTTGTGCTTGATAAGAAGGCATCAAAAGAGGATGGTGCCTTGGTTAGATGCTTCGCCTTTTTTCCACGCCACCTAGGTTCAATCCCCATCGCCTGCACACGCAAAATTGTTGATATATTTAGGTAGTGATGTGTGTGAACACACTAGGACCGCCGGGGCACTTTTTTCCCTCCTTAGGAGGTTTTTTTCCCCCGGCTTGTATATACGCCTATTGCCCTAATGGGCTACTTATCTTTGTACATTCTCTAGTAATACATTCAGTATTGTGTGTTTGTGCTCCAAGCTTCTTCTTCTTCCTTGTGCTGTTCGCGTGCTTCCGCAGACGTCTATCTCCAACAATTGGTATCAGAGCAGGTTGTCGCTTCTTCTAGGGCGCCGTCGACACTCCTCCGTTTGCAGTCTCAGATTCACACGAAATTTGGTGAGCATACTCAGGGTGTTTCCGAGATCAAAACAGCTTTGCCTTGTGGTGCCGAAATCACGATCTGAGCTCGTTTCGGCCTCCGAACGCACTATCGCAACGCTTGTGCAGGCTATTTCGTCCTTTTGTACCAAAGGTATATACTAGTTTTTGTTCGCCAATTTAAGCGTCTCGAAGTCTGCTACAGGTCTAGCAGAACTCGTCTGGGCAGTTCTGTTCAACTTTTTGAGATACAGTCAATTTTCTGCATCAAGGTATTTTAGTCACTGGCCATGGCTGAAAGCAGTGATGTATTCCGTATGTTGGCTGTTGAGGATAAGTTGGATGGTACCAACTACCCATTATGGGCTTATATGATGCGACATGTACTGGTTGCAAAAGGATTATGGAACATTGTGTAGGGTGTTAAAAGACGTCCTGTTACACCTGTAACGACAGGTACTGCAAATACAGATGCTGGAGCTGATGAAGATGGTGTCGAAGATGATATTCCGCAGATTCCTGTTCGTGTTGCTGTTTCTGTTGCACCTACTGCAGAGCAGATTTGCTGGGATGGCAGAGATGCCTAGGCACATGCATTGATAGCTTTGTCTGTCAAACGTGCCATTATTCCTCACATTCGCTCTTGCAGAACAGCAAAGGATGCTTGGGATACACTTACCACTTTGTACCAGGCTAGGAATGAGGCTCGTGTTGCTTACCTCCGAAAACAATTGGAGAGTGAGCACATGAATGAAGGTGATTCTATGGACAGTTTCTTAACGAAGATCAAAGATTTGAAGGAACAGTTGATTTCTACTGATGAGGTTATACCAGATAGCTCACTTGTGCAGACCGTTCTGAATGGTCTTCCTGATTCATATCAGAGTTTTGCTTCTACTCTTCGGTTGATGATGAAAGGCAATCCAAATGCCTTGTCATTTGAGGAGTTAGTCTCTGTTCTGTTGCAGGAAGATCAGTCCAGGCAGAATAGGTCCATTATGCGTGTTGCAGATCAAGCTTTCCTGGCTAGTCAGAAGGGCAAAGGAAAATGGAGCTCTTCTACTAGTAAGCAGAAATCTGCAAATGTTGCACAATCGAAGAACCAGGATAAAGATGAGAAGAAATCACAAAAGCAGAAATTGTTTTGCAAGTACTGTAAAGGAAATGACCATATCATAAAGAACTGTCCAAAACTGGCTGCTAAAGAGGCAAAGAAGAAAGAGGCTGGAATGGTTGTTGCAGAGGCCTCTACACCAAAAACAGAGTCTGCAAATCTTGTGGAGGAAGAAGAATGGGCGTTTACTACTGTCTGCAGTTTTGACCCATCTTCTCATGATCAGTGCATGTCTGCAGTAGACTTAGATGTTTGGTACTTTGACAGTGGGGCGACCAAACATATTACCTTGCAGCGCAGTTTCTTCTCTTCACTCGAGCCTGCCCCTACAGGGAATACTGTCACATGCGCCAATAACTCCTCTTATCCTGTTATGGGAGTTGGTAAGATCATTCTAACTACTGTTGATGGTAGTTCTTTCACTTTGTCAGATGCTTTATTTGTGCCAGGGATCAAAAAGAACCTGTTATCAGTTTTTGCATTAGCCAAGATTGGCTTGGTTGTGAGATTCATTGATGACAGGTGTACAGTCCATGATCTCTCAAATGGTGATGTGATTATTGCTTCTGGCATTTTATGTCGTGGGATGTATAAGCTCATAGACTATGAAAGATCTGTGAATGATTCGGCATGTGCAGTTCATGATTCTCAGGCTATGTCAAATGCAAAGCTTTGGCATGCACGCTTTGGTCATCTGAATTTTGCTAGTTTGCTACGCCTGCAGAAATCTGAAATGGTGTCCTCTTTGCCCAAACTTGAGGCTCCTGGAAAACATGTTTGCGAGGGCTGTATTTTGGGCAAAATGCAGCGTTCTTCCTTTCCAAAAGATGGTTCAGTTCGGGCTACGCAGAAATTGCAGCTTGTACATAGTGATGTCTGTGGTCCTATGCAGACACCCTCTTTTGGAAATTACTTTACTTCGTGACTTTCATTGATGATTTTTCCAAGCATGCATGGGTATATCCACTCAAAGCAAAGTCCGAAGTGTTCATGTGCTTCAAACAGTTTTTGGTTTTGGCTGAAAATCTGTCAGCATGTAAAATGGGCACCCTCCGTTCTGATTGAGGGGGGGAATATATGTCTTCAGATTTTAATGCATTTCTGGCTGAACGTGGGATAAAACACTAGTGTACAATGCCATATACACCTCAACAGAATGGAGTTGTTGAACAAAAGAAGAGGTCACTCATGGAGATGGTGAGGTGCATGGTCAAAAGTCAGGCTTTACCACATAGTTTCTGGCTTGAGGCTGTCATGTGTGCAGCATATGTACTGAACAGGTGTCCCACTAAAGCGTTGCAGTCTATCACTCCATATGAGGCTTGGCATGACCGCAAGCCATCTGTTGCTCATCTGCGTGTTTTTGGTTGTTTGGCATATGCATTAGTGCCTGAACAACATCGCAGAAAATTGGATGATAAGGCAGTAAAATGTATTTTTGTTGGGTACAGTTCTGGAAGTAAAGGCTATAGTCTGTATCATCCACAGACTAAACGCATTCTAGTTAGCCGTGATGTTGTCTTTGTGGAAGATGCTATTCAGCCATTGCTTTCATGTACTAAGGAGACATCTGTTAGCTCCAAAGACATGTATGATACATTGATGCCTCTTTTTACAGGTGGACAATCTAGTGCTGTTCCTAATGAGGCAACTTCTCAGCCCTTGCAGGTTTCATATGATGATGCAGATCATTCTATTTCTAATGCAGATTTACATTATGCACTTGTTGATGAGAGAGCTGATATTGAACAGGCAAAAACTATGCCAAAATGGCTGGTGCAGACTTTGCGTGACAGCAAATTAGATGCACCTTTGTCATATCGTACTCGTTCAGGCTCTCATAGTGCCTCCTTTGCATCAGATTGCTATGCTATGGCTGCGTCTAGTCTCTGTGATGAGAATGAGCCTGTTTCTTTTGATGAAGCACAGAATTCAGAAAATTGGATGGCTGTCATGCAATCTGAATATGATGCTATAATGAAGAATGGTACATGGTCTTTATGTGACTTGCCTCCTGGCAAGAAGGCCATTGGCACTAAGTGGGTATACAAGCTGAAGCGTAAACCTGATGGTACAGTTGATATGTATAAGGCTAGGCTTGTTGCAAAGGTTTATTCGCAAGAAAGAGGCATTGATTTTGATGAGACCTTTGCACCTACATGCCGTATGACTACTGTTCGGAGCATTTGTACACTTGCAGCCCATCATGGTTGGAATGTACATCAGTTGGACATTAAAACAGCATTTCTGAATGGTGACTTACATGAAGAAGTGTATGTTTTTCAGCCCCGTGGCTTTGTGCAGAAAGGGAATGAAAACCAGGTGTGCAGGTTAAAGAAGGCATTATATGGTTTAAAGCAAGCACCACGTGCTTGGTATGAGAAGATACATGCCTATCTGGTTGCACATGGTTTTGTGAACAGTCCAACTGAAAGCACCTTATATGTTAAGCGTGCTAATGATGTGCTTCTGATCATTGTTGTCTATGTTGATGACATGCTGCTCACTGGTCCTATTGAGAAGCATATTGCTGATTTCAAGGCTGATTTGCATGCCTCATTTGAGATGTCTGATTTGGGGCATTTGCATCACTATTTGGGCATTCAGTTTATGCAAGTTGATGGTGGAATGGCTTTGTGTCAAACGAAATATATTGACACATTATTGCAGCGTTTTGGCCTTGAAGACTGTAAGCCTATTGCCACTCCTATGGAGACAGGTTTACGATTGAGTCTTCATGATGCTGGAGATGCATTTGATGTTGTTCTCTATCAGCAGGCTGTTGGATGCTTGATTTACTTATGCATCACTCGGCCAGATATTCAGTTTGCTGTCTCACAGATGAGCAGGTTTATGCATTGCCCAGGAGTCACGCATTGGAAGGCGGTTAAGCGCATCTTTCGCTACTTGAGTGGTACTCGGCTACTTGGGTTGTTTTATTCCAAGGGGGGATCACTACCGCCAGATTTGCATGCTTTTTCTGACTCAGATTGGGCTGGTTGCTATGACACTCGTATGTCCACTAGTGGTTTTTGCTTCATGCTTGGTAGCTCATGTATATCTTGGTTGAGCAAGAAGCAACCTACTGTGGCCACTTCCAGTTGTGAGGCTGAGTATAGGGCAGCTTTCACAGCGACTGTTGAGTGTGTGTGGCTCACATGCTTTATGGCTGATTTGGGTGGTTGCCAGTCTTCTGCCACCACCATCTTCACTACCAGTCAGAGCGCATTGGCAGTTGCGAGGAACCATGTGTTCCATGCTCACACTAAGCACATTGAGGTGCATTATCACTATGTCAGGGAGAGGTTCTCTGCTGGGGAGATCAGCTTGGCATATGTGCCCACGCAGGAGAACATTGCAGACCTTTTCACGAAGGCTCTACCTAGGGAGAAGTTTGAAGCTTTCCGCAAAGCTTTGGGCTTACTTCCTTTTGTGGAGTGATTTCCACATAGCTTGGCACATCCTTATACATGAGTGCCAGCTCCTTGTTCACCGCATCACTCCCAGGGGGGATTTGTTGATATATTTAGGTGGTGATGTGTGTGAACACACTAGGACCGCCGGGGCACTTTTTTCCCTCTTTAGGAGGTTTTTTTCCCCCGGCTTGTATATATGCCTATTGCCCTAATGGGCTACTTATCTTTGTACATTCTCTAGTAATACATTCAGTATTGTGTGTTTGTGCTCCAAGCTTCTTCTTCTTCCTTGTGCTGTTCGCGTGCTTCCGCAGACATCTATCTCCAACAAAAATGGCCAAGGCTTTTTTGCTGTGATACCACTGCCGCGTTGTAGCGCGAACTTTCTTTTTGTCTGCCCTTGCTACCCATGATGCACACACAAAGAAATGTGTATTCATTTCCTCCCAGCCAACGTCCGAGTGCGTACTTCTCTCTTTCTCATAAGAGATGCTGTTCTCTTGTATATCTCTAAATAAGATAATCGTCTCTCCTATATGAGACTTCTTCTTCTCTCTTCTACCAAATGGTAAGTGCCCAGGTGATGCCATGTGGCATCCTTCTTCAAGAGATGAGTCACACCCCATGAATATCATATGACAGTGTGCATCTCTATGCTTCTCACCTTCACTTTCACAACATCTCACATTCACGATCTTCATATCACTCCTATCTCTTCCGCAGATTGACATTAAGGAGGTGAAGCTTCTTAATGTGGTACTTACCATTGTGCTAGAGCAACAACCTCCTTCCATGGCATTTGCACCTCCAAGCTCTTACTTTCCACCCTCCATACCACCATTCCTTCGACTCCCCCATGCATTTCTTTCTAGATTGTTTCAACCCACCACCCAAACCTCCTTGTCGGTTCCATTCCCAACTCGAACACCACAATTATTCAGCACCACCTCACACACACCACCTACCATTCTGATGTATCTGGTAGACATCTCACCTCCACGTCTGATAGCATGGACATTGCACCACCCACAACACCTCCCCCTCCCCCCAAGGCTCCCCCACCACCAACGTCACCTCCACACACCTCTCTACTAGACATAGCATTCACACTACCCATCCCCCATTCCCTCTCCCTTGCATCAACCACTATACAAACTGCATCTTCATCTATCAATAGTGCATTTGGCACTATGCTCTAGTGTATGTCGTAGCTAAGGACATAGTACCATCAGCTACAAGCACATAACCACATGTTACAAGAGCGCTCAGATGAATTACAACAGCGAATAGCTACATTGGAGGAAGACAATGAAAGTCTATAAACACAGTTTCATACATTACAAGAAGCCAATAGCACATTGGAGGAAAAGCTTCATAACATAGACCAAGAACCCATGCAACAAGCCGAAGGTCATCTACAAACACACATGGAACATAACTCTAAACTCCAATGCAACATGATGCTATTAAGAAGGCATCTCGCAACACGTCATGAGGAGAATAGATGCAACTTCAAGAAAATCTAGAAGTAGAAATAGAGATCACACCAAGGGTGACCATAAGTCCATCAAAATTTCAAGTTGTGCCCTCTGAGAGCATTAAGATTATCCTAGAAGATTATGCTAACCTGCTTCAGTCCCATGACAAGTTATCAGAAGAACTAGATCAACTACAGTAGCAATGAAAGTCAAATACTACAGTTGTTCCCCAAACCACCATATCAGCCTCTTACATAACTATAAATGTGGCTATTACAATATGAAAGACCACCATCCCCATCGGAGGCCCCCATAGAAGAATAAACAATATCCATTCTAGTTGAACAAACATTTGAATAATAGAAGAAGGCCGAGATACATTTGAAGCACCGATCCCCATGGTTAAAACAAGTGGAAGACATTGAGCGGACTCATGAAAATTGCACAGTGGTGCAAAATGAGGCAGTGTGAATCATAGAAGAAATGGTGCTCCAATCCAACTATTTCCAACACTTGGCACCTAGGCGACTCATTATGACCTCTGAGCTCCAGTACATGCCATACTTTGTAATTCTTGTGGACTATGATGCAGAAATAAAGAGAGTGATGGGGAAGATGCTACATTCACAACGCAATTCCATCCATAAGACTTATCATCAGAATCATAGAAAGGTAATATTTATCAACCAACTTAGCAACAAAAACTCATAGAAACTTACCTCGAAATGTTGCGCATGTGGAACCATGGACCCCTACATCTTCTTTACAACCCATTTTCCACAGCGCATGTCATGGAAAGCATTTAACATCAAAGTATAGAATAATGCTCAATGTGAAGAGTGGCTTAACTACCCATACATCATGCCACCGTAGGGACCACCTTCTATTGATTACATGATGGCCACTATACGCCATTGGATCCCTCAGTTGAAGCCAATGCTAGATGTAGTGGTGCAAATGATGCTCAAAATTCTTGATATGATGCAAATTGTTCTCAAGACGTTTCGCAATACGGAGGCATCAGAAGTAGCTCTACGGGGATTTACAAATGGCTTTTGGGAGTATCAATCGGAGGTGTTTGCACTGAAACCAACACACCTGCTTCACTTATTTGCATGTGAGTAGGTTATGTACTCTGAGTATTACACAACACCACAGCCAAATATCCCTAGTGCCATCAATTGGGATGCATTGCAAGCTCATGTGGCAAGAGGCTTAAGGCTTTGCAAACACGATTTGGCCACTAATAGCATCCAATATTGCATCCGCCACCCTACAAAATAGAGGTCTATCAAGGGTGACAGACGTTAAAGAGGGGGGAGTGTTAGCTTACCAACCAATGAGGAGATAGAGCATTCAAGTACAATCCGGCATAGAAGAGGCCTAATCATTTTTGTTCATAACTTATTTTCAATCAAAAGTGATTTTTATCACTACAAAAACATTGTAAATACCGTTTTTGGTAGATTAGACTCCATTTTGTTCAAGCGAAGGAGTCCCCGAGCTTGAGGAGTACTTGAAGTAGTCACATACCAATTTTCATAATTTTTAGCTTCTGTTTGAGCCCTCAAATAAGCCCTGGAACCTAAATTTTAACTAGGCTAGACACTATGTCTGGACAAAGCCAAAAGCTAGTCAAAAACTATAAAAAGAACTAGAGATCTCATTTTTGAGGTTAGCTTGTTAGAGAATTGGGCTTTTGTAAGAGATTTCTTGAGTAATAGAAAGCACTCCATTGTTCCTCTCTTTGTTCTTGCCTTGTGTGTGTGTATGTGTATGCATGCTAGTGTGCTTCTCACTCATGCATTTGCACCTTCACTTGCTTATGGTCGTCATACCAGTTCTCACATCTCCACATACTGACATTTATGAAGTAGATCTCCTCACGTTGGTACTCACCATGCTAGAGTGACATGGTGCAATAGCCTCAATGCCATAAGTCTATTTGAAAGGTGTGAAACTAATAGATTCCTTTTAGAAGTTCAATACGCTGAAAACATGGAGGATAAATAATGATCCCAAAACAAAGGATATTGAAAAACTAGTTAGTTAAGATTTGTAATTAACATTTATTAGTGATTTTGGCCGAATAATTTGTTAGTGGATGGTATGGTGTGTTTTTCTGCTTATGAAGAATGTGCAAATAATGTGTGATGTGTTTTCGTAATTCGTTAACAAAATGTGTTTCTCTATGAATAAAAATTTCCAACGGAAGGCTAAATCTTTTAACGATTTCATTACAACGACACTAACCTACGAAAGTATCCATAACCTCCTCTAAATTCCATGCTTCTACCCATAGGCAGCATAATCTATATAGTTCAGAGTTTACTCTTTTCTAGTAGTTAATGAAGATGCTATGATCAAATCTAGTTCCCATTTCTAAAATGATTCTATGAAAGTTATTATTGCAATAGCTATCAACAATCCAATGCTCCTCACGACATACATGGGTTCCCTTAAAGGGTCCTGAGGAGAATTGGATTGTTGATAGCTATTGCAACTAGGAATAAAATCTTGTATCTATTAATGGATCAAAGATCGCCATAATCGTTCTTGGAGAATTTCCTTGATTGTTAAATCAGAGGAAAAATGGCATTCAGGTACCTCGAAATGAGCTTTTTACATGACTAAATGTTCATTTTGTAGCACACACTATAACTAGCCACTAGAGATATTGTGATAGTGAAATTGTTCCATGAAAATTGAAGATTTTCTACTACTTAAGATCAACCAATTATGTTTACATTTAGAGAGGCGGTAACATCTTCCTTGTGCATACAATAGAAAGAAATTATTCATACCATGTCCATGGAAGTGGATTTCCTACATAGGTCACTAAGATGTGTTTTATTTCAAACAACTCATCTTGAAAATTTTCATCAATCCTTTATGGAGGTTCTCTAGAATCCAATCGAGATAGGAATTCACCAATCACATGTGAAGAGCTGGATTGATGAATTATTTCAACTTTTAAACTCTTGCAGTAAGACAGATCAATGAGCCACGCATCCTACTAAGTTCTACTTCTTAACTAGGTATAAGAGAGGGAGTAATCCGCATGAAAGAAAAAATTGTGTCCTAGAAAATAATGGCAAAACTTTTTTTATTAAATAGATTAATGCAAGCCATTTCCTTTCTATCATTCAATAGTTCTTTTCACTCTCATCAATAAGAGCCAATGCCTTGCTCCCATCAACGAGCATAGTTCTCCCTCCACTCCTGCTTTACCCACTTAATCTCCTCTTATTTATCTGCCTCCTTCCTCTCTCTCGCAGCATCCGGATGAGCCTGATTGGACACCCGCACACCAGCTCCCTTCTCCATCTACACAACTTCGGGTAACCCCGTTGAGACCGACTGTGGGTTGGCATCATACCCTTCTAGAGGCCAATGATATGCATTGGTCCTTCGGTGCCAATCGTAATTTTGCACTCCATGGCCTTGTGGTTATCGGCTCGTTCCTTGTGCATGCATCGGAAATGATTTCCCACAAGGCTGATCATTTTTTGTATCAGATCAGTCAATGACAGCCCAATTGCACTATTTGCATGGCTGCATCCACGACTTATCGAATGGCCAATCTGATTGTGTAGATGCCTACGATACCCTGTTGCTCCTACATGAGCAAGAGAGGTGAGAGACTCAATATTTTAAAGCTTTTTTTGAGC